>VONZ01001260.1:0-181524 GCA_012976165.1 Labeo catla | reverse complement strand
AAACATTTCAGTTAATCTGTGGATTTTTATTCCCTTAGGCTTGACTAGATTCTTCCACAATGGTCAAGAATTACAGAGGCATGCAGTTTCTCTGATCATCTCTAAAATCCGGAGCATTCTTCGCTGGTTTGAGAGCCAGACTCAGCTGCATTTCTATGCCAGCTCTCTGCTGCTGGTTTATGAAGGCTCTCCTCACACAATCAATGGATCCAGACACGAGCCAGCTGATCCAGGAACAGAACATCAGCAGGGGGAGCCACGGAGCAACTCTAACAACCCCCATGAGGCTTTGAGCTTTCAGAGCAGTTTAAGACACAGTTATCCGTACTGCCACGTCGTTCAGCATGAGAGGAACGCCAACGGAAAGCGTGGAGGAAGTGTGAAAGAGAAAGATGAGGAAATTGGAAAGGGGGATAAAAAGCAGTTTGGACAGGAGGAGGCAGTGGAGGTGAAGATGATCGATTTTGCTCATGTATTTCCCAGCAACTGTCCGGATGAGAGCTACATGTACGGACTGAGGAACCTTCTCTCAACTTTAGAACTAATACTAAAGGACTGACATCTGACCTCCTGAGAGAGTCCATCTCTCTCTGTCTTCTCTGGTCAGATGCTTCTGACTGCTGTTTTAAAGCCAGTGGAGATCACATGCATACACATGCCTTAATTTGGAAAATAGGTTTATTATATGTTTATAGGGATATGTTTCTTAATGTTTTGAGATTGCATTATGATTGCATTATGAAAACATACTGTAACTTTCAGAACTCAAGTCTCCGGATAAAGGCTGTCACAGTTGACTGTCAGCAACTAATAATTTACTAAAAATATAGGTATACTGTAGGACTCAGGGAAAAATTATTCATAAATTATGATAAAGCAGTTCATCTGTGCTGTCAAAACACACTTACAATGTAAGCTACCGATGTCTCATAATGACTTCACTTCCGATGCAACTATTAATGTTTTTATTCTAAAAATGCACTGATTCCAAAGTAAATTATAGTTTATTTTTAACATGTATGTTTACCTTATCTATATATGCACATTGGTAATTTATTTTATTTTTACAAGTATTTACAGTTAATTTGGGCTAATATGAATGCGTAATGCATTTAAAAATCTACACTACCAGTCAAAAGATTTTTAATATTTTTTAAAGAAGTCTCTTCTGCTCAACAAAGCTGCATTTATTTGATCCAAAATACAGCAAAACCAGTAATATTGTGAAATATTTTTTACTAGTTAAAATAACTGCTTTCTATTTGAATATATTTTATAATTTATTCCTGTGATCAGAGCTACATTTTCAGCATCATTACTCCAGTCTTCAGTGTCACATGATTCTACAGGAATCATTCTGATATGCTGATTTGCTGTTCAAGAAACATTTATTGTTGTTGTTATTAATATTTAAAACTTGTAAATATTATGGAGAGTATGGAAATTAATACTTTTATTTAGCAAGGATACTTTAAATTGATCAAAAGTGCCGATAAAAACATTAATAATGTTACAAAAGATGTTTATTTCAGATAAATGCTCTTCTTCTGAACTTTCTATTCATTAAAGAAACCTGAAGAAATTATACTCAGCTGTTTTCAACATAATAATAATAAAAATATATATATTTTTTGAGCAACAAATCAGAATATTAGAATAATTTCGAAAGGATTACATGACCAGTCAGTAATGATGCTGAAAATTCAGCTTTGAATCACAGGGATAAAATACATATTAAAATATATTCAAATAGAAAGCAGTTATTTTTTAAAGGAAAAATATTTCAGAATTTTACTGTTATTGCTGTACTTTGGATCAAATTTTTCTTTTCTTCAAAAAAACATCAAAATCGTACTTTTTAAAAACTTTTGACCGGAAGTGTATCAAGATTTTTAGAACTTTTATTGTTTGAAAATAACAGAACATGTCCAGTGTTTTTATTCAATGTTTTTATTGTTCAAATAAATTTGAAATTTTAAAATATATGCATTTTTTTGCATCAAGTTACCAGAGAAAATGTATTCTTTATGTATTATACATATTGGAAATGAATTAGAATGAGAAATTAGCAGTCATTAAAGAAATAGCCCACCCAAAAATGAACATTTGCATTTACTCACCCCCAGGCCATTCAAGATGTAAATAAGTTTATTTGTTCATCAGAACAGATTTGGAGAAATTTAGCATTACATTCCTCTGCAGTGAATGGGTGCCGTCAGAATGAAAGTTCACCTGATAGAAGCATCACAAAAATCCACAACTTGACTCCAGTCCATCAATTAACATGTTGTAAAGTGAAAACCTGCGTGTTTATAAGAACCAAATCCTTCATAAAAACATTTTAAACTCCAAACCGTTGCTTCCGGGTAAAATCATGCAGCTCCTGCTCCATTTAATGTACTGACGTGCAGAATGTACAGACACTGAATGTCCAGAATTCATAATGATATGAAGTATAAAAATATATCAGACTGGTTTTATGCTGCTGACATTCATTGTCAATAAGATCCAATTAAGTTAATACTTACAGCATTTTAAACTACCTTTCATTTGACATTTCACTGCAAATGACCCAAATCTCTGAACATAATATGTGTAAAATGTCTAATGGGCTGAAAATGCCTGTGAAGCATAAAATGTTCAATCTACAGAACACTGGATTGTTCTCTTAAGCTTTAAAAGTTATACGAGGACTATTCTCCTATGATAATATGGATAAATTTAGCTTTGCTGAAAGCTCGAATTCTTCACTTACAGTCCCTAATGGCTGCTTTGTGTTTTCATCGCTCTTATGAAAGTTTGTTATTATCCATAAACCATCTCTCACATGAGCCACAAAAAACACTTCCCCCAAACGGCTCTTATAATTAGTGACTGGACAAAACAGTGTGTTCTGTTTTTGAGACGCGTGCAAGCAAACAGGACAGAAAAACAATGATTTTATTTCTCTTATGATGCTTAGAAAACTCATCATTTGCAAAAATAAATAAATAATAATAATAAAAAAGCACCACATTTCTTTTTAATACATGAAGCTGATCAAGCAAGTTAAGACAGAGACATCATAAAGTAGTTTAAAAATAAATTAAAACAGACAAATTCATGTAAATTAAATTTCATGTGGATAAGCACACAGTTATTGAGCCACGGCCCTGCTGTGCTTCTTCATTTACAGTTTTCTGAGTGTCATTTCATTCTCCTGCTCTTCTTTAAACTGCAGGGATTTTTCATTATTCATAATTTGAACATAATTCGAAATATAATTGGAACCTCAGAAGCAATTTCCCATCAAAACGCCCCTGGAAAGGCTCAGCTCTGAGGTGCCCATCAAAAAGGTTTAAAACAAAAATTCAATTTACTGTCTTAAGATCTTACTTTTTTAGTATTTGACAATGTTTTATTTCTTTTACAACCTTTGATCTCTTTGTTTACGTTCAAAGCATGTATGCATTTGTGAATTGGAACACATTTGGTATGTTTTCTCACAGCTCTGAATTAATAAATCATACATGACATGCATATTTGATATTTCTATTTTTTAACTGTGTGATTTGTGCTCATTAATGTCTTTGTGTTTGTGTGTGTGCACAGTTCCTCACATTTTCATTTGGTGGCGCTGTGGCTCCTGTGTGGTTAAAAGCTTGGAATTTGGCAATGGAGAGAAACGCAAATCTCAATCCGCTGGCATCAGATCCGGGTAAGAAATTCAGTAGAAAACGAAAAGCACTCTATGATGTATGTAGCAGTGTATGTGATGTGCTTGTTATATTGCTTTCTATGTGTTGTGAAAGATCTCTTGATTAGTTTGCTTTGGGATCCATGCTTCCTTTACGACACTTGTGAGAGTTTGAGATGAACTTGAGGCGGAAAAAACGCTTTTTATTTGCGCAATTCTGTCCTGAGCAGCTTTCACTATTGTGTGTTGGTATGTCCATTGATCATGCTGGGAGCGTTTGTGTGATTTGTTGAAGTTAATCAATATAGGGCGAGATCGAGATGGAGGGCAGGAGGAAAAGAGAGAAACTAATTAAAACTGGAATTGATTCTTTATTAAAATGACAAGCTTTATCTAATAGTGCTCCAACATGTGCATCCAAATCATTTATTTCGTGAATCGAAGTAATGCCACAATCATAATTCGTTCTGATCTTTCACCCATCTGTTTACAGTTATTTTATTGAAGCGATTTCTAGATTCCCCCATCCTAGACATTCCCCTACATTGGATGCTTCTGCCAGCAGCATGTTTTTTTATTAAATTAATATTAGTCCTTTGTGGGCTGGAATGAAGTGTGACATTGCAAAGCGTTTATCAGCCGTTTTTCTTTAAAGAAATTGTTCAATTACACTAACGTGATTTGATTTGCTGTCTCCACACTTTAATCGAGGCAAATGCCACGAACTAGAAAAAAAAGAAAAAGCCTTATTTGATAGTGATTACTGATATTACGAAACTAGTGTAAGTGAATTAGCGCTACAATTCTGATTCATTTAAGTAGGGCTATAGGCCTACATATAGTATTTCAGTTAAAATGTCGTTTTCGTTTATGTTTGGGGAAAAATAATGTATTAAACTATTACTGGCAGTAATAAGAACTTGTTATTGATTCAAAAACCGCTGTGAGGAGTTAAGTGAGGGATTCAGATTGAATCAATTGACTCTTGAGTTTTCAAAAATCCCTAACTAAACACAGTCAGTTGTTTATGAATCGTTTCTGAATCCATGACATACATACATAAGTGGATAAACATTCATTTATTCATGAACTGGACTCGTGCGTCATTGCATGCATCCTTCGAAGACAACTACACAGGAAAGTATTTTCTTCATGTTATTGCACAGTAAACTCTGGACTTAATTTATGGTAAAATATGACGTATTTTTATCCTAAGGATGTAGACTTCACACTCAAAG
Source organism: Labeo catla (assembly GCA_012976165.1). Classification (NCBI taxonomy): domain Eukaryota; kingdom Metazoa; phylum Chordata; class Actinopteri; order Cypriniformes; family Cyprinidae; genus Labeo; species Labeo catla. Next base: position 176,610 of record VONZ01001260.1, on the reverse strand, counting down.
TGTAAAAGATCATTCTCAGGCTTTTAACAATCAACAACAAGGTCAGAAAAATGAAGATCACGGTTAATCAGAAAATCGCTGGTTTAAGCTGGAAGTAGTTTTAGCTGGTCTTGTCTTTCAGTCTGGCCAAGCTGGTGTTCAAATGGTTTTAGCTGGTTGCCCAGCTGGTCTCCTGGCCTTATTTGATAGTGATTACTAATATTACAAAATTAGTGTAAGTGAATTAGCGTTGGGTAGGCTATCGATATACATTTCCCAATGCGACGCAATTCTGATTCATTGAAGTAGGGCTATAGGCCTACATATAGTATTTCAGTTAAAATGTTGTTTTCGTTTATATTTAGGGAAAATAATATATTAAACTGGCAGTAATAAGAACTTGTTATTAATTCAAAAACTGCTGTGAGGAGTTAAGTGAGGGATTCAGATTGAATCAACTGACTCTTGAGTTTTCAAGAGACCGAACACAGTCAGTTGTTTATGAATCGTTTCTGATCCATGACATACATGCATAAATCAATGAACAGACAGACTCATTTATTCATGAACTGGACTCGTGCGTCATTGCATGCATCCCTCAAAGACAACCTGACAGGAAAGTATTTTCTTTCCGTTATTTCACAGTAAACTCTGGACTTATTTTATGGCAAAATATGATGTATTTTTATAACAAGATTGTAGACTTGACATTTAAAGTATAAAAGATCATTCTTGGGATTTTAAGAATCAATATCAAGATCAGGCAAATGAAGATCACAGTTAAAGGAGAACTCCACTTCCAGAACAATTCACAAATAATTGACTCACACCCTTGTCATCCAAGATGTTCATGTCTTTCTGTCTTCAGTCGTGAAGAAATTATGTTTTTTGAGGAAAGCATTTCAGGATTTTTCTCCATGTAATGGACTTCATTGGTGCCCCGTTTTTAAACTTCCAAAATGTAGTTTAAATGTAGCCTCAAAGGCTCTAAACAATCCCAGCCGAGGAAGAAGGGTCTTATCTAGCAAAATGATCTGTCATTTTTTTTCAGAAAATAAAAATTTGTATACTTTTTAAGCACAAAAGCTTGTGTAGCGAAAGGTCACGCAGAACTACAGACCCAGCGTTTACAAAGCGAATGAGCAAAGACTAAGAAAGTACAAATAAGCCAAACGCTGTTTACAAACAAAAAGGTTCAATGATGTCAGACGATTCTGAAGTTGTAGGAGAAAATAAGATGGAGTTTTTCAACATACTCTACCTTTTTGAGCCGGAGTACACAGACAATGAACTTAGACGTGATTCGTATTAGTGATGGGAAGTTCGGATCATTTTACTGACCAAGACCTTTGTGTCTCGTGAACCCAAATGAAGTCCGTTATATGGAGAAAAATCCTGAAATGTTTTCCTCAAAAACCATAATTTCTTTGCGACTGAAGAAAGAAAGACATGAACATCTTGGATGACAAGGGGGTGAGTAAACTATATGTAAATTGTTGTTCTGGAAGCGGACTTCTCCTTTAAATAAGTCCACTTCCAGAACAACGATTTACAGATAATGTACTCACCCCCTTGTCATCCAAGATGTTCATGTCTTTCTTTCTTCAGTCGTTTTTCTTCATATAATGGACTGATATGGTGCCCCGAGTTTGAACTTTCAAAATGCAGTTTAAATGCGGCTTCAAGCGACCCTAAATAAGGGTTATAAATGATCCCAGCCAAGGAAAAAGAGGTCTTATCTAGTGAAACGATCGGTTATTTTCATAAAAATAATACAATTTCTATACTTTTTAATGTCAAATGCTTGTCTTGTCTTACTCTGCCTGAACTGTTTTTGTTCCGGTTCATGACAGTTAGGGTATGTCGAAAAACTCTGACCGTATTTTCTCCTTCAACTTCAAAATCGTCCTATATCGCCGTTTTACCTTTTTTGTTAAGGGTGTTTGATCTTCTTTGCATGTTCACTTTGCAAAGACTGGGTTGGTACTTCTGCAGCGATATAGGATGATTTTGAAATGATTTTTGAAATTGAGGGAGAAAATACGGTTTTTCAACATACCCTAACTGTCTTGAGCCAGAATACACAGAGTTCAGGGAGAGTAAGACAAGACGAGCGTTTGAGATTAAAAAGTATTGAAATTGTATTTTCTGAATGAAAATAACCAATCGTTTCACTAGATAAGACCCTTCTTTCTCGGCTGGGATCGTTTACAACCGCATTTGGGATTGTTTGTAGTGCACTGCACTCAGTAGGTATTTTGAATGGTTTTTGCAAAATACTCATTGTCAAATTGAACATCGTTAAAACCAATTGCGATATTATCACAGATGATATATATCACACACCCCTACCACTGCATGGATATCTGAAGATTCATTCAAAGATTTGGGAATTATGTTTGAATAATTTCTACAAAACTCCATTTTAGAACGATCCAAACATCTAAATCTTTTATAAATGTCACATGGCAGTGGTAGCTAAGTTAGGACTTATTTCCAAGGGCTAGTTGTACTAAATTCTCAGGGAATGTATGGCTGTATGTTCCTGTTTTATGATTCAGGCAAACCTATTACATGAGATTCTTAATGCTGCCTGCTGTGAAGTGCACTTAAAAGTCTAAACTCTACTCATTTTGGTTATCTGAACGGAATTCATTTTCATTCTGCTGAGCAATAGGTGCACTTTCACGAAAACCAGGCTTTTAAATGTACAATAGCCGCACATGCTGAGGTCTGCAATGCTCTTAATGTGTTATTTTTAGTCATATAGAGAATGAAACCAATGGAAAAGTTTCTTAATGCTTCTTCTTAAGAGGCTGATGGACATCTTTGCTGATGTTTGCTTGTCTGGAATGGTATTTGTAGATCTTCAGTTTAATGAATGTACAATATGGTTCAAGCCGGTTCTTGATGTAGTGGCTAGTAACCAGATCATTGTTAGTTTGTTTTAATGAAAGAGTGATTCATTAGCTGTGACCACACGGCATTGAGCAAGACAGTTAACCTCAGTTAACCTCCAGGGAAATTTATGACGTACTTCAATGGCAATGTCACGTCAAAGTCTTATAAATGAAATCCATTGGGACTGTGTGTGACTTAATAAAGGAGGTCACTTATTAGAGCTGTTTTGTAAGATGAATCTTTTAAATGATATGAATGTTGTTCTGAGGATGAATAATATTAGCTCTCGTTGATAGGACTGTATTCTGTTTTGGCCGAATTCAAATGAAATGCTATTCATGTGGGTCTTTGTTATGCGTTTTTCTTTAAGGAAACTCTTGAACCTTAACACTGGCCTGTTTTTCCGAGAACATCCTTGACGTTTCCAGCAGTGTTTGATTTCTTCCTGAAGTCTCACCAATCGACTCTCTATTGTAGCTACAGCGGAAAAGCTACAGAATTTCTGTATTTTGTTCATAGTCTGTCTCTTTATATCGCAAATTACATTATTGCTTCCAAGGACAAACATAAACAACAAAAAAGGTCAAAGATGTCAATCATTTCAACCAGAGCATTGTGAGTGACTCAGACTTCTGCGGATTGAGATGCCACTCAGGACTGTAAAACATGAAGGCTTAATGGATTTTACATATGATGCGATTTTATGGTTATTATAATGGAAGAGTCAGGAGAAGGATAAAAACAAACAAAGCAAAATTTAGGCTTTTCTCTTTTTTTTTTTTTTTTTTAGCTCCTACATGACAATGAGGAGCACCAAGGTGAACCAAAGGGAAGATAAGGACGCGTAAGAAATGACCAACCCAGGCTCATGAAAATACATGCCTCTAGATACATTTCTGCAACAGCTTCCTGCATGTTTCCTGCCAGTTTCAAAGTGAAATGTCCAGAGAGTGGCACTAAAACGCACGTTCAATACGTGACCGTGGCTGCGTTTGTATTGCACCGCTTGAGATACGTACTGCGGCTGTTCAGAATTAAAATATCCGGGGCATTGCTAAAGTTTAATGTTCTATTGTGTTGCAGTGTTTCCCCTAGGTTCACAGCTTTGGGGGAGTGGTGGGCGTTGGATGGATGGGGCAGGGGTACCCAATGTTTTCTTTTTTTCTTTTTTTTCGGTACTTTACTCTCTGTATAATAACAAAAACATTTATTTCAGTGAAAAACAAAAAAACAAAGAGTCCAAAACTCCAAAATTTCAACATCTTAAACAAAAGGGCCCTACAATCTTTTTTTTTTTTTTTTTTTTCTGATAATCAAGGCATTAAATATTTAATTATTTATTTATTTTAATAAATGACAATTAAACCCTTTTATTTCTGGCAAACAAACAGAGGTTTACTGTTAAAATTAATACATGGAAGAAAATTCTGTTTTAATAATAATTGTAGGATTTTTTTTCCCCTACAATTAAGTGGTTATTCTGGTTTTAATGTTTTTATCATTTAATTGTTTTATTTATATTGGTCAGAAATAGAAATGTATAAAGATGTACATTATACTGTACAAAAGTAATACAAGCGTTATATATTTCTGTTACACGTTAAACCGTACTTTTATTTTGACAGGTTGCTGTGAAGTTTCTGTGTGTATACAGTATGGTATGATGCTAATTTTCTCAAATGAAATGGTAAAATTCACATGAAATGACTCTCACAGCAGCTCTGGAGATGAAGCTCATGTTATCATATATTGAGACGCAGAGGCTGAAAATCACCGTGAGCCTCATGTGTGCTTCAGTGTTGTGTAGTAAACAAAAGCATGTTTCCGCCATTCATAAATACAGAGCCAAGCAGAACATGCAGGATTCATATCTAAACCGTCTTTTTGCATTTTAATCTTTACAGACATTAGTCTATATCGAAATTCGAATTAAGTGACAGACCCGATTTTGATTTATTCATCTAAAAATTGACGAATTCCGTGGCGTTCCGCGCTATAGAGTAAATTACTATTACGATGGCATCTCAACATTTCACAGACACACTGTGAAATACTGCAAAAATAGGTTGAAACTGCTGAAATGTGATGCCTGGAAATTGCAGGTTTCAACATATTTGGCTCACTAAAGATTACAAACAATGGCTTGCCAGAAATCCAAAGGACCATCACTTGGCCAGGTGCAGAGCTGAATGTTCTTCAGTTTTATGCAAAACAGAAATACGACAGATAGAATATCAGGTCTCTGTCATATGGCCAAAAGTAAATGCAAAAAATAAACACAAAAAAGCTTGCTCTCACTTGAAAGGTCCTTGAATTTGAAGGGGGTATTTCTAACATGATAGAGCATTAACCTTTAGCGACACGCCCTGGATATTTGAACTCTGAACAGCCGCCATTCGTACCTCAAGCAGTGTAATAAAAACCAACATAAAAAAAACGTGTCACGGTCACATATTGAATGCGTGTTTTAGTGCCACTCTCTGGACATTGAAACTGCTGTGAACTGATGCTGCGAAACATGCAGTAAGATACATAATAACAGTTGCAGAAATGTGTCTAGAGACATGTGCTTCCATGAGCCTGGGTTGCGTTTGTTAGCATATTTCAATCAGGCATTAGTGTTTTTCACTCTTATTCGCTCTTATTGCAGGTTGCATTGTTATGCCAGTAGGTGGACGTCTTTATAAGTGAGTCTTTGAGTCATTGATTCAAATGATTCATTCAAAACACTGATTCATTAAAAAAAAAAGGATTTATTAGAGATGCTCTGATCGATTGGCCAGGGACTGGAATTAGCTGGTTTTCCGCATGATCGACCCGGACCGGTTACCAGACGGTCAGTCTGCCAATTCAGAGCCAATCCGTTTTGACGTCACACTTATGGCAACTGATAATGTATTTATGTTGTGACGGATGAAGCTTGCGCAGCTTGAAATAAGTATGTGCAGAAATCAAACAAATGAGCGCAACAGCACTCACAGAAAGCTATATGTAAAAAAAAAAAATGATTATATGATTTAGGTATGCAACATTGCATGACCAATATGATTCCCTAAATATTAACACGACTGCAATGTGACACTGATTTTATACAACAGTAGTTAACCAGAAGTTTAAATTAAGCGACTTGCATTTTAAACACAATATTGAATGTTTTTGATCAATTTTGTTGCAGAAAATGGTTCCAATCAAAGCCGCATGTCTGTGAGCAACACAGCAGTGTTTCCTTAATGAATCAACATTTTTGAATGATTCAGAAACCCATTCAAAAAGACTAAATGACTCACTTATTAAAACAGTCTTTTGCTGCCACCTACTGGTGGTTTGGTTTCATATTTAAAGTAGGGCTGGCAAACTATTAATCATGATTAATCCCATACAAAAAAGAGTTTGCCTAATATGTGTGTGTACTGTGTGTAATAATGTGTATATATAAATACAAGCACATTAATGTATATATTTAAGAAGTATTTACAAGTATATGTATTTATTATAATTTTTATAGAATTTATATTAAATGTAAATATTTTGAACATAAATAACATATTTCTCTTAAATATACACATTAATTTGAGTGTATTTATATATACATAATAACTGCACACAGCACACACACATATATATTAGGCAAACTCAAACTTTTAATTTTGTTTAAAAAATATCTTATATAAAAGCATTCATTTTATAAAATTATTTATGCATTTGAAATTTTGCAGTTTAAATGCGTTTATAGAGAATATCTGTAATTTAGTCCAGATTGGGAGGAGTTGAAATGTTTAATAATTTATGTACATTTTTTGGCATTGGGAAAAAAAAAAAAAAAGTATATATTTTTGTTTGTATATGCTGTCAATTATACTTGGAAAGAAAATCGAAATCGTCAGGTCGCACTCACAAAAAAATTGTAAATCGGAATCGGCCAAGAAAATTGCAATCGTGCATCTCTAGTATTTATAAATAAGTCATTGAGTCATTCGCTCAAACGATTTGTTCATCAGTGATTCATTCTGGAACAAAACGCCATTACTGTATGCGCCTTTTTGTTCTTCATTGGCTTGTTGTTTTTGTTGTGGAGAAAAAGTAAAAAGTATCTGGCAATTAATTTAACTGTTGTACAATAGTCAAAAAAGCACATAATTCAGTTTTCATAAGGCCAAAAATCCATATAATGCTATGTATATAGGTGTGTAAAATATTAATATGTATTCTTTGAAGCACCTTGGAGTACTTTGCTATACAGTTTATTTATTTATTTTTTTTGGTTCAAGGTGAATCTAAAGGCGTCACGGGGTATGCGTAGTCTAATGATATTATTATTCTAACATTTTTTTTCTGTATGTTTTTAGATCAACGGGTTCACTTTGAAGTTGATTTGCTCATTTCTTCAGAGCAGCTTTGTTTAGGTATGAGTCAGACGTCATTCTAGAATATGTGAGTGTGTGAGGGGTTTGTAAAGCAGCTCTTATCAGTGAACAGACCAAGAGCATGAAGACTGAATTAAAGAGCAGCAACACATGCTCCAGGCTCAAGTACGGCACACGCAGTGGATGTTATGTCCTCAATGTTCTCCATTAATATTTAATTTAGAAAAAAAAATCTAATTATTAATGCCATGCCCAAACAATTCATCAAGCCTCTCTCTTTGGATGTATTGCAGTTTCTGTGTACAAGGGCGCTGCCAGGGTCTGAAATTAACTTGGATACAATAACTTTTTTTATAAAATAAATATTTAATATTTTCAACTTTTTTTTTTTTTTTTGATGATTTGAAAAATGTAGTGGCCATGAAACATTTTCTACAATTTCTAGATGTTATTATTATTTTTTTTTTTATTAAGGATTGCATTTATGTCCTTTGACAGCTGAAATATTTGGCTTTTAATTTTGCATGTTTGTGGTAATGCAATTTTTGGCAAAACTCAAATATGAGATTAATCAGTCTCTGTCTCATGAAATGGCATCTAGCGCGAAAACATGAAGACATATTTTGTTTTTTTTAGAGGAATAACTTAACATGTATTTATGTTACTGTTTATATCTTTGATTTGTGTCTCTTATGTCAGCGATAAATAGAGTATCATTCTTATACTTTGATTTAAACCCTGTATGATAAAGGTATCAGCCACTGGTCGTGAACTTTTTAATGTGTTTTTTTGCACTTGCCAAGCCAATATTGACTCACATTTGACACTTGACAAGTATTTTAAACCATGATGTCTGGGAAAGACATTTTAGTTTAGCTCTGTGCAATTCTAAAATGACAACCAGAAGAAACACACACTGTTAAACATCCCTGCAAGACCACCCAAAATAAAATAAAAAACACATCAAACAATATCACCATGGAGAGGATAGAAAGGTCAAATTCATTCACCATGACTGCAGGAGTGCGGCAAAGGAGATTAAATCTATTTGTCTATTAATTGACATTTGCAGGAAGATTCCAGGACATTTTAAATGGGAATTGGATTGCAGGGAGGGAGGGAGACAGAGGAGAAATGTGAGACGGGATAGAGGGAGACAACTGGACCTGCAGTATCTGATGAGTTGATCTGTCATGAAGATTCGGGCTTGTAGGATTTAATGCGTGTGAAAGGTTCTGACATCTTGCGTCTTGGATCCACAGGAAGCAGAGCCGACTTTTTCTTCTTCAGAAGATCTTATTGACAGGGCTGGAGAAGTGGAGTTTCACTGGACCTCCGTGGCTCCATCTGCTGAAATATTCATCTTTAGTAGTAAATGAGAGGCAGAGAGGGAGAACAAAACAAGCACTGAATCTTCAAGCAGCAATTCGGTTTCTCACAGAACGCCAAAGTATATAACACACATCATTAGACAACTGCCTGCTTGTGCACTGTACAAAGTCAAACTTATATTTTGTTACAAACAGACTATTCTAAAGGTTAATTGAACTATATAATGTGGAAAAAGTGGAGATTTCAAAACAACTTTTAATTGCACATATTAAGATCTCTGATTCGCATTCCCTCTTTGTTTATGACTGCCACAATGACCGTCACAACTAGGGCTGCACGATAAATCGCATGCGATTGTGAGGCGCGCTTAGTCAGTAAAGCCAGTACTTTAATTAGTAGTAAAGCTCCATCACGTGCGTTCAGCTGGAGCGGCAGTTAATACACAGAGCTGTAAATCACTGACAAGCTACGCAAAATTGCACTCATAATCGCAGATGAATCGCATTCGATTATAAGCGTGATTTTGCGTAGCTTGTCAGTGATTTACGCCTCTGTGTATTAATTGCCGCTCCAGCTGAACGCACGTGATGGAGCTTTACTACTAATTAAAGAACCGGCTTCATTGACTAAGCGCGCCTCACAATCACATGTGATTTATCGTGCAGCCCTAGTCACAACTAGACTTGACTTGATTTAAAGGGATAGTTCACCCAAAATGAAAATTCTGTCCTTAATTACTCACCCTCATGTTGTTCCAAACCTGTAAGACCTTCGTTCATTTTTGGAACACAAATTAAGATATTTTTGATGAAATCCGAGAGCTTTGACCGTGCATAGACGGCGACGCAACTACCACGTTCAAAATCCAGAAATGTAGTAAGGATATTGTTAAAATAGTCCATGTGACATAAGTGGTTCAACTTTAATTTTATGAAGCTACGAGAATACTTCATGTGCAAAGAAAACAAAAGTCTTTAACACGTGTTCATGAGAGTATCATGACGAAGTTAGCACTATAGTGTTCCTTTTACTTATGTTTGTTCAGTTATTGAAATGTATTCAATTGCAAATTGCTAAACAGTTTTGATTTTACTTCAGCCATGCACTTGTGAAAACTTGTTCCTAAAAGTTAAACTGGTAGTTAATTCAACCTCATATTTCTTTCTGCAGCAGAAAAAAAAGAGAAAAAGGTACTTGCAACAGTTTATCTCAATTATTCTAGCAACTTTTTCGGTAACACTTCAGTGTAACGACCAATTCTCACTATTAACTAGTTGCTTTTTAGCATGCCTATTATTAATGTATTGGCTGTTTATTAATACTTATAAAGCACATATTCTACATCCCTAATCCTACCCATAAACCTAAATCTCACAGCTACCTTACTAACTATTAATAAGCAGCAAATTAGGAGTTTATTGAGGCAAAAGCTGTAGTTAATGGTTTGTTAATAGCGAGAAATGGACCTTAAAGGGGTCATCGGATGCTAAGTTCACTTTTACATGTTGTTTAAACATTTTTTTTGTGTTGGCAGTGTATGTACACATCTACCCTATAATGATAAAAATCCATGCAGTGGTTTTTAATTAATCTGTAAAAATAATATCCCCTTTTTTAAAATGTGTGTGGTGTCACACCCACGATAGTTGATTGACATGAGCGTCTTACCTCAGGCCCACCTTACAACAGTCTGACTTCCATTGTTTCGATGCCGGAGCAGGGATGTAAGTTAGACAAGAATATCTCTGATTGAGCGATTGAGGTGTTGTGTTGCTGGATGTAATAATGAATGTATTAGTCGTCATTTACTCCCGACATCTAAGCCGCTGAAGATGCAGTAGATTATGTTTGTTTGTGAAGGGAATGCGCCTCCTGATCTACATATATCAGTCTATGTTATTGCAAATCATTCATGATCCAGCTTTACTTACAGCAGAAGTGAGTATAAGGGTTTTTTTTATTAATTTTTGCGATCACCTTTCCTAATAATGTGCTATTTAGCAAGTTTAGCGGCTAAATGCGGCTAAAGTAAACAGGCTCGTCACTCTACAGAGAGAAGAGAGGGGCGGGGCGATCAGAGCTCATTAACATTTAAAGCAGCCTCGACCAGAACAGGATGATTTTTGCAGAGCTGATTTTGGCAAGGTAAAAAGGGTGTTGTTTTACACAACCATTGAGAATTTTTAACCAAAGTATATTATAGACTTTTCATTAAGACCCTAAAGAATCATATCAACTTGTGGAAAATGGGCATCCGATGACCCCTTTAAAATAAAGTGTGATCGAATTTGGACTTCCTTTTTTTTTTTTCAGTTATTCATCTTGCAACTTTTTATCTGACACATCAATTTCTTCTCAGAATTATACATTTGTATTGGTATCTTTACATTGAATGTTGTGACAACAAGCTTGCACACTATGCAGCTTGTGTTTATGGTGTGACTTGAAATGTCTAGTGAAGTGTGTGTGTTATGAAGATTATAGCTAATGAGACTTTCAGATGTGCAATGACATTCAGGACACATCCATGTGCTCATGCTATACTCACTTAACACACGATGACCTTTTCTATAGGGGCCGGAGATTATCATCACACATTTTTTTTAAATGGTTGTTTTGTGCAAATGGCAGGGTCTGGGTTTCAGAAAAATCAATGACCTAGATGTCACTAATGTGATGCACACCAACAATTTTTTTTTTATTGATGAGTATTATAGAGAAGGCCTTCTGTGTTGGGTTGAACAAAGCATCAGCATTGTCCAGTATTTTCTTTTTTATTTTTTCTTTTTTTTTTTTTTGTGATGATTTTTGTGATGGGGTTGGACGTTATATGATGGCTGGTTTTGGAAGCTGATAACATCATCGCTTATTTTTCCCTATATACTTGTGCCATGTTACAAAATTAAAGGAGCAGTTCACTTCCAGAACAAAAATTTACAGATAATTTACTCACCCCCATGTCATCCAAGATGTTTGTGTTTTTCTTTCTTCAGTTGTAAAGAAATTGTTTCTTGAGGAAAAGATTTCAATGCAGCTTCAAAAGGCTCTTAGTGATCCCAGCCAAGGAAGAAGGGTCTTATCTAGTGAAACGATGGTTAGAAACTGGATTTAGGAAGTTTAAACTCACAGGCACCATATCGGTCCATTATATGGAGAAAAATTCTGAAATGTTTTCCTCAAGAAACATAATTTCTTTACAACTGAGGAAAGAAAGACACGAACATCTTTGACAAGGGGGTGAGTAAATTATTTGTAAATTTTTGTTCTTGAAGTGAACTTATCCTTTAACTGGAGTTTACTTCAGGAAATACACATCAGAGTGTTTGTGAAGCAGCAAAATGACTGTTATGCAGTTTTGTGGTTGTTAAATTGGTGTTACATTTTTAGACAAGTTAAAGATTTATGGCTTGGTTCTATAAATTAAATTCTGTTGTTATGACATTCAGTAAGTGGCTTTTTAGTTGTTAGTTGAAAGGATCAATACAAAACGCTTACTGTGCAGTGTAAACATGGCTTTCAGTGGTTAAATATATATGCAATGAAGATGAGACCAATCACAATTTAGTATGCAAAAAAATGTAAATTTCCCAGTGATGGAATCACTGTTGAAGAGCTTACAAAAAATGAAATGGATAAGGTTAAAATTAGTGTTTAAAGGATTAGTTCACTTTCCTGATAATTTACTCACCTCCGTGTCATTCAAGATGTTCATATCTTTCTTTCTTCGGTTGTAAAGAAATTAGGGTTTTTTAGGAAAACATTCCAGGATTTTTCTCCATATTATGGACTTCAATGGGAGCCAATGGGTTGAAGGTCCAATGCAGCTTCAAAAGACTCAACATGATTTCAACTGAGGAATAATGGCCTTATCTAGTGAAACGATCTGACAAAACCCCCAAAAAAAAACAAACAAAGAAAATTATCTGTGTACTTCTGTTCAAGAAGGTGGGATAGGGCGAAAAACTCTGTGATCGGATCTGTGAGGACCCGACTTAGCGATCTGCCAGGACCTTGCTCACTAATCTAAGCAGATAACGCTCCAAAGTATGGCTACACTTGCGATCAGAAGTCGAAAAAGCAAAGTATAATATTTGTGATAAGCTGAACATGTTGCAATAGAGGTGTCACCACCAATATGACAAAGCATTTTAATTTAACAGATCGTTAAAGATCACAAACACGATTCAAATACCAACCTGATTCTGTTCCTAAATTACAATGACTCATCTGTTTGATTCCTCAACCTTTCTTCTGTGCAGCATACAATCATACTAGTGTGATTTTAAACATTCAAATCTGCATTTGTGCTGCCGCTGACCTAAAGAGAGCCACTGTCATGTAGGCTATATGAATTATGTATATGAACAGTTTCACAATCTTTTCAGCCACACAATTCACTGTTTCTGTGTTCCAAACATTTAAATAATCACAGAAGTACTGGGATAAAAGTTCATAGTCCGGATATAAGCTCAGATATGTACGGTAGAGATCAAAATAGAGTAAATTATCCTTTTGAAAATTAATGTGGCTTTCCAAATAATGTTACTGGCATAACATCATTCATTCAAAAACACTGATTCATCCAGTAATGAACCAAGTAAATCTTGAGTGAATCACTGAATCATTCACCTATATATTAGGCTTACATGTGATTTTGTTTAGTTGTCTAATGTGTTTTTTTTTTTTCTTCAGAATCGTAAGAGAACCACAACTTCCATTTAAAAAAAAACAAACAACAACCCAATTTATGCAGAATCACGCAGCTCTATTTTGCAAACAGCTCTTAAGTGAATCTTGTTTTTATGTAGCCTGTTGAATTTTTTTGATCTGGTATGACATTGCGGGTGAGTAAATTATCAGGAATTTTTTTATTCTGGAAGTGAACTTAATTAATTGCAGAGTTTTAATTCTTACGGCTAGAGGTTTAACATAACTCCTAACCGGAATGCTTGAAAATATCAAAAGAAATTGTAATAAACTTTGTTTCAATATATTATGATGTTCCGATAAATTATTTTAACTTGAGTCATGTAAAATTGTCTGTCAGAGTGATTTATTTTTTTTTTTAATTTTTTTTTTTTTAAATCTCAGGAGTTCCATCCTATTTAGTCGCGTTAAAATCACTTTAATGCTCTATAATTTATTACATATTTGTGAAAATAACCATTGTAGCTCACTGTGAGCTTTGTGTAGTTTACCAAGCAATGTAGCAACTTTGTGCATTAATGTAAAATTAAACTGATGCGTGGTCACAGATGTGTAATTTTTAAAACGCACCATCATATGAGTCAGTGGCTATAAAAACAACAAAAAAGTTTTGTCTTTGAATGAATTTCTTTGGATGTTTCTATAGCAGCAGGTCAGACTCCAGTAATAGCTTCAATTGTCCTTACGTCCATTCACGAGTGTATTTGTGGTTAAATTACAGTGTGAATTCAGCAGCTCTTGTGACTTTCCTCACAGATCCATAATTCAAGGACTTAAGGTTCTATTCAGGTGAGAGCGACAGTATGAATTGAAGCTGTTGAACATGCTCTAGAGATGTAATTTTTGTCACGATGACCTAACCCACTGGAGGAGACCCATAACCCTGATCGTTTCAACACATGATGGCCTCGCGTTTCGTAAGTGGCTCAGAATGCAGGTGCTGTGATGCCGCTGAGAGCGAACGAGGCTGTAAGTTACACAGACGTTTTCACGGACAGGACGGATCCTCCGCTAAAGATGACAAGGGCAGGAGGCTTTCACTTGTCTTTTACTGCAGACAATAAACTTGCGCGTAAAATTGTCAGGCCTCAGGGTATCATACTTAATGCAGAGTAACGTGAGAGCTGTTGGAACGAATACAGTCAGCTGAGGATTTTATGACACTTTTAAGAGGCTGTTAAGAGATGCTGAAGGATTCGGCAACTGTGTGTGTTTTTTCAGTTCGTTATGTGTAATATGTTGGTAGACGACATGCACAATTATTTTTAAGCAGTGATGGACGAAGTACACAAGTTGAGTACTTGAGTAAAAGTACAGATACGTATAATAAAATATTACTCCACTAAAAGTAAAAGTGCTCCTCTTTCAATTTTACTCGAGTGAAAGTACAAAAGTACCCAATTTTTTATGTACTTAAGTAAAAAAGTACTGATAGATTTGTTTTGCAATATTATATAGGCTATTTAATTGACTTTTATATTAGCACATATTTTTTTATAATCCTACTGCTCAAAATACCTGGGATTTTCCCAAAAAATACATTTTTGTTGTTGATATGGACTATGTTGATGAGAGTGATGTAGTAATATTCAATGTGAAGCTTACACTGCAATGTACCTGAGAGAAAACAGATTTGACCATCATATTTTCAAATTTTTAAGAAAAAAAGTGTTTTAAAGCTTGTTTTCCATAACGTCACAGTTATATATGACATGAGAATAAGGCCTGAAGTTAGCAAGAACATTTTAAGGAAAATATAATTATATTTTCATAATGATTTTTTCCTTTCAAATATTGTATGTGTAAAAACACCCCTGGCCAAATGCCCCCAGAGGGCATCACTTTCCACTTTGATAATTACTGTAGTTACCATGTTCTGAGCATAACATCCTTTCTTTTTCCCTGGGATGTAATCTTTCTAGGTGGTTGAATAAAAATATGTGGACTTTATATCTAAAAATTATCTCAACTTAGCACCAGCAAGCAGCTAGACAGTTAGCATCAGCTAACAATATTTACTTATTTTCAGTATGGTTTAATAAACATTCATATCTGTCTACTGTAGCTAATCCAAACAATATAAAAATGTATACTGTTGCTAAACAATATAAAAACAGATGTCACGTAGCGCTACATGCGTGGCATTTTAATAAAACTGCTAACGTTACATCAGCGAGGAATATGAACGTGCATGAGCTATTTTATTTAAGCTGTTATTTAAATTTTTCGTTTTTGATGTGTCTGAATTCAAGCATTTCAGTGCGCTTAAACAGATCACCTTTTACAGCAGATGTAGTTCATGAACAACGGACAGCTTTGACCTAAATATGATTTTCAGTTATGATAATTAATCCTAAAATTCGACATTAGTAACTTACTTTTCGCAGCATCAGTCGCGTGCGCACAAGATCTCCCGGTTCTTACTTGTGAATTCAGTTGACTGGAGACTCGCTCTAAACGGATCATTTGAATGAACGAGTTGTCGACTCGAGAACAGCTGCAATCGGATCATTCCAATTCGTGAATGAATCGTTTCGTGCGACTGGCGAATCAATTTAACAGGTTTATTGAAAAGAATCAGTTTGTTCATGAATCAGACACGGCTTGTGCGTCTCAGAGCACATGATATATTATAAGGAGTAACGATATGTTGTAAAAACGGTATGTTGTAAAAACGGTATGTAAAAAGTACGATCTTACGCTTTGGAATGTAGTGAAGTAAAAGTGAAAGTTACTCAAAATAAAACTACTCCAGTAAAGTACAGATAATTGAAAAATGTACTTAAGTACAGTAACGAAGTACAACTACTTCGTTACTGCCCACCACTGTTTTTAAGCCATTTTAAGGTGTGAAGAAATTATTTTTATGGAAAAAAGCATTTAAATGTGTCTTTTTTTTTGATAAGTTTTAAAAGATAGTTCACAGATCCACAGATTTATTATCAGTCTTGAACAATCATATGCATGAATGAGCTGCTCCTTAAGGTTAATTAACCTTGTTAGGAAGATCTTTCTCCATTTCCAGACATTGTAATATGAAGGTTATTTTTTACTGTTATAATTCAGCATTTTTGAATCCACAGAAACACATCTTTTTTATTACAGCATTAATACTCTGGAGAAATTAGTTTTTAAATGCCTTTCTCAATGCACAGTGGTGACTTGTTACCAGGAGTAACCAGCAACCATCTGGTTACTAGCTGTGAGCTTAAAGCTCAGTACCTCATCACCCCATGCTGTTTTTGAATGTATTTTAAAGCCTTTTTAGGTCTTAGATCAGCCTTTTCACAATCTACAGTCTTTGAGTAGGACTCTGAACAGCAGGATCTCTGAGTGATGCTAAATCGACTTTTACTCGATTTGTGTAAGCTTTGAGGACATCTGTATGCTGGTGTACTCATAGAAGATGACAAAATGAACTGAAATATAACAGTTTGCCTCCTCTGGGAAAACGGAACAAAATATTGACAACTCATCTTGAGCTCACCGCAGTATCCTTGTTTTTGTGTGAGATGAAAGTCGTTAGCAGATATATGGGTCTTGACAGATGATTTGTTTAGTAGATGGTCTTTACAGTATGTTATTGATTTGCAAATATCAGAGAGGGTTTGACTATCGTTCACACAGTTTGAGCCAATTTTTAATCACTGTAACCCTAATAAAAAATTGATCAGGTACATTGATTTTTAAAGTTAACTTAAAAAAGCAAGCAGAGTTTTAAATGTTGTTTTTGTACTACAGACAATTTTTAAATTGCAATTAAATTGAAATATTGGATTATTTATAATATATAATGCATTAACATTTTCTAATAAGCATTAACGTGCTAATGTAACTAGCAAAGGGAATATGTAAGAAGTGAACTTTAATTTAGTTAATTTCACTGTTCGGTCAGTGTAACTCTGATCACACTATCTGTGTCTAAAGTCTGCTAAGCTGAGAATATTTATTTATTTATTTATTTATTTATTTATTTATGTATTGTAGACAAATTATATGGGTTATACTGATAAATGTGCATAATAATAGTAATAATAATAACATCAATAATAATAATAATAATAGAAGATGAACAACTGTTAAATATTATTAAATACAAAATAAAAACATTTTAATGAAATTTAATTTATTCATGATTCGCAAAGTTGATAACCAATGGCATTTATTTATTTATTTATTTATTATGAATTAAAGTCTACTAATCTGAGAATATTTGCTTATTGTTATTAATTATTTATTTTAGAAAAATGATTCACAGCATTGGTTAATATATATATATATATATATATATATATATATATATATATTAGTACAATATTTTTGTACTAATAAATGATATTAATAATAATAATAATAATAGTAGTAATAGTAATAATAGATGAATAACTATTAAATATTATTAAATACAAAATAATCCCATTTCAAAATTTATATTTTTTTTATTTAATTTATTTTTGATTTGCAGAGTTTAACCAATGCCATTTATTTATTTATGAAGTTGTCAAATGTGCATTTCTTAATTTATTCAGAATATGCTTATTACCACGATGTATGCGTGTTTCTTTTTCAGAATAAAGGAAAATGATGTGCTTGTAAACATGGTCAGTGATTGCTAGCTTGTGATGAATATTCATTGTTTACTCTGAACGTAATCATCAGCAACTGGGCTAGTGTCTAAATCAGCATCAGTTTCATGCAGGTCGTAAAGAGCTGCATTTGTGAATATTCTGATTGTCAGAGCACTTTGAGAGGGTGGGACATTGAATTGGCTCTCAGTATGTGGTTACTGATGGGGGAGAGGGTTTAATCATATATGAAGGCATCGAGTGCCTGGGAGGGTGTAATGAAGCAAAACTGATGGAATCAAACCAATAAAGCAGTGTTTATACCATGCACCAGTTTCACTCTAAAACAGCTCTTAGTTGATGAGTCAGATCTCTTACTGATTTGACCTGCTGGGTTTAAGCGCTGAGTTGCATGTGGGTGTTCAGTTCACTCTCCAGATTAACTCAAATCATGTTTTGGTCAATAAACTTCAACTTAAAATTCAATTCAGCTTATAGCACCAACATATACATTCAGATCATATCTGCGGGAGCGTTTTAGGATCGATTACATGCCGTGTGTCGATGTTTGCTCTGTGTTACTGTTTTATGGGTCGTTTATTTAATTTCTCCTTCATGTCTGATCCATAACTGAGTGTGAGGTGATCAATGGCTATTGACCTCTAATGCAATAACACCAAGGCAGAATCATTTCAGTTAAACGTATTAGTCACAAACATTGTTAAAACGACACTAAGCAAGGACGTCTGTAATAGCTAGAGAGCTATCCATTAACATTCCCATTCATGTCAGTGACAGTTCAAAGCGATTTTACTCACTCAAAGAACTTGTTTTAGATCTCTGTCTGATGGGATACATCAGCTACAATATTGTTTGATTTATGCAATCTAAACCATGAAAATGCCAGCAATAAGCTTAAAGGGGTCATCGGATGCCCATTTTCCACAAGTTGATGATTCTTTAGGGTCTTAATGAAAAGTCTCTAATATACTTTGATTAAAAAGGCATCTGAGAACGGCTCAATTTGAAAAAGGGGATATTATTTTTACAGATTAATTAAAAACCACTGCATGGATTTTTATCATTATAGGGTAGATTTTGTACATACACTGCCAACACACATTAATGTTCAAACAACATGAAAAAGTTTGCATCCGATGACCCCTTTAAGAAATTCCTATAAAGTAACATTACTTGTTTTGCGTACCAGCAAAATTGTCTAGGTCCGGTGCTTTATGCCTTGCACAAATGATGACAAAAAAAAAAAGGAGTGACCTGGGTTAAAATACCGTGTTTGAAATAATAAAATAATGTGCTCTTATCATTTTGTGGACAAAATTCTGCAAACTTCAACGCGATTAGGAGCTGTATATTATGTGCGTTCATCTGTTTTTAGTGAAGCTAAACTTTGCGTCGCTTCATGTCATCTTCCCACTCATTAAACTACGACAGGTGAGTTACTGCAAAAGCTACTGCGACACTATAAAGTGATTAAACTATGGCACCATGTGCTTTTAAAAAAAACTTTAGGTTTTTTTAAAGGTTTAACGTTATATTATTAGCTCTGAAATGTGTTATTTTGACTAGAAATACCAGAGACTGGAAATGTAAAGTATTGTTCCAGTCTGAGGAGACTTCCACGTTCAGGAAAAAGGTGCATTGGCCAGTGATATAATTTTTAAACCCATTCTTTTGGGGTAAACCTTTTGAAATCGGATATACAGTTGATGTCATGTTTACCTTGCAGAATCTGCAAAATGTTAATTATTTTACCAAAGTAAGAAGGATCACAAAATGCATGTTATTTTTTATTTGATGCTCCAGAACGAAAAACGATGCATGAAGAACCGGGGGGTGAAAACTTTTGAATTTGAAGCTCAGGGTAAATTTTACTTTTTTTTTTTTCTGGGAAACATGTATGTATCTTCTGTAGTTTCTGAAGGGCAGTACTAAATGAAAAAAAATATATGATATTTAGGCAAAATAAGAAAAATGTACATATCTTCACTCTGTTCAAACGTTTTCACCCCCCGGCTCTTAATGGATTATTTTTTCTTCTGGTGCATCAGTGAGCGCTTGAACCTTCTGTAATAGTTGCATATGAACCCCTTAATTGTCCTTAGTGTGAAAAGATGGATCTCAAAATCATACAGTGATTGTTGGAAAGGGTTCAAATACACAATGTTGAAAAAACAAAGAATATGTGGGACTTGAATGGACTTTTCTGAAGAACAGTGGGCAGTTTAACTGTACAGGGCAAACAAGGGACTTATGAGACAACTATGAGTTGCCAGCTTTTAACATCAAAACTAGCCCAATCATGTTTCAGGGCTTCCCCTGGTTAAAACCTCATTCTGGGAGGTAAAAAATTATCCTAGTAAAATTCACATTCCAGGGGCTAAATATTGTGTTATTAGTGTTGCTTTAAAGCCGTGGACATGGAAACACAACCTACGGCAACAATGTTAAAGTAACCCAATTCCACAGGAAAACTGCAATTTTGGCATCACAGAGTAAAAGCCTAAAAGTTGTATTTTTTTTTTTTTATTATTTCATGGTGTAAAAAAACAGAATTACAAGATGCACACTCAAAATCATAGTTGCGAGGGGGGGAAATGTCAGAATTTTAAAGGAAAAATTTGCAAAAATTGTGAACATTTTATTTATTTATTTTTTTTAGATTAATTGTTTTCTAACAAAATAAACAGGACTACTAGTAAAAGTTCTGATTTGTCAGATTAAAAAGTCTCAATGATTTATTTTTTTGTTTTGTTTTGGTTTGTTTGTTTGTTTGTTTAAATTTGTGCTGGAAATCTTTTGTATACTTTCTAAATGTTTTTATTGTCATTTGTGATTAATTTAGTAAATCCTTGCTGAATAAGTCCTAATTCCTTTCAGAAGAAAAAGAACAACTTTTGAATAGCATATGTATACACTGGCAGAAACTGATGTTTAAGGTTGAATAGTTGAGATGTCCATAAACCCTTTAAAATATCCATGTTTAGTCCTGAAGGCAAATCATTTACTTCTCTGCTTGAAATCTTTCATTTGATCCTTGGAGGATCAGACGATATATCTATTGCTTGTGATGTGCGATCACAACAGCCCAGCGTGGGATGTCCTGCAGCACATTTGGCACTATATTTCATCATGTGTGAACACAGTGAAAGAGAGAGGTTACTGTTACTATTTATATAAATTATATATTTTAGCCAGCATCATCTGATATTTTCCAGGGATATGGGTGCGCTTTGAGAGTATGGATAGATTAATTAATTCAGAGTGGGTGTGAAATCAATATGAATGCATATTTCATGCATTGTTGTGTAGCGTGTTGGCATAGACGGAGTGAGATAAAACCGCTCACACTCTCTGCTATTAGTCCTTGTGGAATATGGAAATGGAGATTCTAAATGTGTGATCTGTATTAATCAGAAATGCATTTAGCAAAGTATCAATTATAAAAGCATCACCTTGATGCTAAATAATTTTTGGGGTTTTGGCATTTATGTAGCTATATAAATAACATTTATTTTTTTCTCCCTCAATTGGAGTAAATTTGTTGTTACAGGAATTAACTGAACTGCATTAAATGCAGACTAATTATGACTAATTATTTTGTTTCTTTTGCTCATTATTGCCACTTTGCATCATCTAGATGGGAACAAGATATAAATAACTTTTCGAAGACAAGCGACTGCAGAAACTGCAAATGGACTCTGTCACCTTTCTGGTGTTTAAAAGGAAAGGGATGTAGTCAGGTGTTTAGATATGCCAGCTGTATCTTGCAACTCATTAATTCCTAATAAAAAAAATGTTATGAATATTCATGAGAGGCAGGTGGGATCTATTAGAACTAAAATGAAGTTGTCTTTCAGAATGTCAAGTACTTTTTATGTTAATAATCTAAAAAGAGGGCAAAGTCGCAAGGTGAGAATATCAAATAAACAACATATGTTGAACATTAGCTTTTCTCTTGCTTGGCCTAATTAACAGATATTGAGATAAATGGATGGAAATGAATGAACTACTGTGTAACGTTACACTGTGACTGAGGCAAGATGTCATAATTTTAATGCGGAGCTATTGTTTTGGTGCATACTCTGATGTCTAAAATCATACTTTACCTGCAGATTTGGCCTTTGGTGATGTGGCCTTTGGCTTTCTGCACTTGCATACTGTAGACTGTATGTAGTATTCAGTTGGTACAGACCACTAGTTCTGTTTAAAAAAAAAAACCCAGTGAGTTGCCTATAGTTGCCTTTTCATACCACATTCAAAGGCAGTATTGCTAATATCCTTCATAGTAAATGTTTTATAAACACCAGCATTTTTAACATGTGGTTCTAGGCTCAATAATTAATTTGTCATATTGTAATTTATAACAAGGCCATATCTCAGGGTCAGACTGAATTTCTGAAGCCACAAATGCTTTATTTTGGTGTAATATGTACAGTGCACAGCATAAATGAGTACACCTCCTCTAAAACTTAACAAATTCATTGATTACTCTTTACTTAGAAGACATGTTAGGGTTCTTTGGAGATATAATGTTCCAACAAGCCTGCTTGATCAATTACCAAACAATGTCAAAATTATTCCGCAAAATAAGATTTTCTTATCAAAGTGATCAAATGTTGTCTTGCAATGAGTACACCCTCCTGAAAGTTACTAAATAAAACAAACAAACAAAAAAAGTGTAGGTTTAAGGCTATTTTTGGTCAACAGGTAAGTAATTGAACCAAAACATTTAAAGACAAGTAATTTCCTGACAGTTAAAAGTGTTTTATAGCCTGCTTAATCAGACTCAGACTTAATGCTGTCAACAATGAAACTACTTTGGGGAGAACTGTCAGGTGACTTATTTCTTAGCATAAAAGAGGACAGTGGTACAAGAGAAATACCACATTATTGTCACACATTAAGTGTGAAAAGTCTGAAATAAGAGTCCTGAAATAAAAGAGTCCTGAAATAGTCAGGTTTTCACTTTAAATTTTCATTTAGTGATGAGTCTAGAAAAAGAGCAGGAGAAATACCATGCCAGTGTCTCAGAGCTGGCGAAAGCTATGATAAGAGTGACACTTTATCTCATAGAGTATGACGCAGCCTGCAGAAGTGACATTGTTCTTGTCACCACTAGAATTACCTACTGTAGCCAAAGCACAATAAATTCATTTAACCTCTTCCAAGACCCATATTTACAAAATATAGACTTCTGGGATAGGTAGATAGATTGAACGATAGATAGATAGAAAGAACGATAGATAGAACGAACGATAGATCTATCGTTCTATCTATCTATCGTTCTATCTATCGTTCTATCTATCGTTCTATCTATCGTTCTATCTATCGTTCTATCTATCTATCGTTCTATCTATCTATCGTTCTATCTATCGTTCTATCTATCGTTCTATCATTCTATCTATCTATCTATCTGTCGTTCGTTCTATCGTTCGTTCTATCTATCTGTCGTTCTGTCGTTCTATCTGTCGTTCTATCTGTCTATCGTTCTGTTTGTCTGTCCTTAAAATTATCTATCTATCGTTCTATCTATCATTCTGTCTATTGTTCTATCTATCTGTCTGTCTGTCCTTAAAATGATCTATCTATCTATCTATCTGTCTGTCTGTCCTTAAAATGATCTATCTATCTATCTGTCTGTCTGTCCTTAAAATTATCTATCTATCGTTCTATCTATCATTCTGTCTATTGTTCTATCTATCTGTCTGTCTGTCCTTAAAACTATCTATCTATCTATCTGTCTGTCTATCCTTAAAATTATCTATCTATCGTTCTATCTATCATTCTGTCTATTGTTCTATCTATCTGTCTGTCTGTCCTTAAAATTATCTATCTATTGTTCTATCTATCATTCTGTCTATTGTTCTATCTATCTGTCTGTCTGTCCTTAAAATTATCTATCTATCGTTCTATCTATCATTCTGTCTATTGTTCTATCTATCTGTCTGTCTGTCCTTAAAATTATCTGTCGATCTATCGTTCTATCTATCACTCTATTGTTCTATCTATAGCTATTCACTATAACATAAATGAAAAATACATTTATGCAAAGCATACAAATACATTAACTACAAATATACAAATTACATTAATTTGTTCTTTAACATTTTAAAACAAATTTTATTTATTCACTTGTTTTTGTTGTTTATTTATTCAAAATAAATTTTTTAGTGTAGTCTCAGACTTTTAGATCCCATTGCGTATTAAGATTGTAATTTTTCTTTCTAATTATAAGAGGTCTTTTCAGATGGGAATTTATTCATTATGTTACGGTTTGGCTCGTGTAAGGAAGTCGCTGGTCTTTGTAATGTGAAATTCCCAATGAGCTGGACTGAGCTGTGGGCAAATACATGGGTCTGTTCTGTTCGGATGGTGCTGTTTATCATTCTCCTGCATAAACAACAGAGAGAGAAGAATGGGAGATGAGAAAGTTTGGGCCAGTCTTTGTACATCTCCTTGGCAAAGGAACCTCTTCATTCATTACTTGCTTTGTTGGGGAGGTTTTAGCATTGATGATTTTTATCCCCAGAGCCAGATGGTGCTATGAAGCATTGCTGTCACATCTCATCCAAAACTGTGAGAGGCAGACAGGACAATCTCATCATCCCCCCGCCATCACAAACACTCTTGCTGTTCTTCAGAGGGTTTTTATTTTTTGCATGCAGTGAGCAGAAATTTGTGAACAGCTATAGTCTATCAAGTATTATTTGATGAATAGTGATTAATAATTTACTAGATGAATGATATTGCAGGTTGAGTGTTGTTAAATGTTTTAATATCAGAGAAGCTAATACCTCAAACATGGAATAAATGCCAGCATCCTGGCTGGAGAAATATAACTGTATTGACACATGATGAGCTGGGATGCCACTTGTGTAATACAATAAGTTTTAGTGAGACCTTGAAAGGTCAATGTCATGCATTTCTTCAAGGACTAGTGCAGCGTTGCTCTAATCAAACTAATTGGTTTGCCTCTCAGAGGACAAGCAGCTGTTGTACTTGCGTCTTCCTGTTATTGTTCATGTCTTGGAAACATTATAAACATTTGGTAATTACTTAAAGGAATAGGTCACCTAAAAATATAAAATCCTGGAGCGTTTATGAGAGAAGTAGCCTGTAGCCATGTCTAATTTGTGGGCGAATCATTCCTTTGAATCAGATCTTTTAAATGATTCACTCGATTAGGTTCATACAACTGGTTCTAATGATTCTGAACAAGTACTCTAGTTTAAATCAGTGATTCACTTGTGATTCTGGTGCAGAGATGGGGACTCGAGTTTGAGACTCGGACTCGAGTGCGACTTAAGTCGCACACACAGTGACTTCAGACTCGACTTGAGACTCGTCCTCGAAAGACTTCAGACTCGACTCGGACTCGAGCTGCGGGACTCGTGAACA
The DNA here is from genome assembly GCA_012976165.1 of Labeo catla. Classification (NCBI taxonomy): domain Eukaryota; kingdom Metazoa; phylum Chordata; class Actinopteri; order Cypriniformes; family Cyprinidae; genus Labeo; species Labeo catla. The sequence goes on along the minus strand of VONZ01001260.1, from coordinate 151,343 downwards.
ATGTTTATTTTTAGGAAACAACTGATGAGCTCGCTGTTATTCCCCTCCCTCCATTACCTATAACCTGCCCATGTAACACGCGACGTGTATCTGCTGCACGCCGGCGCGGCCACACATTTTTTATTTTTTTATTTTAGGCGCGGCCGCCACACATGAGAGGACAACGAACAAACATGTCGACTGCTGTGCCATTCATCGTTAGCTTTGGATTTTAAAACTTCAAACAAGACGGCCCAAACAGAAGAAGTGCTCAATGCAAAATATGTGATACGAGGATAAAAGATTCAGTATAGACAGCGTCATTGATTATAATAGAGCTTTGTGATATCGCGAACTAAGCTTTTACTAATTTTAAGAGTTTGTAAATGAGATACTGATTTAATACAGCAGTTAAATAAACAAGATGTTATTATTAAGTGACTTACATTGTCTGACTGTAACACTATTGCCTGATTTTGCTCTATTTCGTCGTCAAAAGTAGTCTGAAACAAGTCACAACTGAGCCGCTGCGCATTAGAGGCTGACATTTTTTCGGGAATCCCGCGGGTCACGGGATTCCCACGGGAATCCCGCGGGATGGGAAACAAAATCACTAATAATCACGGGATTGGGACGGGACAGGAAAAAATGTCAGCGGGAGTGGGCGGGACCGGGAATCGTAACGCTATGAAACCCAACTTTACAGACAAATATACCTTTTATATATATATTGTAATTTTGAACTTAATTCTAGTTGACCCGTCTCTTTATTCTCTCCTTCTGTATGCTTTGGTGTGGCTGGTTAAGCAAGTGAGTTCATGACGGACAGATCGTTAACGACTGGTAATACAGCAGGCGATCCAAATGCTCACCTATCATTCATCGACCATATGGCTTTTCATCTGAAAGATGTATGTAGTAGCAAGTTTACATGGCCGCTCAATCTAATGTTAACCTTGAAAAATGTGCGCTATTGAAGTGTCAGTGCGAGTGTGGAAGCCGAATAGTAGCGCGGTACTGCATGACAGAGGCGCCGGTGCGCTCACTTGCTCTTAAAATACCGTCATTTTTGGTCATACAGATAAGAGTGATAGGCATCTTTCGAATTTGTAAAGACTCAACGTTTATTTGTGTGCACTCAGAAAAACAAGGAAACGTTGCGCTTTTGTAAACAGATTAAAGCAAAAAGGACGAGCTTTCTGCCGCCTGTCTCTGTGAACTTGAGCGCGTCACTTCGAAACTCCGTGTTTACTTGCTTTAGAGACATGAAAAATATATCTATAGAGTGAAATGTCTACTTTCAAATGGACCAATTAAAATAGGAAACGTGTGTCTGCATGAAAGATTTACGTGAAATTTAATATGTGCGCAATGCACACTGTGCATTTGTTTAAGATGGCTTTCAGTTCAATAATAATAATAATAATAATAATAAACAAAATTTCGCATTTTTATTCAACTAATGTAAAAAAAAAAGTTACGGGCATACTGTGATCTGTACTGTATTCTTTACTGTAACTGGCAGATTCTAGCCAAAAAAAAAAAACATAATACGGGAGTGGGAGGGAATGGGAGTCATTCTTCCGGGATTGGGACGGGACGGGATTTTTTCCCAGTTTTTTCGTGGGATTGGGATGGGATGGGATTTTTTTTGTGGGAGTGGGACGGGAGAGATTTGAAAATCCACTCCCGTGTCACCCTCTACTGCGCATCTCCATTCAAACACAGCGGTGTTTCGTTTATGAATGAACTCGTTTTTAAAACGAATCTAGTGAAATGATTCAATTTCCCATTCATAAAGACAGTCACTCTTTATTCCTAAATGAAGCAGCAGTTCGAACGAATCAAATGAATGATATGATTCAGTAATTAAATCAGTCTCTTGCCGCCACCTGCTGGCAGTTATTCAAATCATTTAACATTTCTGTATTAAAACAATTTGATTTAAAACATTAATCTCAACAATGAATTTAGGAATATGATTGCACTTCTGCCACCTCTGAGCCTCATTAAACATATGAAAAGGTAAAAACAAAAGTTAAATTCCCTTGTAAATCACTTTAAGGAGTCAAATATCACCTCATAATGGGAAGGCAAATTTTTTTATCAGATTTTTGGATTATTGTTTAGAATGTGCTCCTAAAATTTTGATTGTGCTACTAATTTTTTTAAATTAGGAGCACAATGTGATGTTTGACCATATTTGGTCTGTACTGTACTGTGTGTTCATGCTACAAGGCGAAATACAGATATTAACTTAAAAGTAAAGCATTCTTGGTGTTTTTGTCATGTTGCAATAGCCTGTTTACACTGATTATATACCAAAATCAAAGCTGATACTGTATGCTAATAGATAAAGGAGTCATTATAACATATTACATGCTTTGAGTTCCTTATATATAGCTATGCAGTGTTGGATGGGTCGCTGTACGTGATGCAACACTTACTATAACCAGAGACTTAATATAATAAAGAGACTTGAGACTTGACTTGGACTCTAGCTCAGAGACTTGAGACTTGACTTGGACTCTAGCTCAGAGACTTGAGACTTGACTTGGACTCTAGCTCAGAGACTTGTGAGCATCTCTGTTCTGGTGTGTTAAATATAGAGTCATATGGACTATTTGGATATTTTTGATACATTTTGTGTAATTTAAATTTTCAAAACTCTTTTGTGTTCCAGTAAATATCATATGGATTTTGAACATCGTAAAATGAGTTTTAGGTGAATTTTAAGCTCTTTGGAGAGATTTTTGTAGTTTAAAATCAAGACTTTCAGCCTCTAAAGAGGCATTTTAACTCAACTACATAATTTCTTGATTGATTCGTCTGTGTTATATCTTTTTTTTTTTAATAGAAATCGCATTCCTAGAGTCATGATTTTTATGAAAGGAAAACCATCACACTGCTTAATACAAACTTTATTGATTCTCGTTTATGTTAATATTAATTCACTGCCAAGTAGAAGAACTGATGTGAGACTATTCTGGGTGTTTGGACTGAGAAATTGTGTTTTAAACTTTCATATAGCGCTGTAATGCAAAAACACTTAAACTAACTGCAGTTTAAATCGGACAATTGATTTTCCCTTGTTTATTTCTCTTTCAGTGTCTGTCTGGCTGTGCGTCGTGGAAAGAAAATGTCAAAACTTAATGCATCAGCCAAACACAGGCATGGAAATGATCAAAAACACAAGCAAACAACTTTGAAAAAAGGACAAAGGACCAAATTTAGAGAAACGTAAGTTTTATTTATTTATTATAAGTACAAATAACCAACCTTTAATACCAGGACCTATGGAAGCCCATTTCCTCCACTGAATACAAAATAAGAAAAGGTAATTGCAACTTTTGATATCACAATTCTTACTTTTTTTCTTGCATTTGCAATTGCGAGTTTGAGTTTTTTTTTTTTTCTCAGAATTGAAAGAACATGAGAAATGAATTTTTTACAATTGCATGATATAAACTCGCAGTTGAAAGTTATAAAGTCAGAATTGCGAGACACAAACTCGTAGTTCTGAGAAAAAATGCGCAATTGTGAGAAATAAAGTCAGAATTGCTAAATATAAACTCACAATTCTGACTTTTTTCAGAATTGCGACTTTATTTCTCAGAATTGCGAGTTTATATCTCACAATTGTCACTTTTTTTTGTTTTTTTCAGAATTGTTCAGAATTGTGACTTTTCTTAGAATTTAGAGTTTACATCTCGCAATCGTGACTTTTTTCTCAGAACTGCAAATTTCTTACAATTCTGACTTTTTTCTTTTTTCTTAATAACTGGAGTTTATATCACGCAATTATGAGAACAAAGTCAGATATGCTTGTTTTTATCATGCAATAATTTTGACTTTATATAACGCAATTGTGTTGTCAGAATTGAGATATAAACTTGCAATTCTGAGAACATATCAGTCTTCTTTCCCCCTCAAAATGGGACTTTATAATTTGCAATTGCGAGTTTGTCTTACAATTCTGAGAAAAAAGTCAGAATTGTAAGGAAAAAAATCTCAATTTTTTCTTTTTCTTTCAGTGGCAGAAATGGGCTTCCATAAGGAACCTGTTGTTACCTAAGTTAATCATATAAAAATTGTAGGGAGTAAGCCAAAACCATTTGTTTTCTTTAGAGAACAATAGAGAAGGGCCTTCAGCCTTAAATTTGTCATATTTCTTTTTTTTTTTCAGTATCATATATGGTTTTTCAAATGTTTTGATGTAAAGGACCCCCAAATTTTCAATATTATTATATATTTATTTATTTTACGAAAGATAAATCAAATTAATTGTATATTATTTGACAAATATTTTAAATATTTAGTGATAAATGTTAACTTTGCACTGCTGCTTTATGCAGTATTATAATATAAGCTAACCTGGTCACTGAAATATGGGTAACGCTGCCATGAGCCTCCTCTGGGGGGGCGCTTTCTTTTGTTGTGAGCCAATCTGTGGTGGGTATGCTAATTAGTGTGCTCTGGGTGTTTGGGTAATTACGGCTTTGTTGGAGTTATTTGTCTCCTAGCTGGAACAGGACGGCGCATTACGCTAATCTCTCACCCCTCCTGTAGTGAGGTTAGGACATGATCCATGGTGTCGGCCTGGGCCGTGCTATAGATGACACTATTAGGATCTGAAGTGTTCATTAATAACTTCTTAAAAATAAACCATTTAAAACTATCCCAAAGAGCTGCTGACAGAGTGCAAGTGGTTTGCAATATAGTCTCTTGTGTTCAGAACAAATGGGTGCAATTCTGCAGTGCAATTAAGCAATTTGTGCTAATTTCCCATGCTTGTATTTTGTGTATAGAGTAAAACTCTAGAAAGCGACTGCAGTGATTTATTTCATAATTTTCTGATTGGATGTTCTTTGTTACATGTTCCTGGTTTGCACGCTCTCTCTCTTCCTGTGTCACACTCCATCGTTCTGTCTCTTGTCGCCATCTTTTCCTGTGTATTCATGAGATGATGGTGATTTTTCATGATCATTCGGACATTAAATCTTCGGCACCTCCGCTGAGGCAGTGCCGCTCCTTCTATTCCTCCTATTTTCTCTTGGGTAATTACTTTCTGTCACTCCGTCTCACCCTCCTCGTCCGCTCCCATTTCCGTTCTATCATTCCAATCAAATTCTTCTTTTTTTCCGTCCCGCTATCAAGGAGAAGCAAGAATTGCCCACCTTCAAACACGTATGAATGAATCTGGCCCTGCACATTTTTTTGGCTGTTTACCAAAGCGTATTGGTTGTCAGTCTAAAGGAATGAGAGAAGAGAAAGATGAGAGATCCATAGATGAGAGGGACGCACTCTAAACATCAGTCACTATTAGTTTGTCTCGCTCCGTCTGCTCTGGGCTTCAGTCTTGAGCTCAACATCAGGTCAAGATTTGAGTCTGCTTAATGCATATTATTGTGGTGAATATGCTTTTCTCTTTTCTTTCTGAAAATGACCGTGAAATGCATTGGGAGTTTCTGCCCTTTCAAATCATTTAGCGATTGAGGATCATTTTTGCTAATGTACTTCCTCTCACTTTAGGTTAAAACCTGTCTTTAATGTCTTCATATGCACTCATAAGGAAAAGCTTTTCACACAGTTGGTTTTTAAGATGCTGTGCTCAACAGTCAATTCCCAAGATACCACAAACCTGAGACTAGATTCACAAGTCATTTTCAAGTGCTGCTTATAAGATTAAATCACTCAGAGAAGAGTGAATGTACACCACAGATCCACATATATAGATCAAAAGATTAACCATTTCACAACATACATTCATAGCACCTATTATTTCAATTTAAGCTTTTTTTTTTGCATCTCAATAACTGAGGCCAAAGCGATTTGATAGGACAATACATTAAAGATACATATGAAGCAGTTACTAATGCGATGCAATATGATTATGATGCAGTGTGATTCGATTTCGATTCAATCCAACACACTACGATGGAATGGAAATAAAAATAAGATTCTATGCAATTCAGTATGGTACAGTATAGGAATCTGTGCGAATGTTTACTCTGGAAACCCCTATGATTGGTTCATAACAGGTCATAAAAATTCCCTCATAATCTATTATTACCCGTCATTTTAATTGTCATATTTTAATTATATTTTTTATTTTTTAATTGTATTTTTGAAAGAAGATGCTTGCTTGCCAAGGCTGCATTCAAAAATGCATTAATATTGTGTAATATTACAGTGTAAAACAGCTTTTTTTCTATTTGAATATATTTTAAAGCTTCATTTGTTTCTTCAGTGTGACATGATTTTTCAGAAATCATTCTAATATGTTGATATGCTATAAGAAATGTTTCTTATTATTAATGTTGAAAACAGTTGCGCTGCTAATATTTTTATAGTAACCCTGATGCATTTTTTTTTTTCAGGGTTCTTTGGGGAGTAGAAAGTTCAAAAGAACAGCGTTTATTTTAAAATGGAAATCTTTTGTAACAAAAAATCTCTTTTACTGTTACTTCTGATCATTCACAAGTTTTAGTTTTTTTTTTTTTTTTTAAATAATTTTTCTGTAATTTTTTTTGGTGCATACTGGACATTAACGCACCAGTATTTTAATACAAAAACACACCAGTCTATATTACACGAGATGGAAGGAAAAAAAACCCCAATATGTCAGTGCTTTCTCGCGCAATTATATCATTGGGTATGTAAATTGTGGGCATTTAGGAAGCCATTATTAATATGCGGGACATTAAAAATGCTTTTGAATGCGCACTTGCGTTTTACTTTCACTTTCGACATTCGCGATCACACTGAGCGGCAAAAGGCCTACTTGCCACATATTTTACATGATTAGATGATTGTCAGTGGTGCTCACGAACTGCAAATCATTTGCCATCGTCCTATCAGTCGTCTCTCCTTAATCTGTTTATGTGATAAGTGAAATGTATATTATGTAATTTAATGTAATAGGCTATGGCTAGCAAGCGGCTAACCATGTTCCTTTTGTGGCTCCGTAGAATGCGTTGTTCATTTTCCATGCCTTTCCGAATACAGATTCACTATTTGAGCACATCCCTACTTCCCATAATAACATCAGATCAATAATTAATATAGTAATTGTTTTTTCTCCTCCAGTGCTGTTGCTGTTTTGTTCCGACAACATCATGCTATTATTATTATTATTATTATTATTATTATATTAACTAGAAAATCGATTTTTGAAATTTGTGAATCTCTAGAAGACTGAATCGAGATTCATATGTGAATTGATTTTTTCCCACCCCTACAAGACACTTTAGTTCATTTAATTAAGCATTGCTTGGTAATTGGTTGACCTAAATTGGCATTATCTAGTTGAGTCCGAATTATCTAGTTGTGTGAGAATGTTGAAAGTGTCTGAATACATTTTGTTTTGACTGTAAAATGTTCTATATAGCTGTACAGTTCTATATAAAATTCTATATAGCTTTTATTTTAAATATGGATATTTTTCTTACACAAACACGTCAGTTAGCTTCAGAGGGCCTTCATTAACCCCCTGGAGCTGTGTGGAGTACTTTTTGTGATGGACGAATGCACTCTAAAAAAACTTCTAAATCTCAACAGCCATTCACTGCCATTATAAAGCTTGGCAGAGCTAGCTAAGAGGACATTTATTAATATAACTCTGATTGTATTCGTCTGAAAGAGGAAAGTCATATACACCTAGGATGACTTGAAGGTGAGTAAATCATGGGGTATTTTTCATTTTTGGGTGAACTATCCCTTTAAATATATGTTGAATATTGACAAGTCATGCAGTGTGTATCAGAAACTTGACCTTGTTCAATAGTGGAAACCAATTTAACAGTAGATTTAGCTTTTTGTGATTTATTTATTTTTTTCTACTTCTACATATAGTGCTTCACTCGTGTCTGAAACATCTGTAAGTAATTATTTTTGAATACTGTAATAGAAGGTTTGCGTAAACATCAAAGATCTTTTAAAAAGATGTTTTTAAACAGCCTTAGTAAAACCTTGTATTCGTGACAGGTGTGCTCACACAAATGCAGTGCCTTGCGAAAGTATTGATACCCATTTTTTTTTTTTTCACTTTTGCTATGTTGCAGCCTTATGTTAAACTGCTTTAAAAAATGTTTTCCTACATTAATCTACACTCGTCAACCATAATGACGAAGCAAAAAACTGATTTGTGACAACTTGTATTAAAAATGTATTAAAATTAAAAAACTGAAACAAGTACACTGCATAAGTATTCATACCCTTAATGTGGTACTTAGTTGAAGCACCTTTGCAGCCTCAAGTCTTTTTGGGTATCATGCGACAAGTTTTTTGCACATCTGCATTTGGGAATTATCTGCCATTATTCTCCTCATCTCTTCACCTCTCAAGCTCTGTCAGCTTGGATGGAGGCAGACACACATTTTCAGGTTTTTCCAGAAATATTTGGTTGGGTTCAAACCCAGGCTGTGGCTGGGCCACTCAGGGACATTCAAGGACAAGCCACTCTTGTTGTGTGCGTAGGGTCATTGTCCTGTTGGTGCTAGAATTGTCTAGTTGTGTGAGAATGTTAAAGGTGTCTGAATACATTTTGTTTTGACTGTAAAATGTTAATTCTATATATATATATATATATATATATATATTATTATATATTATATATATATATATAAATTATTATATAGCTTTTATTTCATTTTCTCTTATTTTTACCTTCCATTCATGTCATTTCACTCTCTCTTTCAGTTCTCAGAATTTTCATGATGACGTTGATAGAGTTTATGCACTGATTGACTGTCTGTAACACAGTAGCTCTTTATGTTTCTACAGTGCATGTAAGTGTAAGCTTGGTGTATCATGTCCTTTGGAAACATTTTGTCATCACAGAGTGAGAGCTTTAATGAAAGAGAGATTGTTTCAAGGACAAATGCATCTCTGTGTAGGTTATGTCTCTGCGGCGGTGTGAAGTGTTGGCTGGGGTGGCTGTGTGCAGACGGTGAGAGATGAGCAGGTATTCTGCTCAACGGCAAAGATCATTCCTCACAGCCAATTCTGCTATCTCCTGCACACAGGACTCACGCAGCTGATTGTCTCCGTAGCTCAGAGGATAGCTGAGGGAAGACACACACGGTATACTCGCATACACGTCTTTGTCAAGAAACATAAAAAGTCCTGGAATAATAAGAGTGATACAGAATTGAAGAATTGATGTTGCACTCATGTGTGAAAAATGCAAACCAATGACTGACCTTCAAATCAAAGCAAGGTTCTGTGAAAAACCAGGCTCTCTCCATGGGCTTCAGCGAGCCGATCTCTCACGACGCCTGTGGCTGTGAAGGACAGTCATGATAGTTGTGGTGAAATATGGGTCTAGAGATCTTGAATTGGTTCTCACTCGCTCTCAGTGGAGTGGATTTGTTGGCCAGGAGATTTGTAAAGTCTAGAAAAGTATATTGGATATATGGAGGGAGGAGATGTAGCACTTTTGTTTAGGATGAACGTGGTAGTTGCATTGCTGTCTATGTAAGGTCAGAAAGCTCTTGGATTTCATCAAAAATATCTTCATTTGTCTTACGGGTTTGGAAAGACATGAGGAAGAGTCATTAATGACAGAATTTAAATTTTTGGGTGAACTGTCCCTTAAGAAGGTTGCCTTTTGTCTTGTTCCACTCAGAAATTTGTTGCATTACTGCATTAAAATTGGTTGCTAATGCCATTAGATGTAATTGACAGAGCAGGTTGTGTTTAACCACATATTCCTGTACAATTTGAATATAGGAGCTGATTTTTGTCCCCTCATAGCAGTTTATTTATTTGTTATATTTAGTACAACTGTTCAGTCTCCAGTGATGTGCCATGTGTTGATTGATTTTCTGAAGCGTAATCATAAAGCATTTCTGCCTTCATTGTTAGTGGTTTTGGAAGGAGGAGATTGGAAATTGTAGAAGGGGAATTAGGTACAGCCAGAAAAACACGACGCGGAATAAGAATCCAATCTTTTGATGGAGCAAATGAATAGTTGTGTTTTGAGGCTTTTGTCCTTGAGGAAAAATTATCATCTGTGCAGTCCAAAAGGAATTCATCATTGTATTCGCCGGATGTTTATAATTAGTCTCTTTCTCGGTCTCTCTCTCTCTCTTTTTAGCATTTGCAGGGAGTCTAAAGTTAAATACTGAAGAACTTCTTAAGTGCTTCTTAAATGCCTAATTAAAGGCTAGACAGCAGGTTTAAGTGGATGAATGTTTCTTTTTTTTTAATGGCCGCTCTGTGTAGAACTAGTGTTAGAATGTGACAAAAATCTCTTCAAATATTTAGATGCATGAATATGCTTTTATTCAGACTTGACCGAAGATGATTAAGTACTTTTCACCACACTGTTATAGAATTGGACCTTTAAAGGAGTCATCGGATGCAAAGTTCACTTTTACATGTTGTTTGAACATAAATGTGTCTATGATAAAAATCCACCCAGTGGTTTTTATTTAATCTGTAAAAATAATTTCCCCTTTGTAAAATCAAGCCATTCTCAGCATCTTGTCTGTGTGACGTCACACTGACAGAGGCCGCTCCCACGATAGATTGATTGACACGGCCGTCTTACCTTAGACCCGCCCTGATGAGCTGTAACAGTCCATTCGCCATTGTTTCAATGCCGGAACAGGGACGTAGACAAGAATGGCTCCTAAGCGATTGAGGTGTTTTGTTGTTGGATGTATTAATGAACATAGTAGTCGTCATTTACTCCCGACATCTGAGCCACTGAAGACGCAGTGGATGACTTTTGTTTGTGAAGGGAACATGCCTCTGGATCTACATAAATGCGTCTATGTTCACGTGAATCATTCGTGATCCAGCTTCACTTACAGCAGAAGTGAGTATAAGGGTTTTTTATGAATCTTTCAGTCACCTTTCCTAATAATGTGCTAGTTAGGACATTTCACGGCTAAATGCGGCTAAAGTAAACATGCTCGTCACTCCACAGAGAGAAGAGAGGGGCGGGGCGAGCAGAGCTCATTAACTTTTAAAGCAACCAGAAGAGGTTGATTTTTGCAGAACTGATTTTGACAAGGTTAAAAGGGTGTTTTTTACACTACCACTGAGAAATTTTAACAAGCCATGTTATAGAATTTTCATTAAGACCCTAAAGAATCATATCAACTTTGTGGAAAGTGGGCATCCGATGACCCCTTTAAATAAAGGCATTTCATATCACTGTAATACTCCTGTTTATATGAATTATCAGAAAACATTTTGAATTTACAATAAATATTGCAGTGACTGACTGATTTACTGACTCATCTAAATATGAAATATTTATATTCCGTAAGTACCATTTTAAGAATTAAAATGCTGTGATTTTTGGCAAGGTCTTTCTCAAAGGACTAACCTGTTAAAATAAATGTTTGACAATAAATCCAAATGCATTAAGCTTTGAAAGGCAGTACATTACAGTGATTTCACTATAAATAAAGGGATGTGAAATGGTGTGTCTGAAACCCCCTTTACTGTGGGCGTAAGACATGTTCACTAAATTATATTTAATATTATTAATCAAAATGAATTATCCCACTAAGAGATTTGGTTAATTTGCTTAAAGGGATAGTTCACCCAAAAAATATTACCCCATGATTTACTCACCCTCAAGCCATCCTAGGTGTATATGACTTTCTTTTTTTGGAAGAATACAATCAGAGTTATATTAAAAAAAAATGTCCTGGCTCTTCCAAGCTTTATAATGGCAGTGAATGGGTGTTGAAATTTTAAAGTCCAAAAAAGTGCATTCATCCATCATAAATACTCCACATGGCTTTGAGGGGTTACTACAGGTCTTTTGAAGCGAATTGATGCGTTTGTGTAAGAAAAAATATCCATATTTGTGACCCTGGACCATAAAACCAGTCATAAGGGTCAATTTTTTTTTTTTAAACTGAGATTTGCATATCAGGTTTGTTAGGATAGGACAGTATTTGGCAGAGATACAACTATTAGAAAATCTGGAATCTGAGGGTGCAAAAATCTAAATACTGCCTTTAAAATTGTCCAAATGAAGTTCTTAGCAATGCATATTACTAATCAAAAAATTAAGTTTTGATATATTTAAGGTAGGAAATTTACAAAATATCTTCGTGGAACATGATCTTTACTTTAATATCCTAATGATTTTTTGGCATAAAAGAAAAATTAAGAATTTTAACCCATACAACATATTTTTGGCTATTGCTACAAATATACCCGTGCTACTTATGACTGGTTTTGTGGTCCAGGGTCACATTTAAAACTTCATAAACTGTAGTATCTAGCTTCCACTAATTGTCATATGCGCATTTACCGGGAGGGGCGTTCTAGCGGATGACGTAGGTGTACCGTAAACACCAGTCACAAATTAGAAGTACAAAACGAGGATTTGCAATGAAAAATGTCGGATTTTGTTATAAGCCAAGAGGAGACTTGAAGGTGAGTAAATCATGGGGTAATTTTCATTTTTGGGTGAAATATCCCTTTAAACATATGTTGAATATTGAAAAAGTCATGCAGTGTGCATCAGTTATAAGAAACCTGACCTTGTTCAATAGTGGAAACAGTTTAACAGTAGATTTAGCTTTTTGTGATTCATTTATTTTTTCTACTTCTACATATAAGTGCTTCACTCGCCTCTGAAACATCTTTAAGTAATTAATTATTTTTGAATACAGTAATAGAAGGTTTGCGTAAACATCAAAGATCTTTAAAAAAGATGTTTTTAAACCGCCTTAGTGAAGCCTTGTATTCATGACAGGTGTGCTCACACAAATGCAGTGCCTTGCGAAAGTATTCATGCACCTTCATTTTTTCCCCCACTTTTTGTTATATTGCAGCCGTATGTTAAACTGCTTTAAAAAGAATTTCCTACATCAATCTACACTCCATTCACCATAATGACAAAGCAAAAAACTGATTTGTGACAACTTTGCAAATTTTTTTAAAATTAAAAAACTGAAACAAGTACATTGCATAAGTATTCATACCCTTAATGTGGTACTTTGTTGAAGCACCTTTGCAGCCTCAAGTCTTTTTGGGTATCATGCGACAAGTTTTGCACATCTGCATTTGGGAATTATCTGCCATTCTTCTCCTCATCTCTTTACCTCTCAGCTTGGATTGGTGCAGACGCACATTTTCAGGATTTTTCCAGAAATATTTGGTTGGGTTTAAACCCAGGCTGTGGCTGGGCCACTCAGGGACATTCACAGAGTTGTCCATAAGCCACTCTTGCTGTGTGCTTAGGCTCATTGTCCTGTTGGAAGGTGAACCGTCTGCCCAGTCTGAGGTTCTGAATGCTCTAGAATGGGTTTTCATTAAGGCTATCTCTGTATTTTGCTGTGTTAGGCTTTGCTTCTACTCTGACAAGTCCCTCAGTCTCTGCCGCTGACAAAACAGCCCCACAGCATGAGGCTGCAACCACCACACTTTACTGTTGGGATGGTACTCTGCAGGTCATGAGCAGTGCCTGGTTTCCTCCATACATGATGCTTGGAATTGAAATTCATCAGACCAGACAATCTTGTTTCTCATAATTTGAGAGTCCTTTTGGTGCTTTGTTGCCAATTTCAGTGTCTTCACTGAGGAGAGGATTCAGTTTGGCCACTCCACCATAAAGCCCAGCTCCGTGGAGTGTTGCAGTGATGTTTGTCCTTCTGTAAGTTTCTCCCATCTGCATATATGATCATGGAGCTCAACTAGAGTGACCATCAGCTTTTTGGCCACCTGTCTAGCCAAGGCTTTTCTCTATCAATTAGTCAGATTGGCCAGGAGGCAAGCTCTAGGAAGAGTCCTAGTTGTTATGGATAATGGAGGCTACATGCTTTTGTAAACCTTCAATGCAGCAGATTTTTTTCCTGAACTTATCCCCAGGTGTGTGGTTGGACGCAATCCTGTCTCTGAGCTCTACAGGCAGTTCTTTTGACCTCAGGGCTTGGCTTTTGCTCTGATATGCATATTGAGAGGTGTGCCTTTCCAAATCATACCCATTTAATTGATTTTTGCCACAGGTTAGCTCCACTCGAAGTGTGGTACAAGCAATATGAGTGCTACTGAGCTAAATTTCAAGTGTCCCAGAAAAGGGTATGAATACTTATGGAATCATTTCAGTTTTTTATTTTTAATAAATTTGCAAAGTTGTTACAAAGCTGTTTTTTGTTTTGTCATTAATGGTGCATGGAGTGTAGATTGATGTGGACAAAAAAAAAGTTATTTAAAGGAGAAGTCCACTTCCAGAACAACAATTCACAAATAATGTACTCGCCCCCTTGTCATCCAAGATGTTCATGTCTTTCTGTCTTCAGTCGTGAATAAATTATGGTTTTTGAGGAAAGCATTTCAGGATTTTTCTCCATGTAATTGACTTCCTTGGTGCCCCGATTTTGAACTTTCAAAAAGCAGAGAAAGAAGGGTCTTATGAAGCAAAACGATCTGTCATTTTTTTTTTTTTTTAGAAAATAAAAATTGCTCGTGTAGCACAGGCTCTCGAATGCGGTGAGTAAATTATTTGTAAATTGTTGTTCTGGAAGTGAAGTTCTCCTTTAAAGCAGTTTAACATAAGGCTGCAACAAAACAAAACATGAAAAAATTAAGGGGTATGAATACTTTCGCAAGGCACTGTAGTTCATGCTTTTTATAACTGACAATATTGTGATCAACCCTCAAACAAACAGTTGTAATGGCATAAAATTATCTGGATGGTGTGTTTATTTTACCATGGGCAGTTTGCAACATGCTGTTGTTTTTACATGAGGACTGCTGGATATATTGTAACGTTTTATTGTGGCTTTTGCAGATGAAACGATATGGAATTGCTCTCCAGAGTTGTCGCATCTGTCCAAGTACTTTAAAATCTAGTTTACAGGTAGCTGCACCAGTGGATGGTCTTGGAAAGGTGGTGTCTTGGGAAATATAAAAATTCCCAGACTGCGTCTTATTTCACGCCGGTTTTCTCCCAGTTGTCCTCATTTGTCATTTCACATGGTCTATTCTTATAGGTTCTCTGAGGCGTTCCTCCAGCTATAACCAATTAACACAACTGCTGTTTAGTACAAACATTTGAATATGAAACAGACATGCTAATGTGTTTCTTTTAAACTCCACAGCACATTAAACTGCCAAACCCACCAAACGTTTATCTGCAAGGAAGAAAAAAGAGAAACAACTGTTTCGCCTCCAGCTCTGAATAAATGAATGTTAATAGTTTTGTGAAAGTGTTGAAAAGAGGAACTTTTAACCTCAGAAAGGTGTTGCTGACTATTTCAGTAAACTCAGAAACACTGAGAGAGAATAATAATAAAAAATCTAAATATTTAAAAGAACTCAGCCCACAGGAAGGAAAATTCACAAATGAGATATTTTAAATATCAAATATTGTTTTAAAGTTTTTCCTTTGGAGAGAAAAAAGCTTCAGAAGTGATTTCAATACTTAAAGTGTCTCAAACTTTAAGTCTGCATGAAATAGACTTCAATATGATTTCAATACGAACACTCAATACAAAAATTTGATCATCAGATTGTTCCAATGATAGTTAAATGAAGTTTCTTAACTTACCGCAGCTTTGGTTGAAGTTAATATTATTGCGTTCAATTCCAATATCAATTCGTATATAAAAATATGCATCAGAACTTAAATTCTGACTTTTGTTCTCGCAATTGTGAGGAATAAGCTTGCACTTGCGAGTCAAATTGTGAGTTTATACCTCACATTTGTATATATATGTATATATGTATATGTGTGTGTATATATATATATATATATATATATATATATATGTATGTATGTGTATATATATATGTATGTGTATATGTATATAAGACTGCTGATCTGACAGTTGTCCAGAAAACAATCATTGACAAGCCACAAACATTCATTGCCAAAGAAGCTGGCTGTTCACAGAGTGCTGTATCCAAGCATGTTAACAGAAAGTTGAGTGGAAGGAAAAAGTGTGGAAGAAAAAGATGCAAAACCAACCGAGAGAATCGCAGCCTTGAGAGGCTTGTCAAGCAAAATCGATTCAAGAATTTGGGTGAACTTCACAAGGAATGGACTGAGGCTGGGGTCAAGGCATCAAGAGCCCAAGAGCCACCACACACAGACGTGTCAAGGAATTTGGCTACAGTTGTTGTATTCCTCTTGTTAAGCCACTCCTGAACCACAGACAATGTCAGAGGCGTCTTATCTGGGCTAAGGAGAAGAAGAAATGGACTGTTGCCCAGTGGTCCAAAGTCCTCTTTTCAGATGAGAGCAAGTTTTGTATTTCATTTGGAAACCAAGGTCCTAGAGTCTGGAGGAAGGGTGGAGAAGCTCAAGTTGCTTGAAGTCCAGTGTTACGTTTCCACAGTCTGTGATGAGTTGGGGTGCAGTGTCATCTGCTGGTGTTGGTCCACTGTGTTTTTTGAAAACCAAAGTCACTGCACTGCGATTTCATTTTCCAGCAGGATTTGGCATCCTGCCCACACCGCCAAAAGCACCAAAAGTTGGTTAAATGACCATGGTGTTGGTGTGCTTGACTGGCCAGCAAACTCACCAGACCTGAACCCCATAGAGAATCTGTGAGGTATTGTCAAGAGGAAAATGAGAAACAAGAGATTTAAAAAAAAAAAAGGCCACTGTCAAAGAAACCTGGGCTTCCATACCACCTCAGCAGTGCCACAGACTGATCACCTCCATGCCACACCGAACTGAGGCAGTAATTAAAGCAAAAGGAGCCCCTATCAAGTATTGAGTACATATACAGTAAATGAGCATACTTTCCAGAAGGCCAACAATTCACTAAAAATGTTTTTTTTTTACTGGTCTTATGAAGTATTCTAATTTGTTGAGATGAATTGGTGGGTTTTTGTTAAATGTGAGCCTAAATCATCACAATTAAAAGAACCAAAGACTTAAATTACTTCAGTTTGTGTGCACTGAATTTATTTAATACACGAGTTTGAAAATTTAAGTTGAATTACTGAAATAAATGAACATTTCCACGACATTCTAATTTATTGAGATGCACCTACACACACACACACACACACACACACATATATACATGTATGTATGTATATGTATGTATTCATGTCTTCTAAGGAAATATCGTATTCAAAGTTGATACTTAAATATGTCAATTAAATTTTTTTTCGTCCATTTTGGTTCTGATAGTTGTTTACTAGTTTCCCATCATTGCTTTGTATTTACTTACATGCTGTAATAGCTTTGCAAGAGCTGTTTTGTTGTTTGCTTATGCACGTTAATTGTTTTCCAGGAGACGTGAAATGTTTGAGTTTATGTGGGGTGAAATGTTTTTTATATGAGGATTGGCTCCATTAAAAACCAAGTAAGTGTGTTTGTTATTTTGGTTTGAGAAGATTTCATGCTTCATTAGCCTCTGGGTAGACAGGACCTTTATCTCTGTCTGCGTGTGACTTTAATTCAGTGCTGCTTTGTTCCACAGTGTTTATGACCCCGACTGGGGCTTTATTCGGTCGTCAAACCTGCCCGGGCTACTTGTTAATCAAATCTGTGAGTAAACCTTAAGGACAAAGGCCAAGGTTGTTAAATGCTGGATATCACGGTAGCTCTGTTTGCTTTTCTTACGTTAACTGCAAAGTCGATTTTATCCATAAGGAACTGATTGGATCGTGCAAATCTGGTGTTATATACCAGAATGGAACCAGGC
Source organism: Labeo catla (assembly GCA_012976165.1). Lineage (NCBI taxonomy): Eukaryota > Metazoa > Chordata > Actinopteri > Cypriniformes > Cyprinidae > Labeo > Labeo catla. Next base: position 133,725 of record VONZ01001260.1, on the reverse strand, counting down.
GGTTTAGCAGACGCGTTTAGCAGTTAACCTCTGGCAGTAGATGCTGTACCTACATGATTATAAGGACAGAAAGCTTAAAAAGCTAATAATTGATCATTATTGAGCAGCAAATCAGTATTTTAGAATGATGTCTGAAGGATCATGTGACAGTGAAGACTGGAATAATGATGCTGAAAATTCAGCTTTGCATCAAAGGAATAAATTACAGTCTAAAATATATTCAAATAGAAACAAATATTTTTAATTAAAATAATATTTAATATTTTCAGTTCAGCCTTGGTAAGCAGAAGAGACTTCTTTTAAAAACATTAAAAATCTTGTTAGTCTTAATGGTGGTGTGTAAATCTCAAAACCTCATTAAAGTCGCTTTACTCTTTTTGACCTTTTTTTTATATGTGCGGCAAGTAGATTTAGGTTTTGATAGAAGATTACAAACATGCACTGTGGTGAACTGCACTCAATAAGACCAGGAACACGCAATAAGAAAGTAAATGGGGTCAATTTTGATTTCATGTCGACTTGAACCGTCTGGAAAGCAGGATGTTATTCAGCGGAAGATTGGGTATGTGGATAGTTCTCTGCTATCATTCTCTTTGTCCACTGACTCTGGCTGTGGGCAGAGATTCTGGTTTGAGTTCACGTACAGGCTCTGATAAGTGTGGCTGTATAATTGGGACAAGATTGCAGTTCTCTCTGTGTGAGAGTTGATAACCCGCTGCTTCAAACTCATGCATTTGTATTTTGGCTCCTCTGGTGGCGAGGGTTGCTCACATGTCTGTAGCTTCCGGTTATTTTATGTTCACATGAAATCTTGTGGTGTCTTGAAATTGTCATTTAAATAGGGACCATACAAGATGTTTTGTTAGTGAATGTCCATTTCCAAAATGGTTGTAATTTATTTTTTCCCTCCACTATTTTCCACCCTTTTTGACCCTTGTTATTTTTCTAGCTCTGTCTTAAGACTTGTATGTAATCATCCGCTTATGTGCGTTCAGTATGTAAAAGGACATGCAGTTTGATTTGCACTTGTTGAATTTAAAATGCCTGAATGTAATCCTAGAAATTACTGCATTTATTGTAGTGTTTTTTGTTTTTTTTTTTTTTAATATGCTTAAATTTGCACATTTGAAAATTCAGGCTGTGTTCAGTTTAAGCATAAAACAGTAGTAGAACAAGTATTTGGATTGTTTGATTAACATCAGCATCATTTCTTTTTCTTAAAGGGGTCATCGGATGCTAAGTTCACTTTTACATGTTGTTTGAACATTAATGTGTGTTGGCAGTGTATGTACACATCTACCCTATAATGATAAAAATCCATGCAGTGGTTTTTAATTGATCTGTAAAAATAATATCCCCTTTTTCAAATCGAGAACCGACAGAGGCCGCTCCCACGATAGTTGATTGACATGAGCGTCTTACCTCAGATCAGCTGTAACAGTCTGATGCTGGAGCAGGGATGTAAGTTAGACAAGAATATCTCTGATTGAGCGATTTGAGGTGTTGTGTTACTGGATGTGATAATGAACACAGTGGTCATTATTTACCCCGACATCTGAGCCGCTGAAGATGCAGTGGATTAAGTTTGTTTGTGAAGGGAATGCATCTCCCGATCTACATATATCAGTCTATGTTCATGCAAATCATTCGTGATCCAGCTTCATCTACAGCAGAAGTGAGTATAAGCGGGTTTTTTTTATGAATCTCTGCAATCACCTTTCCTAATAACGTGCTAGTTAGCAAGTTTAGCAGCTAAACATGGCTAAATGTGGCTGAAGTAAACAGGCTCATCACTCCACAGAGTGAAGAGAGGGGCGGGGTGAGCAGAGCTCATTAACATTTAAAGCAGCCTCGACCAGAACAGGATGATTTTTGCAGAGCTGATTTTTGGCAAGGTAAAAAGGGTGTTGTTTTACACAACCATTGAGAATTTTTAACCAAAGTATAGTATAGACTTTTCATTGAGACCCTAAAGAATCATATCAACTTGTGAAAAATGGGCATTCAATGACCCCTTTAAATAAAAAATCTTTATTGGCATCAATGGTTCTATGAAGAACCTTGGGACATCCATGGGACCTTTCAAATGCAGAAAAGTATCTTTATATATAGTTAAAAAGATTTTTAAAATGTTCTTCAAAATGTTTATTTTATATATATATATATATATATATATATATATATATATATATATATATATATATATATATATATATATATATATATATATATATATATATATATGTATATATATATATATATATATATATATATATATATATATATATATATATATATATATATATATATATACACTTATGTATATGTGTGTGTGTGTGTGTGTGTATGTATATATGTATATGTATGTGTGTGTGTGTGTGTGTGTGTGTGTATGTATGTTTTTGTGTGTGTATAGTCAGTAAAAATCAGTTAAAGATTTTTAATGTTTTTTTTTTTAAATCAAGGCTTAGGTATTTATTTTATCAAAAATACAGGATAAAATATTATTGCAATTTTTATATTGGTTTCCTATTTTAATCTACTTTAAAATCTAATTTATTTCTGTGACAAAGCACTAAATTTTCATCAGCCATTACTCCAGTTTTTAGTGTCACATGATTCTTCAAAAATCATTCTAATATGCTGATTCATCAGTGTTTTGCTGCTTAATATTTTTTTGTAGTTATATGTACATAATAATTACACACAGTACACACACATATTAGGCAAATTCAAACTTTTTTGTAATGCTCACTTTTCTTTTTAACATTTTATTTATCAAAAGAATCCTGACAAAAAGTATCACAGGTCCCAAAAACTATTAAGCAGCACAACTGTTGCCAACGTTGATAATAAATCTGCATATTAAAATGATTTTTAAAGGATAATGTAACACTGAAGACTGGAGTAATGAAGCTGAAAATTCAGCTTTGCTTCTCAGGAATAAATTATATTTCAAAGTATATTAAAATAGAAAACTGTTATTTTAAATTGCAATAATATTTCACAAAATTAAGTTTTTTTTGTCCTGTATTTTTGGTCAAATAGATACAGCCTTGACAGGCATAAAAACTTTAAAAATCATAATGATCCCAAACTTTTGAACGCAGTGTGTATATAATTTTTATATGAATTTTAATGTATTCTTTTAATTATATAATTGTAAGTACATATACAGTATATATAATTATATCCTGTAATTATATATAAGGACAAAAGTGGTTTTAAACACAAAGGGTGGTCACATCAAATTTTCATTTGATTTAGTTAATATTTTTACAGCATTTTTACACAAGTGCCTAAAACTTTTTACCGTTCTGCAGTTTTGCAGGTACATTTCTTGAAGAGTCCTGGAGATGTTGCTTTTTTGAAATCATGATTTAAAAAAATAAATAAAAGCAGTCTAATACAAAATATAATTTTCTAGCATTGACAGTTGTGTCCTCTGACAGGTAAATGGCTTGTGGCGGCAAGCTTTCCAACACTGCTTGACTGTAAATTTTAAAAGTACAAAATATCCCCCGAGTATTTCAGCACAGGCTTGATTTAGCATGCTAATTAACCGCTGATGAAATGTTGCTCATACAACAGTGATTAGATGTACGGTCTGACCTGATGAGTCACTGCACTGACAGATTTTATGAACTAATAAATTCACACGCTTATGCCTTTTCCTACGTCAGCCTCACAATACATATGTGATTATTTGACACTTTTTGTAGAATTACAGTGCACAAATTACCCTGACATTCCTCCGAAAGTGACTTTGTGTTAGTTAAGGATGTACATATTCGTGATGCTTTTTGCAACTCTTCAGTTTCTGCATGATCTCTACTGGACATTCAAAGCACAGCATTTATCAAGAGCCTTAGACACTAAAACACCCTACAGAATGTGACTTGTTCTGTAAAAAGAAAGAATGAAAAGCATCAAACAAGCGTGTTTGATTCTGTTAGGAACTGTTTTGGCTCAGTCTGCTCTGCAATGAAAACGAAGGTCCTACTTTGATTTAGCTTTGGCACAAAACCTGTTTCTGTTGTCATTTTCAGGAAAAGCTGGTTTATTCTCACCCCTCCAGACAGTGTCTGTACTCTCGCCTGCTCAACTTCAGATGCTCTTGACTCACTTCACCATGAAGGCCTGAGATTTATCACTGCTCGTAAACATCTTCACACACATTCATCACTGAATTCAATATTAGCAACCCCCACAACATCTTCACCAGCACAACAAAAATACAGTTCATTCATAAACAATGAGCGTACTGACATCCACATAGTTTTTCTGTTCCAAACCAGGTAAAGCTGAATCGGTTTTCACTGAGTTATGTTGTAATTGTGTTATCTTTATGTTAGCAGGGCATTCTTGAGTTTGATTGGAGAAACCTTCCTTGTAGGTTCGTATGATTTATTGTTTGCTCTAGGGATGGCAAATTAATAAGAATGTGTTAGATTAGTGTTACATTAAAATGAAGTGACAAATTAATGAATTAACCATGAAAAAAATTGTCATAGTGTTTATATTCATGTTTTTGCAAATCCAAAGTCAGTATAGCCTCAGTCTGTCACAATTATGTCTTTAAATTATCTATATTTAAAAGCTTTTCTCAGCAAATGTTGATATGTGAGTAACTGGGATATAATCTGCTCAATTAATCTGCATATCATGTAATTAATTAACAGCCCTAGTGTGCACTGCATATCTGGACTGCATGTTTTGAACATTAAAGGGGACCTATTATGCAAAATTCATTTTTACATGTTGTTTGAACATAAGTGTGTTGGCAGTGTGTGTACACAACCACCCTATAATGATAGAAATACACCAGCTCCTTTTTTTTTTGAATCCCTATAAATCACATGCAGTGTCTCAGAATAAGCCATTTCCAGAATCTATAAAATGTGACCGTGAACGCTCAGAAAATGTATATCAGTAGTTTAAACTGATATGGCTTTAAAACACATGATTTGGCAGAGCATCTGAGCTACAAGCTGTTAATGCACAGTCCTATTCTGGAAAAGGGGGCGGGGAGCAGCAGCTCATTTGCATTTAAAGAGACATGCATGAAAACAGCATGTTTCTGCTTCAACTCAAAAGCTCAACATTTTCAAAATCATGTAATAAATGATCTGTGGGGAATTTTGAGCTGAAACTTCAGACACATTCAAAGGACACCTGAGACTTGTATTACATCTTGTAAAAAGGAGCATAATAGGTGCCCCTTAATGGTTGTATTGCATTAAATGTAAGTTTATCTCAAATATTAAAAAGATCCATTCAGTAAAAATAGTTAATGTTTGTATTTGCTCAGTTTTGTAGGAAATCATTTAATCAGTATTTTTGTGTATTTATTAAAATTAAAATTGATTACATTAATGCTTGTTGTTTACCGTGTCTTAAATATCAACTGAATATTTTAAGTGAGAATAGTTTATATGTTTGCTTTTGCTTTGTTTTGTGGGAAATAATATCTAAATTATTTAGTTTTAATTATTTTGTGTTTTTTTTTTTTTTTAATATTGAGTGGATAGAGGAAATCTTGTGGAAATATATTATTTATTTTGTAATGTTTTTTTGATTATATTTTATTATGCTAATGCTCATTTTTGTGGCTACATGTGAGTATGTCTTAAATATTAAAGGAATAAATTTAATGAGAACGAAATAGTGTAGAAATTATTTTATTTTATTTTATGTTTTATTTAATTTTATGCTTTATTGTGCTGCAGTGTGTCAGTATGTCTTAAAGGTGATGTATTTTGGCCGTCTTCAAATGGCATCTTTGACGACAGTATTCTATAAAAATTATTTGCATTCTGATTTTGATATCAAAAGGCACCAAAATTTGTTTTTTCTCTTATTTCATGGATTTGACCTGTTTACCTCTGCTTGTTACCAGTGTTTTTCTGCAACCACTATGTACACACAGCTGCAAGTGACATAACTGATATATCTTTTGGAAATTTGTCTGTTTGTTTGTTTATTCATTAAGTTTCATGTTTGCTGTTATGTGTGAGTACATCTTAAATATCCAAGGGATAAATTTAGTGAGAATAGTTAATTAATTAAGAAGGAATACATTCTATGAGAATAGCTCATATGTTTGTGTTTACCCAGTTTTGTATGAAATAGTGTAGAAATTATTTTATTTAATATTTTATTTTATGTTTTATTTAATTTTATGTTTTATTGTGCTGCAGTGTGTCAGTATGTCCTGAAGGTGACGTATTTTGGCCCTTTTTTAAAGATGCAAAATATGTCTTTGATGTCCTCAGAGTGTGTATGTGAAGTTCTAGCTCAAAATACCCCACAGATAATTTTTTTTTATAGCTTGTTAAAATTGCCACATTTTTAGATAAGAGCCAAAATGTGCCATTTTTGTGTTTGTCCTTTTAAATGCAAATGAGCTGGTGCTTTCGGAGAAGAGGCCGGAGCTTAAGAGCCGCTAAAAACAAAACTGCACAATCTCACAAACTGGAATCGACAAACTCACTATTTTTAAGTTAAATCGAGTTTAAAAAGTCCGAATTAGGAGACGTAAACTTGCATTTACGAGAAAAAGGTCAGTATTGTGAGATAAAATAAATAAATGTTATTTAAAAAAAATGTTAATGTTAACAGGTTTAAATAATATTTCATACCGGGACTGTAGGGCTAATGCAATACGTCCCCTATGAACAGCATATGTGAATATTATGTAGACCTATTGTTTAAATCAAGTTTATGCTTTAAAAGTAGAGTAATCACGTCTGCGTTTAGCTTCAAATGACGTCTTTGACGACAGTGTTCTATAAAAATTATTTGCATTCTGATTTTGACATTAAACGGCACCAAAATTAGTTTTTTTTTTCCTCTTATTTCATGGATTTTACCTGTTTACCTCCACTTGTTACGTGTTTTTCTGCAACCACTATGTACACACATCTGCAAGTGACATAACTGTGATGTCTACTTCAAATTGGTCTATCGTTATCGCTCTTGGTGTGAACGGGCCTCCTTTAAATAATGAGTGGACACGTCCAATATTTTAGTTAATGCTGCAGTGTGCACGTCTCAAATTCTGAGAGCAAAAATCATTCGAATATGTAGTATGTGTGTTTTGTACGAAGTCATTTGTCAGTTTGTCTAAGTTTAACGTGAATAAAGGTGTTGTCAGGAAGCTGTGGTTCACGCTGAGTTGAGTTCTGTACGGTCCGTTGCGAGGCCTTCAGACAGATCACACAGCAATCTCTCCAAGGCATCTCCATTACGCGCTCATGAGCGTGAGGTAACAATGATGAAATGCTCGTAACTTTCCTACCATGTTACCTTTCGCTCCGGATCTGACGGGAGAACGCCATCTGTTCCTCTATCCCATTTGCTTTGTAATCACTCTTCTCTGAGAAGTAAGAAAGGTCGGCTTCTGTTACAATTGAGATAAAAAATTTGCGGCCTTGATGGGATTTAAATGTGGAGGGTTGTGTAATGAACGGGACAAAAGAGATCCCAGACCTCGCGTGCACATTCTCCCGCTGTCACGAGATGATGAGCTTTCAAACTGAGAGCGGAGCCTCCCAGAATCCCCTAGTGTGGTATCATTTATTGATAAAACATGTCTATTCAGTGCACTTTCCCTTCTCCTCGCCGCAGTTCTCCGTGCCACATGGAGATTACGCAGCGGTTAATATTGCAAATGGAATGAATGGTGTCCGAAACCTGTGGGCTTTTGTTTTGCTTGACTGCTCTTTGCTCCTTGGCAGGGTTAATGATATATGGAGCCATTCATCTCTATTCAAACTGGGCTGCATGCTTCGACGGGCCCCCCTGTCTTTGCCTCAGTGTGCTTAGAAGATATTCCTGTTCATTAGTGCTGTAGTCTCTGATTACTCTTGGCCTTTTGTCACCAGCTCTTTTCTTGCTAATAATAAGCTACTATAAAAAGCTGAACAATTCAGATCACATGCATGTTTCTTGCTGTGTCTTGTGGTTCTGTGTGAGCTTCTCTGCTGAATGCTGATAGCTGTGACTCATGTTTTGAGAGTGAGGAGGGCCTTATTTATTTAGAACTGCTGCCTTTATGATTCTTGATTCAAAATTATTCTTAGATTTGATTTGAATGAATTATTTCATTTCATTTATTTTATTTTACTTATATTTTAATTAGATTTATTTATGCATTTATTTATGCACTTGATTTATTTTCTTATCTTATTTACTTGTTTACTTCCTACTCTGAAATGTTAAGGGCTGCTGCCATTTTTGATTTCTTGAATCTTTGCGTATATGATTTCATGTAATTAATTTGGAACTTTCAGAAAATGTTAATTTTTATTTTTTATTTTATTTTATAATTATTTATTTCTTCTGATATCAATGGCTTACATTTTTGTATGTTCTATATTTTGTATTTTATTAGTTTTAATATGAATGATTTATTTATTTAAATTTGTTTTGAGCTGCTATGTTTTTGATTTAGTTTGATTTATTGGTTCTGTGATTTCATAGAAATCAGTTTGGAGCTGGAAATTGTCATTTTATTTTATTTTAATTCAATTCAAATTCAATTCAAATTTATTTGTATAGCGCTTTTCACGATACATATCGTTGCAAAGCAGCTTTACACCAAATTGACATTTTTACAATACATGTAGTAGTAGCTTGATGTACATATGGCAGAGATGTGTGGTAAAGATCAAGTAATGATGTAATCAAACAGACAAAGAACACTATAAATTAGTAGCAGAATTCGGTAGTGCTGTATGTTTTCAGGGTTGGTATCATCTGAAGTCCTCTGAGGGGTTGGCATCATCTTTTCTTAAGTGTTCTGGATCAAGACTGGAGCTTGTGAATTCCTAGTTACCATGGGATGTCAATCCCATGGCAGGAACAGAGAACAAATAGGAACATAATTAGCGTAGCTGCTGTTCAAACTAAGAAAAGAAAGATTTGTTAACCAGAGCTTAAAGATTGATAATGAACATTTGATCAGATATAGCTGCAGAAAAAGTTTGAGAGATGCATTATTTGAATGCTTGGCTAAAAAGATGTGTCTTTAATCTAGATTTAAACAGAGAGAGTGTGTCCGAACCCCGAACGTTATCAGGAAGGCTGTTCCAGAGTTTGGGTGCCAAATGTGAAAAAGCTCTACCTCCTTTAGTGGACTTTGCTATCCTAGGTACTACCAACAGTCCAGAGTTTTGTGACCTTAGGGAGCGTGATGGATTGTAGCGTGGTAGAAGACTAGTTAGGTACGCAGGAGCTAAACCGTTAAGTGCCTTATAGGTAAGAAGTGCTATTTTGTAGCTGATGCGGAACCTAATAGGTAGCCAGTGCAGAGACTTTAAAATTGGGGTAATATGATCATATTTTCTTGACCTGGTAAGGACTCTAGCAGCTGCATTTTGGACTATCTGTAGCTTGTTTATTGAAGATGCAGGACAACCACCTAATAGTGCATTACAATAGTCCAGTCTAGAGCTCATGAATGCATGAACTAGCTTTTCTGCATCAGAAACAGGTAACATGTTTCGCAGCTTGGCAATGTTTTTAAGATGGAAGAATGCTGTTTTTGTAACATGAGAAATATGATTTTCAAAAGACAATTGATTTAGTTTCATTTATTGATTCTGCGATTTCATAGAAATCACTTTGAAGCTGAAATGTTTAATTTAATTTAATTTTAATATCAATGGCTTACATTTTTGTATTTTGGATTATATATAATATAAATATATATATATATATATATATATATATATATATATATCAGTGATTTATTTATTTAAATATGTTTTGAGCTGCTTTTATTTGTTTTGTTTTGAGCTGTCTTTTTAAATTTTTTATTTAAATTGTTTAATTGATTCTGTAATTTTAATAGAAATCAATTTGGTGTTTTCAGATTTATTTTATTTTGTTTTATTTTATTTTAATTTATTTTATTTTGATATCAATGACTTACAGTTTTGTATTTTGTATCATTTGTATTTTATTTATTTTAATATCAGTGATTTACTTTTATTTATTTATTTAAACTGTTTTGAACTTTTGACAAAAAATTTGAAGCTTTCTTAAATTTTTAATTTAATTTAATTTTATTTTAGTTTTCAGATGATTTCACCTTTTTTTTTTCTTTAGGCTAATCAATTTGAAAAAATGCGTCTAATTATTTTCTGTGACTAATCACACATTAAAACAATCTGAAATATCTTATATATTAAATGCCCAGATTAATATAGAATTTAAAAAAAAGATAGTACCAAGTACTATGATAGCAGGTATCTTGATTCTACAGTGAGGCTTTTATAATTTTTATTACTGTTCTTACTAGTTTTTTGCCCCACTCTTTCATGCTCTGTTTCCCTTCCAGCTATCTGGAGTTTCTTAGTGTCTTCATAAGAGTGTTGTCTTCTCCTACGTGCTTCATCAATAATTCTGTGTGGTAGAATCAGATCTCTAGAGACACAAAGTGGGAGCCGAGGGACACTGAAACCCTTTTTGCTCATCATATTCGTCCGTACTGCTCTCTTGTGCCCTCTTTTTTTTCCCTCCTCATCTGTTGTTATTTATCAAGTGTGCCGCATGGTCCTTCTTCCTGTGCAGGACACTGCTGAACAGCTGATCTGCCGTTAGCTGCGTAAATTTCCCTCGCGGTGAGCAGCTCCCAGAGCCCAGCTGAATTAATCACAGCCACACAGGCGTGCGGGGGGGCAGCCGGAGGAAGAGGACGGAGAGAAGGGTAGGGAAGAAACAGCACTGTGAGAAAAGAGGCGGCGAAGAGGTCAGAGCGGTAATATCCATGGAGTGAAAGGGTAAGAAGGTTCGCAGAGACAACGTTCACACTCAGATCATCTGGGATGTTTGACTAATAGAGCTGGAAGAGTTTGGGTTTTACTTCCATGTAACAATATTGATTCCTGTACAAGTCCATTAATTCTTCTTTTGACGAAACACCAGCCCTAACTTTAAACTAAACAAGAACAATTTGAAAACACTTTAAATAAAGAAATTCTATTCTATTCTATTCTATTCTATTCTATTCTATTCTATTCTATTCTATTCTATTCTATCCTTTTATTAGTTATTAGCATTAGTTAATACAATAAAGTACATTTTCTACAGCATTTATTATTCATATCACATACATTTTTGCATATTCATTATTATAATTTCAAGTTGTGTAAATTTACATTAGTTATATAAATAATTTATAAATAACTAAAACCTCTTTGATAGCACTTTACAGTGAGGTATTGTTGTTGTTGTTGTTGTTGTTGTTGTTGTTGTTGTTATTATTATTACTTGTCATTAGCATTACTTTATGCAATGTACATTTTTACACAGCATTCATCATTTTTACATATTCATTTTTTTTAATTTCAAGTTGTGTAAATTGACATTAGTTATATAATATTAGCACACATTCTGTACAAATAAGCTGTACATTATGGCTTATGCATTAACTAATGTTAACTTTACTATAAAGTGTTACTTTTTTTATACCCAATTAACTTTTTAAAAATTTTATTTGCTTATAGTATCATTCCAAAAAATTGGGGTTTTTATTTAATTTAATTTAATTTTTATTTTATTTTATTTTATTTTATTTATCATCTGATATCAATGAGCTGATGTCTTTTTGATTTAGTTTGATTTATTGGTTCCTTATTTTATTTTTTATTTTATTTTATTTTATTTTATTTTATTTTAATATCAATGGCTCAAATTTTTGTATTTTTTTTTTTTTTTTTATTAATAATGCATTTATTTATTTAAATACGTTTTGAGCCTCTGTCTTTTTTTTTTTTATTATTGATTCTGTGATTTCATAGAAATCAGTTTGGAGCTGGAAATTAATTAATTATATATATATATAATATATATATATATATATAAATTATAAATATTTATTTATTTATTTATTTATTTATTTTACTGAAAGAAGACTCTTGTGCTCACCAAAGCTACATTTTAAAACCGCATTTATTAAAAGTATAAATCTTTTGTAACATTGTGAATGTCTTTACACTTCACTTTAATCAATTTAATGCATCCTATCATAAAAGTATTATTTATTTATTTATATATTTATTTTTATCTTACCCCAAACGTTTGGATAATAGTGTAGATACAACATAACCTAAACAGCTGAAATTCGAGACTAATATTTTGTTGATTGCTTTGTTTCAATTTCTGTGTTATGCTGAGTAGCCCCACCCATAGAGAAATCTCATTGGTCCAGACATTTATGTATCTTCTGATTGGCTGTGATTACGTTATGCTGTGTGGCAGTTTTGTGACAGATTTTTTTTATTTTATTTTATTATTTTTACTGACTCATAAGATTTGTTATGAATCAAACTATGTTGGTTGCAATGTATATTTAGCAAGGACAATGCATTAGAACAAATTTGTTGTCTATTTGTTGTCTAGTATTGTTTCCACAAAGTTTTTACATTCAATTCGAATTTTTCCTCTAGTGCACACAGTACAACATGCTGATGACCAAAGGTCATTGGTTTATTCCCAAAGAATGCATGAACTGATACAAATTTCTATCTTGAATGCAGTGCACGTCACTTTGAATATAAGCATCTGCCAAATGGGTAAATGTAAATTCAGACTGCTTGCAACTCAGATAAAACATGCTGATCAATGCTGGACACCAGTAATGAAGAACACAAACAGAGATTTGAACTTTGGAAAAAGGGGAATTCGTTGGAGGTTGCTGTGCTTGATATGCTTATAGCTAAAATTCACAAATACAGACTCATTGCTAGATGAGAGATTATCACTAGCTCACCAACTGCTCTCCAGATATTTTCAGTGAGCTGTAATATATGAGACACCCTCTAGAAAATATGTATCACAGGTTCAGAAGTTCATATAATCCTAGAGAGTAACAAGGGTAAACAGATTTGGTTTGCTTTCAGCAATGAGAAGACTTTACCGTGAGATTGACTTGACGTCGTAAATCCCTCTCTGTTTTATTTTTAAATCAAGTAATTAGTAGAAATTAAGGTGGTAGTGGATTGTATGAAATATAACAGGAGTGAGGTAAGATGTAATAATGTTCAAATGACTTTTATACTCACCAAGAATACATTTATTTGATTAAAAAATATAATAAAAAAACTGTAAAATTGTGAAATATTATTGCAATTTAAAATAACTGTTTTCTATTGGAATATATTTTAAATTGTAATTTATTCCTGTGATACAAAGCTGAATTTTCAGCAACTATTAATTCAGTCTTCAGTGTCACATGATCTTTCAGAAATCATTCTTATATGCTTATTTGATGCTAATTAATGTCAGTGTAGAAAACTGTTGTGCTGACTAATATTTTAATGGAAATCGTCATACTTTTTTATTTTAGGATTCTTTAATGAATAGCGCTTTTTTTTTTAATGCCAATGTTTTGTAACACTTTCAGTGTCTTTATTGTCACTTTTGACCAGTTTAATGCATCCTAACTGAATAAAATTTAGATTGTTGGGTTCAACTAAATTTTCTTCAAAAAAATATATTTTTCAACAAAAAAACCCACATACAGCTGTACAGTAGTTGAAATCTTCAGACCTGTCTTTCCCCTCCGGTTCATGGCAAAGACACTTGAGGGAGTGGTTTTCAATCAGTCGACTTTTTCCCTCTCGCAGAAGTACCTGCTAGATAGCAATCAGTCAGGCTTCAAAAGCGGACATTTAACGGAGGCCGCCTCGCTATCCGTCACCGAGGCCTCGCGGCTGCCCAGAGCTGCTCCGGATCATCCGTCCTCATTCCGCTAGACATGTCTGCAGCCCTAGACATTATAAATCAGCAGATCTTCCTGTCTACCCTCTTGTCAGTGTAATTGCACTCCCATGGTCTGAGTCCCACGTCACAGGTCTTTCAGGGTTGTTTGGTGAGAAAAGGTTTTTACTGTAAGTTACATCATCTAACCACCTGCATCTGGTGATTAGCTTCCTCCTGATTTAAAAATCCTTCAAAAATCAGCCCCAGTGTACACTGTAACTGAGAAAATGAGGGATGAATCTTTTTTTTTTTTTTGTGATGATGCCACAAATGATGTCTGTGCCTCATTCAGCCTGGTCTATACACTAAGTCAAAAGTTTTTAAAATAAAATAAGATTTTTAATGTTATTTATTTATTTATTTATTTATTTTTAAAGATTTCTCTTCTGCTCGCCAAACCTTAATTCATTTGATCCAAAATTCAGCAAAAGCAGTAATATTGTAAAATAATTTTACTATTTAAAATAATTGTTTTCTATTTGAATATATTTTTAAAATGTAATTTATTCCTGTGATCAAAGCTGAATTTTCAGCATCATTACTGCAGTCTTCAGTGTCACATGATCTTTCAGAAATCATTGTAATATGCTGATTTGCTGTTCAAGAAACATTAGTAGTAGTAGTAGTAGTAGTATTATCATCAATATTTAATACAGTTGAGTATATATTTTTTCTGGATTTTTCAATGAATAGAAAGATCCAAGATTTTTTTTAACATTATACACTGTACCATTCAAAAGCTTGGAGTCAGTATAATTATTATTATTATTATTATTATTATTATTATTATTATTATTATAGTGGGGGAATACATTATAGAAATTAATACTTTTATTTAAATTTTAAAAGTTAAAATTGATCAAAAGTGCTAAAGACATTTATAATGTTACAAAAGTAACATTAATGATTTTTATTTCAGATAAATGCTGTTCTTCTGAACTTTGTTCATCAAAGAAACCTGAAAATAATTCCACTCTGCTGGACTCAATAATAATAATAATAATAATAATAATAATAATAATACATTTTTGAGCAGCAAATCAGAATATTAGAATGATTTCTGAAGGATCATGTGACTGGAGTAATGATGCTAAATTTTCAGCTTTGAAATCACAGAAACAAATGACATTTTAAAATATATTAAAATAGAAAACCATTATATTGAATAGTAAAAATATTTCACTGTAACTGTATATTACAGTATTTTAATATTTTTACAGTTTTTGCTGTACTTTGGAGTAAATAAATGCAAGCTTGGTGAGCAGAAGAGACTTTAAAAAAACATTAAAAATCTTACTTTTCAAAAACTTTTGACTGGTAGTGTGTGTATATACACTTGCATGATAAATGATATATAGCATTTTTTTTAAATAATTTTGTGTAATTTTATGCATATTTTAGATATCTTAACCCTATTCCTGAAATAGAAAAATGACCACTTTTCAACAATATAAATGCTAAACAAAATGCATTTTATTTTATTTTATTTTATTTTATTTTATTTTATTTTATTTTATTTTATTTTATTTTATTTTATTTTATTTTATTTTATTTTATTTTATTTTATTTTATTCAAAATACAGTTTTAAATATATTTTTGAGTCACTGGTCCCTCTCCTAAATAAAATAAGTAATAAAAAATGTATATGTATATAAAAGATGATATATCTATGAAAGAAAATAATGCTTATATAAGAAGATAATTGTAATTTATTCAAAAAATGGCAAAAGCATTAATTTCAGAATGAAATGTTATAAATTTAAGTGAAGAAGCCAGTTGCATTAAATAAATGCTTGATATAAATACAATACAATCAGTTAATATATATATATATATATATAATATATATATATATATATATATATATATATATATATAGATATAGATATAGATAGATATATAAATATATATATATATATATAGAGAGATAGAGATAGAGATAGATAGATATATTTATAGATCAAATAAGGTCTCGTTATATGTCTAAAGTTGTTCAGACATAAGTGATCAGTATCAATACTGTACATTTTAATGTCTATGTAAATGACTCAAATACTCATGAGGTTACATTTGAGTTTGAATCATAATAAACTTAAAACATAATGAACCATAATGTCCTTTTAACTTATTGTTAAAGCATTTATGCATATACACTCCATATGCCTACTAACTCTTTGTACTGTGCTTTTCTGAGCACTTTGGCATTTTTATATTGCAGCACTTGTCTCACATCACTGTCTGCTAATGAATCATCTTCGTTCAAGTGTTTCCTCATTTGTAATTTTCTGCTAAATGAACAAATGTAAGTAAGTCTCCTTAGGATGGATCGCTTTTGTTGTAACATTTTTCATTTTTTAAATAGCTTTGCATAAAAGCATCTGCTAAATGAATAAACCTAAGTGTATTGCTCATCTAATTAGAAGTCATTAGACCCAGTGATTTTTTTTTTTAAATGAGCAGAACTTTGTAAAGGATAAGAAATATGAAATAATTACTTCATATAGGCCTAACTGAAAAGCTGTCATATTATGCGCAGAGATGCGACAATACATACAGATTCACTCTACAGACACTTAATTTAATATTCACTGTGTAAAATAGAAACCACAAGAGTGTGTTGCTTCCTCCGGCCTCCGTGAATGAGAGATCACACTGCGATTTGTGAATGCGAGTGCTCTTTAGCGCTCAGCGGGGTGTAGAATGTGTGTCTTCCTTTGGGCTCAGATCACATCCTGCTCTGTGCTGCTAATCTGTAACTGGCAAACTCAGATCTGAGGATGTCTGCTGGATCTGAGGTCTCTGCAGGCAGTCAGGGCCAGTTCACTTCAGGATTAGCGCTCTCATGAACCCCCACTGCTCAGTCTCGCTACAGCCTGCTGTCCAGAGAGGTGCATCGCTCCTGAAAGCACGCTCGTATGCTTTGCCAGTTTGCAGGATGTATGGACCGTCAATGTTTGTGCACGAACAGTATCAAGAGGGATTACTTCTTCTGGTTACTGTTCCTTCTACTGTTCAGCATACAGTATACAAACACACTTAACGGTGCTGTGAGTGACCTTTATAGCCACCACAAAAGTTACACTTTGTCAGAGTGTGCTAAATAGACGCTCACAAACAGAATTCACATTCATCTGAGAATGTAACTATAGCAACACTGCTTAAGCACTTTCAGTTATTATTTGTGTAGTACAGTGAATCAATATACATAAGTGTTATTTATTTTAGATTCATGCATGTATCACAAGTATGCTGAAGGTCAGATGTTTGGTGGAACGGAAGAATGTTTTTTTTTTTTTTTTTTTTCCTAAAGAAATTACTACTTTTATTTTTTATTTTTTAGCAAGGGCAAGGATACATTAAATGCATCTAAAATGACATTTTCATGTTACAAAAGATTTCTGTTTTAAAATAAATGAATTGTATTCAAAGAATCCTGAAACAAATAAATCATCTTCACCGAAAATGATTAGTTTTCATTGAAAATATTAAGTAGCACAATAGTTTTTTATATAATAGTATATTATAAGAAGAAATGCAGCAAATCGACATATTAGAATGATTTCTGAAGCCACTGAAGACTAGAGTAATGATGCTGAAAATTCAGCTTTGCATCACAGGAATAAATAATATTTTAAATTATATTCAAATAAAAACTAGTTAATTTAAGTTGAAATAATATTTCACAATATTACTGCATTTTTTTGGATGTATAAATGCTGACTTAATACGCTTGCAGGACACATACTGCAAAATTCAGCTTTGCATCACAGGAATAAATAACATTTTAAAATATATTAAAATATATTAAATATATTAAAAAGTTGTTTTATATTGTAATATTTTCTCACAATATTACTGTTTTTATTTTTTTCAAATAAATGCAGTCTTTGTAAACAAGGGACTATTTTAAAACTCTTAATAATACCTTTTTTTTTTTTTTTTTTAATTCATGTATAATCACAAAAATGTTTGTGTTTTTACTTCTTGATGGTTCGCTAATTGTTAGGGCTACCAAAAGCATTTTTGTTTGCATGGAAGGAATGACAACTGGTTTCTTTTTAACAGTCAGATGTGATGTAATTAGTTAAGCTTAATTTCTTTGTGAGTGTGTTCAGTAATCAAATTATGTCAAACTGATAATATACGTAAATGCATTAACACAAAATTAAAAAAATATTTTGCAACCTGTTTTACTCTCACAATGTGACACTGAGTAAAAAGGGATATTCAATAAAAACATTGTGAACCTTTATTTATATTGTAGCTCATGGTATTTGGTGTTCAGTACTTGCATTTTGCTTTATCATTTAAAGTCCCCATGAAACCAAAATTGAAGTTTTTTGGCCTTTTAGTACGAATAAGTTAGCCTTAAGGTTTTCTATAAGCTAGTTTTAAATGAATAAAAAAATTTACAAGAAATATGCATTCAAAACTTTAACTCTAACTTCCACCATTATGGATCAACGATTTTGATGACATCACCCTGCACTTCAGCTTCTCATCAAACAATATCCAATCAAATGCTCTCTAGAATCCAAAGCGTCCCGCCCCCAACACTATAAATAGACTCTGAAGCTGCGGCTGAAATCGGTCACTTGTTCACAGAATTAGTATTTTCTGTACGGTGAATGGTGCGTAGTGCATCATGTAGAGTATCGTGAACAATTCAGACAGTGTAAATTTGCTTTTCATTGGGGCGAAAGAAATCTGGTTTTGCGCTATTTCACACAAACCGCCGCAGCGTGCATAGTGTGCTGTGGTCTAGAGACGCAAAAGCACAGAGTGATTCATATGCTCGAGTCAGCGCAGACCATAAAACGAATTGGACACATTTCAACTTTACACTGAATGTTATATTTTATATAGTATAGCAATATGGATGAGATTGTGGCTGTCATACGCTGTCAAATGCGGCTTTACTGAGCTCAACTGCTCTAGCCCAAACTGTGATATAAACGAAACGCTGTTTCCTATTTAAAAGCACTTTCCTGTTTCAGTTTAAATAATGTCAACACATAGAACAACGCTGCATGTTTGGGGAACAGCAGCTCATTTGCATTTAAAGAGACATGCACGAAAACATGCATGGAAAGGTCAACACACAGAATAACACTGCATGTTTCAAAGCACTTCAGTGGACCTTTAAATTGCTGATTGACTAATTGTTATTGTTAATTGATTGTAACATTTCTAGACATGCTGAAAAAAATTGGTGTAGAAACAATTTGTAAGATTTCTAATAAATTTCACACTAAATTACAAGGAAATGGCAAGTAACACATTGAATTAAACACAAAATATTAAAGTGTACATATCATGAAAATCTATATTTTTTCTGTTTAAGTGCTATAATGGGGTTCCCCAGTGCTTCTGCCAACCCAAAAACGTGAAAAAGTGCAACCCAGTAACTTTATTTTGGTAAGCCTTTCTCTGCAAGCATGCGAAAAAAAAACGAGCCGCTCAGATTTCGCTCCCCCTGCAATGTAGAAAAGGGGATCTTATTATAATATTACCGCCCCCTAAATCTGCATGTTTCCGTCCACAGTGTTACCATTTTGTTTTTGTGTTTAATCAGCTGTTTTTGTAATTCATGTGTGTTTTTAACAAAAACCTGTTTGACAGTTTAAGCGCAATAAGACATGGAAGAGAATGTTTGCGTGCTTCTGATGTGTGTGCTCAGAAAACCCTATATCAGAAGTTTAAACTGATATGGCTTTAAAACGCATGATTTCAGTGCGATAGACATGATAATCAAAACCAAACAGATGTTTTTTATTTTGGAAAAGTGGGTGGGGAGCAGCAGCTCATTTGCATTTAAAGAGACAGGAAAGGTCTAAGAAACCTAGCGTTTTTTTTTGTTTGTTTGTTTGTTTCCTCTCAAAATTGCCATTTTCAAAATTATATAATAAATGATCTGTGTGGTATTTTGAGCTGAAACTTCACAGAAACATTCTGGGGACGCCTGAGACTTTAAAGTAGATAAACTGAAATAGTATTTTCTTCTAAAACACCAATGCACCAATAATCTTTATTTACAGTTTTTAAAAATCATTTGTTAAAGTGTGATTGATTTTTCTAGGCTCTAGACATGCTGCAGACATTTTCTCATCCAGCTAAGCCTTCAAAACAACTCATTATAAAGGCTGGTTATGAAAAGTAACTGCTGAACAGAAGCAACAGTGAAGGGAAATTCACAGTATAAGTCTCCGGCGTCCTTCATATGTCTCTGTCCAACTCTCTCTGGTAAGTCTTTCTCTCTCTGATCATGTCTTCTTAGCTTTAGGCCATTGGAGAGGCAGGTTCTTCTAATGTGTTTGTTTTCTTACAGGAATAAGCCGTTAGCCCAATCTGCTTGCTCATTACACGGCTGGAGTGTTTAGTTTTTTTTATTTCAGACTGCAGGCTGTTGCTCACTGTTGACACCAGACTGCGTTCTGAAATCACAAAGTGTTTTCCTGTCTTTCTTGTGGAATACAGACGCTTTATTCTCAAAAAATGGTAGGAAAAATATAATTATGCCATTTGTGACCTAGAACAACAATTCTGCATTTGACAACAATTTAAACACATTGGAAATGTTAGCTGGAAATTTACAGGAAATTCTGACGTAACTTACTTAACATTCACAGCTCTAATGGCCATGTTTGTCAAACGTTTTAACATCTGCCATTTTAGTCTGACAGTAAAAGAAATGAAGGAGATATTTCCCTGAAGTAGCTGTAGAAGTCAATTAAGGTGTTCTGACCATCTACTAACTTATTGTCATTCAAATCTGAATCATGTTCTGGAAGAAAATATCATTAATAAGACATTAAAAGAATATTCAACTAATTTCTCTACAGAGATGTAACATGACTTGGTGAAAAAAGTGCTCAATAAATTATGGCATCTAATTCAAAGTTTTCACTATTGTTTGGATGCTTTTACTAATATTAGGTTTGATGATAAAGACAAATATATTTTAGATATATTATATTATATTATATTATTAATTATTATATTAGTGAATAATAATTTATTTAATGCCAAATTTTAGTAATTAATTTCTGACTGGAATAAAGCTGAAATAAATAAGTATAGATAACTTAGGAATGGTGCCTTACAACGAACTAAAACTGAATAAAATAAAATTTAACTAAAATTTAGGCTGAAGTACTAAAATGACAAAAACTAAAATAAAAAATTAAAGAAATAAGAGTTAACACAGAAATATTAAAATATACATTTTTTTACTATTTTAAAATAAACTAATGGAAATTATAAAAGAAAATTACTAAAACTTCAACTAAAATTAGAAATGTACTACAATTAAGAATATTAAATAAAAAAAAATACAAAAAATTGTTTAGTTTAAAATTAGTTTAATTACAAAATCTGAAACAAAATAAATTAAAATTAAGAAAAAACTAGATAAACTAATAAAAATGACAAAAACACAACAAAATTACTAAAACTAGAATTAAAAAAATATAAAAATAAAGGCTAATTCAAATTTTTAAAAATCACTATAAATGTCTGTTTCTGACTATGTATTTAGGTGTTTTAAAATTATTTTAAAACTTAAATATTTGTTGTTTAACAAACGTCTTTGAGTCATATTGGAGACGTGTTGCTCTTGGCTCGAGTTTGGCTCATATCCTGTTTCAACACGGGGCAGAAAACTGGTTTTGTCAAGCAATTTCATGGCAACTTTATGGTTGGATCCGGATATGGTTTTCAGTGGTATTTTTTAAATGCAGTAAAGGCAAAGCTTTCCACTCTCACCCGCTGTGCGCTTCACTCTGCTAAAGCCCGACTCATTTTCTTCCCACCTTGCATAGACACAGGGTGAAGTCGAGCAGAAACAACAAGACCAGCAGAGAGTCTGTAGAGGTCCAGCACACTGGGCTCATGTATCCACTCTGCGGCCTTGTATTTACCGCTCTGACGACTTTTCTATTTAACGTTTTTTTTTTTTTCTACATATGCACTCTTATTTTCAAGGATTCCTCAATGTTAGGGTCACTGCGGCAGCTGCTGGTGCGCGTTTGTATGGTTAGTGACCGTTCGTGTGATTTCAGCTGGAATAAACTCTGTCTGACACCGCGGTCGGTCCTGGTTCAAAGGCTCGGGGAAGCGTGTGTGTGTGTATGTGGATCCAGAGGGATGTGCTAAAGCACTGATTAGTCTCTAGTGCTCGTGCTGTTGTCTTTACCTGCTGGCATCTGCCAAGTCCGTTCACCCACACACTTGTTCATTGACCTTAATAAGTCAAGCTCACACTCAATTGTCCATTTCTTCTGCCAGACTGGAGATAATGAAGGTGCCCTCGCCTGGACCTAATATACTCCTTGTATCAGTGGAACTTAAGGATGATGTGAGTAATTATTTTGATGTTAGAAAACTCTCTCTAACCTAGTTTAATGTGCTAGAACTGTAACTGCAAGCATCTTGTGGGCTGATTTAAGTGTAACATTGATTGCCCTGTGGTGCTTTAAGTATGTTTCCTCCGATACTTGGACATTTGCTTACTGTATAAGTATCAATGATTTCCACGTGATTTCTTCCAATAGGAAAAATAACAGCACGTCATTTCTGAAACATTCTCTGTGAGTTTGCAGTCTGCATACCTCAGAGAAAAAAAAATAGTTGCAACTGAGTTTATTCAACCCCTTGACCTGCAAGACATTTTGCTGCAGAGAACTAAATTTTGTGAAAACAATTCAACAAAGGCATCAGTACACTATTGGAGAAAGTTATTTAATACACATTTGAGTAATTCTGAGGATGTAAATTGATGAATAATAATAATAATAATAAAAAAAAAATATATAATTGGCTATCAACTTCTATGTTCAAAATTATTCAACCCCCACAAGTAAAATTTGGTGCAGAATCGTTTATTCTTTAAAACCACCAATAAACGCTGCTTGGAAGTGCTTAGAAGCTTCTGTCACCTCTCTACTGCAATCTTGGCCCAATCCTCGCCTGAAAAGCTTTCAGATCACTGATAATCTTTGGTTTTCACTTTGCCACTGCTTTTTTCAAATTCAACCAAGTATTGTCCATGAGAATTAAATCTGGAGACTGAACAGGCCACTCAAGAACATTCTATGACTGATCTCTGAACCAAGCATAAGAAGATTTGGATGTTTACTTTGGGATGATTGTCCTGCAGGAAAGTCTGTTGATCATCAGCTTCAGTCTTTGCACCAAATACATCACAATTTTTGCCAAAATGGCCTGATACTTAAAAGAATCCATGATATCTTTAACACGGTAATGTTTTCCATTTCCTGCTACAGTAAAACAACCCAATAACAGGACTGATCCACCTCCATGTTTGACAATGGAGATGGTGATTTTCTGCCTATAAGCTTTGCCTTTTTTTTGCATCAGGCATACTGCTGATCCATGGGTGCAAAAACTTCCAGTTTGGTCACATCACCCTAAATAACATTTTCTATATAACATTTTGTTCCACATCGTCAAAGGTTTTCTGGTACAAGTCATTTCAAACTAAGAAATAAGGCTGCCAGCTGTGTCTCTAGGAACTTTTAATGTCTTAGAAATCTTCATGTAGCCTTAGACTTTCTAACATAATAAAACTATTTCTTCTCTATAGCTTTTGTGAGAGCTCTGTTGACTTTACCATATTTGCTACTCAACACATGCTTCAACACATGCGTGGGTTAAATGTATGTATGTGTGAAAGCTCAAGTGTAACGCCACGCCAGCAGAGGGAGCCCACACCCACTGATTCTCTGTTACCGCTCCCTCTGCTGCTTCATGGGTTACTTCCCCCCGCAAAGTATTGTTTTGCCTGTGTGGACTCTACCAAGCATTTTCCCTGTTTCATTGCCTTGTTTTGTTATTGCCACGGTTTTGTTTCATTGTCATAGTTTTGTCTACTTTCATTGCCACAGTTTTTGCCTTGTTTCATTGCCTTGTTTATTTTGCTACTTTGGACTGCTCTCTGGTATTTTGACATTCTGCCTGTTCATTGGATTACGCTTTTGCCTTGCCCTGGATATTACTGTTTGTCCCTGCCTGTCTTGACTACGCTGTGTTTAATAAAGTTTGCATCTGGATCTAACACGCTTCCCTGGAGTCCCGTTACATCAAGCTAATTCTGTTTTTTAATAGAGTTTCTTAAAACTTATTGTGTTTTCAGACAAATTTGTTCCCTACTATAAAAGTAAGTGACTTAAAACAGCAAGGTTGAAGGGGTTGAATAATTATGACACAGCTTTGATATTAAAAAATCCTATAACTCAAAAACAATATATATTGACATTATCACTTTTAATATGCCAGTTGTAAATGCAATTTTTATAATATAAAGTCCTGGATCTTCAGAAATATATAGTATTTTATATGTGACCCTGGATCACAAAACCAGTCTTAAGTAGCATAGGTATATTTGTAGCAATAGCCAACAATACATTGTATTGGTCAAAATGATCAATTTGTCTTTTATGCCAAAATCATTAGCATATCAGGTAAAGATCATGTTCCATGAAGATATTTTGTAAATTTCCTACTATAACCATATCAAAACTTAATTTTTGATTAGTAATATGCATTGCTAAGAACTTCATTTGGAAAACTTTAAAGGTGATTTTCTCAATATTTAGATTTTTTTGCACCCTCAGATCCCAGATATTCAAACAGATGTATCTCAGCCAAATATTGTCCTATCATAACAAACTATACATTAATAGAAAGCTTATTTATTCAAATCTCAGTTTCTAAAAATTGACCCTTATGGCTGGTTTTGTGGTCCAGGGTCACATATGACATTTATTTATATGGTGCTTTATTCAATATAGATTGTTTCTATTATGTTATTTTAAGTTATGAAACATACAATTTCAGCTGTAAAGCAGCTCTAAAAAGACAATATTGTTATTAATAAGCTCAATTTAGTTCAGTGTGAATGTTGCAAAGTTCATAACTTAGGAAGCAAACTCTGTTCAAGCAGCTCTACAAAAGAAAATGTGTTGTTTTTCAGCTTAAATCGGTTCAGTATTGATTTAGTTCAGATCAATAACTGTAAAATTTTATCAAATTATGAAACGTAATTGAGCTGTAAGCAGCTCTACCAAAGACAATAGTCTGTTCAGTTCAGGGTTGATTCAGTTGTTCAACAGTGTCAGTGTTGCAGAGTTTTGAAATGAGTTTGATTTGGCTATAAAACAGCTCCATGGAAGAAAATAATCAAGTTCTGTTCTAATTCAATAGTGTCAGTGGCAGTGCCATTAATTAATAATACTATTGAATATGTGATCAAAAGGTGATCAAATAATAGATTGATGTTAAAAATATCTGATTGTAGTTCCTTTTGGTATTCTCAGTCTACATCCACCAAACTTTCTACTGAGTATCTAATATATTTTGTTTTAAAGCTTTTCAGGCTTTCAAATTTCCTTTAACAGATATTCTGTAATTCTCCTTAAGCTTCAAATGCTTTTTAAAACTTTTAACTTTCACACAAGGTTCTATTAAACCAACATTCAGAATTTGTTTATTTTTCCTTTATTTTTCTCTGTATTGTTGCAGTTTTGTTGAGCAGAGCTGGGACACTTACAAGGCCTCTCGTTATGCTCAATGCTTTTACAATAATGAACTAAAACTTGAAGGTAACTTGATTTTGTAACCTATTATATAGGTTTTTGGACTTGCACGTGTCATTTTTGTGTGCTGCAGGCTCAAGCTGGGTCTACATACGGATATCCAGAACTCTACTTCTGACTAGTGTTGCACGATATACCGGTACTTAAAAGTATCGCGATACCCTGCTTTTAAAAACAGTGTGATTCCGCATTTTACTAGTACGGTACTTTAAGAGAATGAATTTTAAAAAGGGCTGTATTTCTGTGTGTCTGTGTTAGTGAATGGCGCAGTTTAATACACACATACGTGTGACGCTCGCGGTGTTTTCAGCCTCTGCCGCCTCAATATATGAGTACATAAACACGTGAACATAATCTCTAGAACTGCTCTGAGAGTCACTTCATGAGCATTTTACCATTTCTTTTGCGGAAAACTATCGTCATATAATGAAGACCCTAAAGGTCTTCACAGCAACCTGTCAAAATAAAAGTTCGGTTTAACTTGACAGTCAGAAATATATTAATATATTACTTAATGTAAAGATAATACTACTACTAATAAAAAAATATATATTTTTAAAACAATGTTTAAGGAATATTTACCAGAAAAAATAATACCAGATCTTATTTACCCCAAAACTGTAAATACACAACACAGTATTTCTGAAAAAAATATAATAAAAAATATTATAATAAATTAATTCTTTATCAAATTGAATTATTCTTTATAAATTCATTAGACATGCTTTTGATAAAATTGTAATGAAACGATTAAAATAGAATCCAGAAAATTAATGGAAAACAGATTCACAAACAAAACTGAATTTGAGAAAAATAATAAAACGTATTTTAGAGGGCCTTAAAAACTTGTCATTTTTGTTAAACTTTTAATAAATTGCTTTTAAATTCTGCAAGTTTGACGATTTCAATTAATTAGACATGCTTTTTGATAAATATTTTTTTAATGTAACCATTAAAATAGAGTCTAAAAAAAATTCAAATGGAATTTAGGAAAAAAAATAAAACAGATTTCATAGGGCCCTCTTTATTTCGTTTGTGTCTTATTATTATTATTATTAATAACAAAGATAAAATAACAAAAAATAACTGTCATGATATAAATTGTTGTTGTGAAGTAAAATTAATGTATCATGAAATAAGATTTGGCTTTATCCTTTAAGCTAACTTACCAAAATAGCAAAGATCTCTACATGCCTGTAGGCTCGGTAGTTGTTCATCATAATCCTGTGTAGTGGCACTAGCATTTTTTTTTTTTTCTTTTAAGGGGTGATGAAATGCTTTGTTTTAATAGATAAAATAACTGTGATCTCCATTTGGATAATCTGTTATTCAATTACTTTTCCTGTTCTGTGTTTTTTCGTAGTATCGTGATATTTTAATCAGGTATCGTATTGAAGTCAAAATTTTGGTATCGTGACTTCTGGCTGTGTCATGCATGTCTTTTCTCATAAGCTTTGATTCATGATGACTTAAGGTGAGCAGCATGTGTCTGTTCACATCATTAGACCTTCAATTATAGATGACAGTGTGAACATGAGACAGTGCTGATCACACAGGGTAAAGGATGTGTCTTCTTTCTGTTGACTAAATCAATCTTTATTTATTATTGCTTTTTTTCTTTTTTTTATTTTTAAAGAAAGCTAATAAAATAATGCAACAGAATGTTTTTTTTAAATTCTGTTGTCAGTTTTGATGCAGCAAATTTTTGCTTAAATAATCAAATAAATAAACTGAACTCTTCTAATTGTTACCACTGAGTTTACAGCAGTAGTTTAATTCATAAAGTAGGAAATGGCCATGTAGAACTTAATTACAACTGTAAAACACTATTAAGACAAGATTATGTGTAGCTTTCTGAAAAACAATTAGGTGCATAATATATGAAAAGCTATTTTTCTGGAATACGCCAGTGTTTTAAGTATTTAAGTGTTTATTTTAATATCTAAGTATTTATTTTACCATTTTAAAAAATTAAATGCAGTGAAATTTATTTAAAACAAATTTGTTTGGGCTTGACTTAAGGTGTATTTATATGCTTGCTTGTTTTCCTGATAAAGACATCTGGTCAATATTGCAGATTATTTGTAAGTAGTAATTTAAAACATTAATTTAGGTGTGGATGAACCTAAAATGGATTATATATGGATGATCAAACACATTTAGTCACAGAAAAAAGGTACAAAAGCTGTCACTGGGGTGATACCTTTTCAAAAGCTACAAATATGTACCATTTAAGTGCTGATTAAGGTACTAATATGCACCCTTTAGGGGGAAATAAGGTGCACCTTTTGAAAAGCCCAGTGATAGTTGTGTACCTTTTTCTGAGAGTGTAGGAATAAAAGCAGGATATGTGAACTGATGTGTGTAAAGTTTGTGATCAAAGTTACTGCCCATTTAAAAGTAAAAATACCCCGTATGTCACAGTCTAGTGTGATGTGCATTAGACAGGCAGTGTGGACTGTGACTGTGACTAGTAGGAAGTCTCTCAGAAACACAGTCCTCAGTCGATGCAGATCTTGGGCTGTTCCGAAAACAATATACTTTTTTTTTTAAGTCCAGTATAAAGCTGTCCTTCTCTGACTGCTTGTATGTCTATGTGCGTAAAGTTTCATAGCACTCATTTGAAAGTGACCTCTGCACTGAAGTTTCTGTACTCTTCACTGTCTCGGTCTCATGTTTCTTTGGGCTTTGACTGACAGGAGTTGTTCCTTGTGTGTTGGGCAGTTCCCTGGGGTCCGCTTTAGCCCCGAGCTTACCTTCACTGAGCAGCACCGCTGTGACCACTGACATACTGAATCACTGACAGACTCACTGACTTTTAAAAGATGAGCTGCAGCAGGGCCTGTTCAAAATTTATAAGGTTAGTTTAAGGATTTTTCTGATCAGTGTTATTATGTCATGTCCTAGTTTTTAGTAGTATTTTTAAACATTTTTGCTGCAGTCTTCAAGCTAATGAAGGTGTTAGTTGTTTTTCCTAAGGGCTCTTAGTAAAATTTGTATCAAACTGTCCTTTTATTTTAGGTAGTTTTTACTTTTTCATGTAGCTACACTGTAAAAGAAAAAAGATTTTTTTCAAAATTGTAAATAAAACAAAGAATATGTTTTGCAAGAAAATACTATTTCAGTTTTCCTACTTTGAAATTTCACTTTTAATTTAATGTGTTCCTCGCTGTTTCTTTGTAATTGTAAAATATATTATCAGTTTCTTGGTTAAAACTAAACACTGACAGTGAAATTTTTAACACTTTTAGCTGAACCCATTTAAGTAAATGTGAAATTTTAGAGTAGAAAGAATTAAAATAGTATTTGCTTGTAAAAATCAAAAAAAAAATGTTTAGTTAAAACGTCGAAAATGTAATTAAGTTGAAGATTTGAATCTTGTAAATTGGAATTTCAGATGAAATAACTAAATGAAATTTTTGTGGCATATTTCAGCCTGGTCTCATTGTTTATACATAGATATTAATATGTAACATTTACAAGCACAAAACGTACATTTTTGTATGTTTTTATTGATGATAAAGCATACAATTTAGACGTATTTCAACATTTAAAATATATCGCTATATAAATCGCTACGTATTTTTAGCTAAAAAACGTAAAATATTTACATATATTTTAGATGCTGAAAATATGTCAGTATTGTATGTTTTAGTGCCTATAAAAACTTAAGTAAATGTACGTTTTGTAGAACCACATTTTACGTAAAATGCATACAAATTACCATGAGATCATGTACCATATTTTGCATAGTTTCAATTTTCAAATGTAGTAACTTTTAGTTGTGAATGTGACATTAAATGTGGCATATTTTAATTCTCAGAACTGTTATATAATCTCATAGTTGCAAGTTGTAAAATCAGAATTGTGAGACATAAACTCGCAATTGTGAGAAATAAAGTTGCAATTCTGAGAAATAATCAAAATTGCGAGATATAAACTCATAGCTCTGACTTTATAACATGCAATTGCAAATTTATATCAAACAATTCTGAGGAAAAAAAGTCAATTGCGAGATATAAACTCGCAATTGTGAGGAAAAAAGTAAGAATTGCAAGGTATAAACTCGCAATTGCGACTATTTCTTACAATTCCGAGAAGAAAAAAATCAGAATTGCGAGGAAAAAAGTCAGAATTGCAAGAAATATCAGAATTGGGACTTTATTTCTCAAATTGTGACTTTATTTCTTAGAACTGCGTGTTTATATCTCACAATTCTGAGAAAAAAGTCATAATTGCGAGAAAAAAGTCAGAATTGTGAAATATTAACTCGCAATTTTGAGATAAAAGTAAGAATTGCGAGGTATAAACTCGCAATTGCGACTATTTCTCACAATTCTGAGAAAAAAAGTCAGAATTGCTAGAAGAATATCAGAATTGCGACTTTATTTATCAGAATTGTGACTTTATTTCTTAGAATTGCATGTTTATATCTCACAATTCTGAAAAAAAGCCGGAATTGCAAGAAAAAAGTCAGAATTGCAACGTTATTTCCCGGAATTGTGACTTTATTTCTTAGAATTGCAACTTTATATCTCACAATTCTGAGAAATTTCAACTTTATTTCTCACAATTGCGAGTTTGTGTCTCACAGTTCTGATTTTATAACACGCAACTGTGAGTTTATATCACAGTTCTGAGAAAAAAGTCAGAATTGTGAAATATTAACTCGCAGTTGTGAGAAAAAAGTAAGAATTGCGAGGTATAAACTTGCAATTGTGACTATTTCTCACAATTCAGAGAAAAAAAGTCAAAATTGTGAGATAAAAGGTCACAATTACCTTTTTTTTTTCTTACAGGCTTCCATAGAAAATAGTTGTACATATTCAAATATAAGCATAATACAACTTCTAAACGCAATTACAACTTATATATATATATATATTGATTGGACAGAAATTAGACAAATGGTCGAGCTTCAATGTTCCATAAAAGAAAAATAGAGATTATCTATCTTTTTCTTGCTTTCTTTCTTTCTTTCTTTCTTTTTTCTTTCTTTTTAAATTTTTAACTCCATAGGGTTTACCTGTTTTAGAATTTAGTTCAAATACAGTATGTCTCTGTTTGCCAAAGCCTTTCACAGTATTTGCACATGCAATTGTATTTGTTTTGTCTCACAGCAGGGTTGTTTTTTTCTAGAAGCGGAAGGAAATTAAATTAAATTAATTTTAATATATTTTAGTTAGTCTTAGTCTATAAAATAAAGTATGCATTTTATTTCATTATTTTTTCTTTTCTTTTCTTTTCTTTTCTTTTCTTTTCTTTTCTTTTCTTTTCTTTTCTTTTCTTTTCTTTTCTATTTTTACTCATTTTAATACACTCTAGTACGTTTTAGCTAGTCTTGGCAAGCCCATGAAATAAAATATTTATTTTATTTTATTAGTTTTACTCATTTTAGTACATTTTAGTATGTTTTAGTTAGTCTTGGAAAGTCCTTTTATTTTATTTTATTTTATTTTATTTTATTTCATTTTATTTTATTTTATTTTATTTTATTTTATTAGTTTTAGCCATTTTCGTTAGTCTTGGCAAATTGGCAAGTTTATGAAATAAAATATGTATTTTAGCTTAATTTAGTTTAGTTTAGTAGTTTTAGTAATTTTAGTACATTTTATTTAGTCTTGGCAAAAAATTGGGAAGTCAATGAAATAAAATATGTATTTTATTTTAATTTATTTTATTAGTTTTAGTAATTTCAGTTAGTCTTAGCAAACTGGCAATCCTTTCACAGTATTTGCACATGCAATTGTATTTGTTTTGACTCACAGCAGGGTTTTTTGTTTTGTTTTGTTTTGTTTTGTTTTTTTGTTTTTGTTTTGTTTTGTTTTTTTCCCTAGAAGCGGAAGGAAAAATCCTGTTACTGTAATCCCTGAAGTATTACATTCAAGTGCCCGTAGCTCCATATTTCCTCTTTACATAGTCTGTGTGCCTCTGAGAAAACTAATCAGATAAAATACAGCTATTCCAGAACTACTCTAAACACAGAGTCAAGGTTACCGCCTCAATCTCTATATGAAATATAATCTCATCAATTTCAAAATAGAATCTTTGAGGGGCAACCAGAAAAATGATTGTCAACAATGTGCAATCCAATCTCCTTTGTCCTGACCCGAGAGTCGGTGGTACATACAAAACCTAGTGAATAAACTTTGTTTCCCAGAATTAGGCTCAATCTGCGTGGGCAGTTTGGCAGGTCAGTGAAAAACTGTTTGTTTTGCAAGCTTCGTTTCCTGTGCGAGATGACTGCGGGTGATGCATTTGGTAAAGAAACACTAAAAAAAAAAAAACAGTTCTCATTGACAGTGAAGTCAAAAGTCAGAAAGAAATAGCAGAAGAAACTCTGGAAAGTCTCTTGTGCAGCTGAATGTGATTGAGGTTGTAATCATTGGTTTCTGGTCTGACAGGGTGAAGAACAAAGTTATGTCATGAGCTCTAAAACTCTGTTCTCGCTGATCCGAGCTGTCATTACACCAGTGATTCCCAACTAGGGGTACGTGTATGCCAGGGGGTACTTGGAATAATTTAGATGTTTTAAAATCCTAGAAAAAGTTGTATATACAGTATATTACTGTTGAAAAATGTTGTGGCCACTAAAGCTTTTTTTATTTTATTTTTTAAGAGAATAATACTTTTATTTACCAAGCACTTATTAAATTAATTAAAAGTGATCGTAATAAATAAAATGCTTTTGATTCTTTGAAATGTGTGAACATTTTAGTAATTTGTCATTATATCTGCATAGTATTTTTTTAGTACTTTAAATTCAATAATCCAAGTCTATGAAATAAAATGTTTTTTTTTTTATTAAATTAAATTAAATTAAATTCATTTTAATATATTTTAGTTAGTCTTAGTCTATAAAATAAAATATGCATTTTATTTAATTTTTCTTTTCTTTTCTTTTCTTTTCTTTTCTTTTCTTTTCTTTTCTTTTCTTTTCTTTTCTTTTTTCTTTTCTTTTCTTTTCTAGTTTTACTCATTTTAATACACTCTAGTACGTTTTAGCTAGTCTTTGTCAGCCCATGAAATAAAATATGTATTTTATTTTATTTTATTTTATTTTATTTGTTTTAGTCATTTCAGTTAGTCTTGGCAAATTGGCAATCCATGAAATAAAATATGTAGTTTAGTTTAGTTTAGTTTAGTAGTTTTAGTAATTTTAGTACATTTTAGTTAGTCTTGGCAAAAAATTGGCAAGTCCATGAAATAAAATACATATTACATAAAACTACTAAACTAAACTAAACTAAACTACATATTTTATTTCATGGATTGCCAATTTTATTTTATTTTATTTTATTTTATTTTATTAGTTTTAGTCATTTCAGTTATTCTTGGCAAATTGGCAATCCATGAAATAAAATTTAGTTTTGTTTAGTTTAGTTAAGTTAGTCTTGGCAAATTGGCAAGTCCATAAAAAATATTTTATTTTCTTTCTTTCTTTTTTTTTTTTTTCATTTCAAATTCAATTTCAATTTTTCATTTTTTTTTTTTTTTAATGATTTTAGTTTTGGTTGTAATAACCAATTGGTTGTAATGGTAATGGTATTGGTTGTAATAGGCAATTAAACTATCATCAAAATAGTGATGAATATATTTTATATATCTGTATCTATCTATCTATCTATCTATATACGGTATATATATATATATATATATAGAGAGAGAGAGAGAGAGAGAGAGAGAGAGAGAGAGAGAGATGAGAATGGTAAACAATATTCTGTATAGTATAAGTCAAAAGGAACACATTTCCACTTCAGCCTTACTAATGTGGGAATTTGGTTGGGAAACACTGTATTAAATTATCCAGGTTTATCCCTTTAAAGGACACTCAAAAAATATAAATTCTGTATTTACTCATCCCATATGCTGTTATTTTATTTTTTTTTCTGGAAAAATAAATTTCAGAAAAAATGGTTATGCAGCTCTTGCCAGTTTAAATTGCAGGGACTGTCATGCTTCAGAAAGGATGAGATGCGTCACACCATATGACTGTACTGTAAAAGCTCTGGATATATGAAACAAGCCTGACAGGACACAACCCGTAATTTAATCATGGGATAACATCTCCATGTTGAAACACCTGGGGAAATTCAGGCACCATTAATAGCGAGTACTAAAAGTCAGAGTCAGATCCCATGGGGAATTTCAGTAATTTGTTTTGTAATAATCAGACCTGGTTAGGGATGTTTCTCTCCTAAATATTCATTAGCTGGTACATGAAGGCTTCATAAAATCATTAATTATGATGATTTACTCTTTGCTCGGTATAAGGCTCCATTACCTGTGTAAATTATTTAGTGTTTTGTGCTTTATTGCACGAGAGGCGAAACAAGTTTATTAGGGGTTTGAACATGTGACAGTCACATCATTTGTTTTCCTCAGAAAGTCAGTTAATCATACACTCTGGAACAATGTGAGGGTTGAGGTTTTCAATAAATGCCCTGACATCCTGAGATTGACGGCAGGCTTTACTGTAGAGGCTGCATCATAACAAGCAGCCGTGTCAATCACCAAAGAAAGACACTAGAAATGTTAAGCAAGTAATTACAGAAAATTATTCCTGGGGTACCTTAATGGAAAACTCATTTTCTTAGCTGCTCACTAAAAGCTTAGACTAAATGAATGTCAAATATAAATGACTGCAGCACAGGGATGATGAGGATAAACCTGTATTTGTGCACTAAATGTTAAGAGAACAATTAATGTTAATTTTAGCATCGCAACAGGTCATTACCCTTTGTGTAAAAATGCATATTGCTACCTTGAGAGAAATAGTAAATTAATTTCTTTAATTTAAATTTCACAGGACAGTTGTAGATAATTCTGCTTGAGGAAAAACAGCAGCGCCGCAGGCGTTACATTATGGAGTCAGTTAGGTGAGTCAAGTTATAACCTTTAAGTCAATTATTTCCTTGCATTTCCATTGCATCACACTCAGTGGACTCCTTTTAGCTCAGTCTTTGTCTATAATCACTAGGTTTCTATTTAAAACGATTTTTTTCTTTGGAAATCTTCAGAATGGCTCTCTTACTGCATGTAAAGGAAGCGGTGGCTCTATAGATTGTCATTTGAGTGACTGAAGCCAAATCATTGCGTTGCTGCTGTCAGGGTGCGATTTTTGCGGCGACTGGCAGTATTGAAAACATGCCAAATGTAGTGTAGGATTATACCAGGTAATCATCTTATTAGTCATTATGATTGATTAAACGCCTCCAGCGGCTTTGATATGACATCTGGTGAGGTATTTGCATACATGCCACACAGCACCTATTTTGACCTCTTTACAATCAAAAAATGGGAATATTGGGAGCGTTGCTGGCAATAAAATGCTGCGTTGCTATAATTAATTATAATATTATAATTTTATTTTTCAGTTCATCTAAATGGATGCGCAGCGTACCTGTATTTGACGAACTGTAAACTTTAGTGTGAAGGCACACGACTAGACATCATTTTGTTTCACACACCCCGCAAAGAAACATACAGAGTGAGAGAGACTTGCATACCATGCAGAATTGACACGCTACATGTAAACGATATTCTATGCTGTATTTTCCTGTCAAAATAACGGAGCTCCTCTGTAATTCTTCAGCTTTTAAGAACTGCCTGTTTCTCCGGTAGTAGGCGGGACTAATGCACAAACATCTCATTGGCTGGCGCTCACCTATTATCGTTCTTGTTTTGATTTCAGCAAATCAGTTTGAGTGAACACAGACAACCTGATTAATATTCATGAACCCAGCAGGTCATTAATACTTAGTGCGTTTTATATTGTTATAGTAGTAGAATTTGTAGCAGTTTTGTTGTTTAAATGATCATAATATCATATTATAATGCTTGACTGACTGATGCTAAGTGTACTTTCAGATATTTAAAAACTGTGCTATTAAGGGCCATAAGTGCCATAATTTACACACCCCCCTTGTCATTCAAGATGTTCATGTCTTTCTGTCTTCAGTCGTAAAGAAATTATGGTTTCTGAGGAAAGCATTTCAGGATTTTTTTAATATAATGGACTTCATTTGTGCCCCCGATTTTGAACTTCCAAAATGCAGTTTAAATGCAAAGGACTTCAAAGGACTCTAAACGATCCCAGCCGAGGAAGAAGGGTCTTATCAAGCGAAACGATCGGTCATTTATTTTTTTTAAATAAAAATTTGTATACTTTTTAAGCACAAAAGCTTGCGTAGCACAGGCTCTCGGATGAGCATCCATGGGTCGTTCTTGAACAATTCGTTCATTTTGAACGAATCTTTAATGTGAATCAGGAAGAACGAGTCGTTTCGGGGAGTGATTCGTCGTGCATGCGCAACATCATATTAGGTTCTATACTGGTATTAGTTCACCTGTTTCGAGTCTTCAGGTTTTTCGAGTCATTCGTTTATCTTATGGGGCTGTCACGTGACGCTGATTTTGCTAAAATTAACGAAATTACTTTGTTAATTTTGCTGAACGAGACTCAAAGGTCAGTAAAATGATCCGAACTCCCCATCACTGCTACGAAGCACGTCTAAGTTCACCGTCTGTGTACTCCGGCTAAAAAAGGTAGAGTAGGGCGAAAAACTCCATCTTATTTTCTCCTACAACTTCAGAATCGTCCGACACATTGTACCTTTTTGTTTGTAAACAGCGATTGACTTACTTGCACTTTCTTAGTCTTTGCGCGTTCGCTTTGTAAACACTGTGTCTGTAGTTCTGCCTACGTTACGCGTGATCTTTCGACGTGATTCAATAGTACGTTGTGAACGCGCATGCCAGAACCTGTGCTGCACAAGCTTTTGTGCTTTAAAAAGTATACACATTTTTATTTTCCAAAAAAAATGACCGATTGTTTTGCTAGATAAGACCCTTCTTCCTCAGCTGGGATCATTTAGAGTCCTTTGACGCTGCATTTAAACTACATTTCGGAAGTTCAAAATCTGGGGAACAATTGAAGTCCATTATATGAAAGAAAAAAAAAAAAATCATAATATGCTTTCCTCAAAAACCATAATTTCTTTACGATTGAAGACAGAAAGATATGAACATCTTGGATGACAGGGGGGTGAGTAAATTATTTGTGAATTGTTGTTCTGGAAGTGGAGTTCTCCTTTAAGCTTTATCTATGTATAGTAGTCAACATTTAAAGTAGATCAAAACCTTTCATCAAAGTTGTCCTAAAGCCAAAACAATACCCATTCTTGTCTTAGGACAACTTAGATGAACTTTTTTGATTCACGTCAAATGTTGATTACTATATAACAGTATATGAGATATTTAATATTAGTCTGGGGAGTAAACAAAAAAATTCATTCATGTAACATATTTAATATTGGGGGCATCTAAGGTATTTTACATAATTGAACATCTTTTTAAAAAGTAACACAATAGTTAATTTCCTTGGTAATTTGTTACTTTTATAATGATGTGACTCAGTTAATAACTCAGTTACTATTTGTGAGAAGTAACTGTAACTAATTACTCTTTTAAAGTAACGTGCCCAACACTGTTCACAATTAGTGCAAATCCTGACTGAATTAAAGTAATATTTCACTAATAAATTTACTGAAAATGTACTCCCATTCAGGTCATCCAGGATGTAAATGAGTTTGTTTCTTCATCTGAACAGCTTTGGAAAAAAATAGCATTAACATCACTTGCTCATCAATGGATCCACTGCAGTGAATAAATGCCGTCAGAATGAAAGAAATATACATCAGTCAAGCACTGTTTATAAGTAAAAACAGTCCAAAATAGTTCTAAACAAATATGTGGGTAGTTTTCCTTTATGTAAAGTGTCCTTGGGTTTTTGAAAGTGCTATATAAATAAAACATTACCTACTTACTTACTAGATTTGGTGTGGGAGGATGAGAGAGGATGGACTTTTTTTTACAGAAAGAAACACTATTTTGGCCAAAAGTGGCAGTTTAAAGTTAAAATGCCTTAATGATGGATTTGTTTCTTGGAAACACACAGGTTTTTACTTCACAAGACGTTATCTGATGTAATGGAGTTGTGTGGATTACTTGTGAATTATTGTAATGTTTTTTTATCAGCTGTTTTGACTCTCTTTCTGACAGCACCCATTCAATGCAGATGATCCATTGGTGAGCAAGTGATGTAATGCTAATTTCTCCAAATCTGTTCTGATGAAGAAAAAAACTCACTTATGTCTTGAATGGCCTGAGGGTGAGTGCAATTTCAGCAAAGTTTTGTTTATTGGTGAACTATTCCTTTAAGGTAGTATTCGATGACAAACTGAGAAATCTTACAGAATCAACATTTTATTTAAAGCTCTGTCCCAAAATGACACATAGTACTAGTATTTCTTGTAGATTAATTCACAAACATCCAGTCCTGAATGTAAAGATAATGATTCACTCCAAAAACGGAGGCCAGACCTTGTGAGAAACAGAATGTACCACTTGTCGGTACATTTTTATCTCCCGACGGGAATAAAAACAAGATTCTGCCTGTGTCTGCTGCCTGAAAACTCATTAACCCATAAAAATGTTTGAACGAAATCCGCACCTAAAGTTAACTTGTGACAAGCAAGGTCATATTTAAAAATGTAAGATGTACAGATGTACAGTATGGCAAATTTTTGCAGAAAGGGAAGATGTCAAGATTGCAAAACACTGATGTGTCAATGTCAATGCTTTTCAAAAACCCTTCACTAATGTCTTTTTAAGTTTTTTTTGTAATTAGTTATTTATGGGTGTGACTGGGACTTGTTTTTTTATTCCAGGGAATAGTCCTAAAAGTTCTAACCTTGAAGTTTTTTTTTTTTTTTTTTTGCCCAGAAAAAAACCCCCAAAAACTATTCATATAATATTTTCAATGCAGTGGGGCTTTTTAAAAGTGTCTAAAGTGGAAAAACAAAGCCATTTTTCACAATTCCACTTTTGAAATTTATTATGCAATTCTGTTTAATTATTTTTCATCAAAATCTGAGAAGCAAAACAATTGATACGATTCATGCAACAGCAGCCTGAACCAATAACTTTGTCCTGAGAGCATATTCAGCCTTAATCTTGCATGAATGCATGCTAGTGTGTACTTTTACCTAGCAACTGTGAATATGATGGTACCCGAATTTTAATTTGAAGGGCCGGATTATTCTAATTTAAGACAGCGTTGAACTACTTTCTTTGTTTGACTCGAACCCGAGATGTAGCCACTTTGACAACTAGCACCGGTGTCTCTTACAGCGATTTGCATTAAAAATACAATGTTTCTTAAGTATGAGAGATAAGGTTTAAAATCTGCCAAAAAAGCAAATATTTACATCTTCGTCATGCATCTGAGGCGTAGCAATTTAACTTGTTATTATGTAGGATTTACAAAGTCATTTTTTAAAGTTGCACATTGCAGAATGTGCAATCCTGTGTATTATTTGTGAGGATTATGATAAGTCTATGTTTAGTGCCTTCTTTGAAAGACCATGTTTATACTTGTGCATGGCAATCAGAGAGGGATTGGCCCTCAGGAGAACCATCGCTCTCTTCCTCATCTCTTCCTCTTTTACTTTCTCCCTCTCCTTCTTTTGCTCTTCATCTCTTTCTGCTTCATTTTTACCCAGCGCTGCTCTTTCATCTGCCATCTCAGTTATGAATGTTTTATGCGTAAGTGAGATGGAGAAACTCAGAGAGACAGTAAACAGTAGGTTGTTGACAATGTGAGAGAAGATGAGACTATTTTGCACTTTCAAAAATCAGTCCAGATCCCCCTGTTTCATTTTCCCAAGAACTGCTAAAACATGAAAGGTATCATGGTTAGAATGGTGCATGTCATGAAATAGCATCGGGAAACATGGTTATGTTGGTGCTAAGGGAAAATGTTTTTTTTTTGTAACTATGAATATATTTAGAAGAGGACCTTTGTCGCTAACATGGAGACTTTGAACTTTTAAAAAATCTATTCTTTCACTTATTTGACCATTTTTGAAACAGTGTTGATTTATTTACAAGCCTTTTGCATTAAAGAGTATGACGTACGCTGTTATTTTGAGTCATTTTGACCTAGAAACACATTTTCAGTTTTATGCAATAAATAAGTTTTAGTATCACAGTGATATAAAAATGTATTACCTCTCAGACCATTGATATTGGGAAAACTGTCTCTAGAGATTGCAATTTTAGATGTTAAGACATCAACAACAGCTTACAATAATATATATATATATATAGAGAGAGAGAGAGAGAGAGAGAGAGAGAATATGCATGTAATTATTTGACCAAAATAAGAGGGATCATACAAAATCTATAAAAAATTAACCTGTTCAAAAGTTTACATACACTTGATTCTCAATACTGTGTTGTTACCTGAATGATCCATAGCTGTGTTTTTTTTTTAGTGATAGTTGTTCATGAGTCCTGAACAGTTAAACTGCCTGCTGTTCTTCTGAAAAATCCTGTAGGTCCCACAATTTTTTTTGTTTTTTTCAGCATTTTTGTGTATTTGAACCCTTTCCAACAACGACCGTATGATTTTGAGATCCATCTTTTCACACTGAGGACAATTAAGGGACCCATATGTAACTATTACAAAAGATTCAAACACTCACTGATGCTCCAGAAGGCATTAAGAGCTGGGGGGTGAAAACTTTTGAATTTGAAGATCAGGGTAACATAACTTATTTTGTCGTTTGGGAAACATGTGAGTATCTTCTGTAGCTTCTGAAGAGCAGTACTTAATGAAAAAATGATATTTAGGCAAAATAAGAAAAAGTGTACACATCTTCATTCTGTTCAAAAGTTTACACCCCTGCCCTTGATTTGAAGTTGGGCAATTGTGGCATCACGATTTCTCCTTGACATGCCCTTTAACATGCGTCATCATTGTATGTAATCAAAGAGGTGTGTTCTGAACCACTCAAGTCTAAGAGCAATAATGTAATATAGTGTAATATGGAAGGTCTCACGTAGAGATGTTTTATTTATTTTTTTTATTTTGCCAGAAGGTGGTTTACTGCCGTTTATTCATTGATCAAATGATCAATTTCACAATGTTCATTCTAGTTATTTACATTGCGTTATTCTTTTTTCCCTGAAGTATTTGTAAGATTGAAGAAATCATGTTGCAATGAGGAGATCTTTGGATCGTGTGCTCCGTATACACGTCTGTGTTCGGCTGCAGTGCAGCGCTGCAACCTTTAATGCAGTGGGAGTAGATCTAAATATATGAGCAATATCACATGAGTAGCAGTGTGTTATTGCTATATGTCAGCATGGCTGTGATAAGTAATAGGTAGCCATAAGTAATAAGCCATAAGTAATCACAGCGTGCCGATATGAATTTATTGTGATATTGCATTTATTAACAGTTCGATGACACAAGTATGTATATAAAAAGAGAGACAACAACGGAGTGTCTTTAAAAACTCTCTTTTCTGCTGAACTATTTCCCCAATATATATTTAAATCTCAAGCTGGCAGTTTAACAGCTGAGCCCAAGCCTCCTTTACTAAGTAGAAAACATCACTTTAGAACTAGTAGCAAAGGAACGTTGAGTTGCTTCATTGAACGCTTTTTGTATTATTGTATTAACGCTGTGTATTATATAGAGTGTGAAAACATTAGTTTGAATGTCAGCTAAGAAAAGCAATATCTTTCGTAATATCCTTTCATCTGTCAAGGGTGATTTCTGATGTCAGTGCTGCTCAGTGTATTTGTTGGCTGTCTTATAAGGTGTTGTTGAAAGCAAAAATAACTTCCTTGTTTACAACCCTGTTTCAGTTTTTTTCAATATAAAAGTCTTTACTGCTGACTCACCCATAAAAACAGTCTCTTGCCACCATCTAATGGTAGAACAATAGAACTAAAATCACCATTACGAACACACACACACGTTTATCAGTACTATACTATTATTAAATACTGCTAATATTTATCCAGAATTGTATAATTGTATAATAATATTTAATAAACAAGAAGATCCATCGTAAAAGTTGCGAAGCAATTCAGTCAAGAGTACAAAGGCAGCGCTCTGATATACAATTATAAGATATAACGTTATGAGATTTTGCCCTCAGCCAAAACGGTTTGCTCTTAAACATATAATTGATTAATGAGACCAAAGACTCATCTTTGTCCAGTGTCAAATGTTCACCTCGGGTTACCACTTAAAGTTCTTCAAATAATGAATGGAGGACATTTAATGCCAGCTTTTCTTTTTATTTCATTTTCTTCCAAGGCA
The DNA here is from genome assembly GCA_012976165.1 of Labeo catla. NCBI lineage: Eukaryota > Metazoa > Chordata > Actinopteri > Cypriniformes > Cyprinidae > Labeo > Labeo catla. The sequence goes on along the minus strand of VONZ01001260.1, from coordinate 92,159 downwards.
GTAAAGTGCAGAGTGCTCACAGATGCAAAAACATGAAAAAAAAAATCCAACTTTAATGTACAAAACAAACAAAAGGAAATAACCTTGAATCAGGGATAACAAAAATTTCAATACTTCTCAGTAGTTACTGCACTCACTGCACACCAGTCAAAGACTACCTGACTGCTTCATTACATGAGAATTTATACACATGGGGTTCAACCATTTCTCAAAAAACGTACATTCACCGGCAATTAATGTGAAGTAATGGCACATGAAAAAGGATTAAAAATCAAGTTCAACATTTCTTTCAAATCACCAATGTCAATATCTTCCACTCCCAAATGGCATCTCCCTCTACCCATGATGCAACACAGCAAAGATATAAAAAGGCTGACAAAAGTACTTTCGGGTCTTTTACCCAGTTTAAGATGACTGACACTATGTATGTTGATCCAGGTGATAGCCAACAGTTTCCCAGAAAAACTTTCCATTTAATTGTAGTGTTCAGGTGGCCAGTCTGAAACACTACGGTCAAGAGGTAGATGTATAAGTGTGTGTGTAATCCATCTCTCCACTTCGCTGTCACATCAAGGTAAATAAACAGTTTAAAAACCCAAGTATGTGTTCATGTCTTATACAAAGGGCTAAGCCGGGGAAACACTGGGAAAAGAGGGCAGCTATGTAACATCCAGCATTCATCCCAGTCACCACCTGTTCTTCATCAGTGGCCTAAAAGAGAAAAACATTTTAAAAAGAAAACATGTTAAAATGTAACCATTTTCAAACTGAGGTGCATCCAGTTCTGTAAGGATAGGTAACTAGACTGTTTTAAAATTTCAACAATATTTTGTGGTAGTTTATTGTCTTTGTCTACCACAGTGCTCTAGACTAGTGCAATAGCAGACAACAGGAACATTTATTTTTTGAAAAATAACTCCCATCAATCTTACGTCTCTGGCCTTTTAACATCCACATAAAACATTCTTTTACACTTAGTCAAAAAAAAAAAAAAATGCTAACATGAAATTATGACCTTTACTTGCCTTAAACCATCTTTCCCTCTCTTATGAAGAAGCTGAGAAGATCACCTCCTCACACAAGCTGGCTTCTGTGTTAACTCCAAAGTTGGTTTAGGTTCTGCAATGAAAAACAGACATCAGTGGTTTAATTAAAATGTGAACATGTCGTCATACTGTTGTTGCATCAAAATGTGAAGTAAACAGGCAGGAGACAACAGAAACATGTATTTTCTAAAAATAGCTCAAATTAATCCTGAAAGAATGAAGCTCTCCTATGTCTCTGGCTTTCAACATCTACAAAAAAGCAAACATTCTGTTACTACAAAAATTATAATGTGGAATTATGGCCTTTACTTGCCTTATACAGTCTTTCCCTCTCTTCTGAAGAACCCGAGATGATCGCCTCTTCACATACTTTCAGTTTATGAATTAACATGTAAATCTGTTAATATCCCTCCATTAACACCTAAATCTTCTGTAAATATGACATATGAAACTCACAGACGTTGTATTGAAGCTATCTCTTCCGTTCAGTAGAAGAGGCCGTTAAGACTATTTCTGAGGCAAAAACCGCATCAGCGTATTTTCCAATAAAAGCTCTTTTCCGACTTTTTCCGCATTCCATAAAATCTCAAAATACTCCCGGACACACATAAAGAATGATAACTTTACATTTTTATTCTTTTCTTTACCGAAAATTGTCCTTCACTCGCATCCATCTGCAGACGCTGCGAAAATGGCGGCTTCTCGCACTGGTGATGTTGGATGAACACGACGTGCCTGCTCTCTCTTGGGTCTGCGTTCCTAACCCAGCACCGCTGGGTTATAAATTAAAACCAGTTTTTAACCTAAATTGGGTTAAATCAACCCAGCGTCCTTACCCAGCAGTCTCAACCCATCATTTGGGTTGAAAAAACAACTCAGCATTTTTTAGAGTGTATAGAGACATAAGAGCCAGCAGCAAATTCCAGAAGCTCTGGCCGAGGTGAGGCTGCTCTCAGCGGGTTCATGAGTGCTGAACGGCCGCTAACGCCCTGGAGCTAATTTTCAAATAGAATTTATCTTTATTAAAGGGGTCACCGGATGCCCATTTTCCACAAGTTGATATGATTCTTTAGGGTCTTAATGAAAAGTCTATAATATACTTTGGTTAAAAATTCTCAATGGTTGTGTAAAGCAACACCCTTTTTACCTTGCCAAAATCAGCTCTGCAAAAATCATCTCATTGTGGTCATGGCTGCTTTAAATGCAAAAGAGCTCTGCTCACTCCACCCCTTTCATCTCTCTGTGGAGAAACGAGCCTGTTTACTTCAGCGCGTTTAGCCGCTAAACTTGCTAACTAGCACATTATTAGGAAAGGCGATCGCAAAGATTCATTTAAAAAAACGCTTATACTCACTTGTGCTGTAAGTGAAGCTGGATCATGAATGATTTGTGCGAACATAGATGGATATATGTAGATCGGGAGGTGCATTCCCTTCACAAACAAATGTAATCCACTGCATCTTTAGCAGCTCAGATGTCGGGAGTAAATGACGACCACTATGTTCATTATTACATCCAGCAACACAACACCTCAATCGCTCAAATCTCAGATATTCTTGTCTAACTTACATCCCTGCTCTGGCATCGAAACAAAGAGGGCGGACTATTACAGCTGATCTGAGGTAAAACGCTCATGTCAGTCAACTATCGTTGGAGCGGCCTCTGTCGGTGTGACGTGTGACAGGCATCTCAGAATGACTCGATTTGATAAAGGGAATATTGTTTTTTACAGATTAATTAAAAACCACTGCATGGATTTTTATCATTATAGGGTTGATTTGCACATACACTGCCAACACACATTAATGTTCAAACAACATGTAAAAGTGAACTTAGCATCCGTTGACCCCTTTAATAAATGGCATATTTAAAGTCAAAACAAGTACATTCTCGCCTAAAAACTCTTAAAACTATATTCCGTGACAAAAACAGTAAAAATTATAGTGGATGACACTCACTGTAAGAAATAACACAAGCGGAGTGATGCAAACAGTGAAACGGTTGGAGTTCTGTTATCACTAGAATATCACACTCTTCTCAGCCAATCAGATTTGAGAATCAGAAAGAACTGTTGTATTAAAATGCTACAATCAACACTTTACAATTGGTTCATCAAGGCAGTTGTTATAGTAAAAATAACAACAGGGCTAAATTCAATGTAGAATATAATAATTTATGATTGGTTTTGATGGAAAAAACACTGAGATTATAACTGCACCTCAGGAAACAAAAAATAATTGAAAAAATGCATTCATGACCCCTTTGAAATCGCAATCTGCTTCATTTCTCTAGCCAACTACCGTCAAGCTGTGGACATTGAATACCTTTCCAGAATATTAGGTGACAAGTTGTTTACATCTTTGATGTTTTCCTGCTGCTGAAACACTGATTACATGAGAACTGATGCATTTCAGCCGCACTGTCTCTTTCAACAAACCCTCTGATGTTGATATTTATTTTTCTTGCTGTAAGTTGTAGTGAAGCGGCGGGCTGATGGGGAGAGAGTGTTACACAGTGCTGCCGTCTGAATCGACTAGGCAGCTACAGCGATTTGTCACACCACATTAAAGAGCATCAAAACAACATTTATTGTTTGATTTTCCTTTGACCTTAATAGTTTGCGTGCCCCATTTCAGCATGAATTGTTTTATGAACCTGTCACAATCTAATCAGGCTTTCTAAAGAGGCTGTTACTGAAGGATGGAGCAGCGCAAACTATATTGAAAGTGTGAACAATCCCACACCCTGTGAGAAAATGCTGTTTTACATGTTTACATAGAATCCTTAAAGCTGAGTTTTACAGACGGGGTAGAAAATGACCATGTAGAGCTTTCTAAAATAAATAAATAAATATCATTTTAAAGGCAAAAGTGGGGCTCAGTTGTTTTAGTGCACTCAACTAACAGCATACTAAACAACAGGGTTTATGTAAATAAATCATCTACAACCTGCTTATTTTCCAAACTTCTCTGAACAACTGCCTGTCACACTCTGACACTTCTTTATTCCTCTAAACGATTGATGTGTCAGGAAAGTTTTATTTGAGAAGCAATATGACTATGAGGCAAAAAGTCAAGTGATCTTGACATGCGAAGCTGCTGCTGCCGTGTGCCGCTGTGAACATGAGCGCGTGATCTTTGTTCACCTGTATTGCTCTTCCATTCCAGCAGGCTGTCAGCAGTGACGGGTGACAACAGGCTTCAAGTCCTCAAACATATTGATGATGCCAGATGTTTCGATTTTGACATTTCTGATATCCAAAGCTGTTCGGGTTCATGACTTTATAGACTTTGAAGTAAAAAAGGAAGAACTAGATGTGCATTTCCAAATAGAAATGCCAGTGCTTCAAAACAGTAAATGTCTGTTTTTTTTATTTTTTTTTTAGAATTTGACTCTGCAATCGCAACATTATTTCTCATAATTGTGACTTAAGTTCACAATGAGATTTTGCACTTCTGTTCAAATGTTTTAGTGTTTTTGAAAGAAATCTACACTGCCGTTTGCCAAATTTGGGATCAGTAAGATTTTTTTTTTTTTAAGGAAGTCCCCCTACAATTTTAAATAACTGTTTTCTATTTTAATATACTGTAAAGCAGAATTTATTCCTCTGATGCAAAGCATTATCAGCATCATTACTCCAGTCTTCAGTGTCATGATCCTTCAGAAATCATTCTAATTAGTGCTTGAAACCGTTATGCTGCTTAATATAGCATCAAAACAAGGACATATATAATATAATATATAATATATATAAAATACAGTCTTTACTATAAATCTATTCCATTTAACACATCCTTGCTGAATAAAAACTTTATTTTTTTAAAAAATAAAAAGAAAGAAAAATGTACTGACCCCAAACTTTTGAAAAGTAGTTTATATTTTTACAAAGCATCATTATTCCAGTCTTCAGTGTCATGATCCTTCAGAATATATATATATATATATATATATATATATATATATATATATATATATATATATATATATATTAAATTGAGAATTATACATGATCTGTTTATAAGTTTATATACATTTACAGTAGTAAATTTACAAAATATCTTCATGAAACATGATCTTAACATGGATCATGGATCATTTTGACCCATACAATGTATTTTTGGCTATTGCTACAAATATCCCCGTGCTACTTAAGACTGGTTTTGTGGTAAAGGGTCACATATATAAATATAAGAAAGAAGATAAGAAGATTATATATATATATATATATATATATATATATGTGTGTGTGTGTGTATATGTATGTATAATAAATATACACAATATACACATATTTTGTAAACAGTAACTTTTATTTTGGATGCGATTAATCACGATTAATTGTTTGATAGCACTATGTTTTTTTTTTCTTTTTTAAAATAGTTTTTTAAAATCACAATGTGACATTCTTATTTCAAACTTATAATTATATATTTTTTTATCAGTACAGTCCTGCCTTAGCACTGTAATAAAAATAAAAAAACATCGATTGACGTGCTAAAAACAGGGCACATCATCTCTCCATTGTTGAATAGTGCGATTATTAGCGTAATGTATTTGTTTGTGCTGTCGTCAAGTAACAGTGCATAAAACCCTGATACTGTTGTCATGCTGCAATAATCTCAAACCCATTTCCATGGCAAAGGGCAACAATTATGAATCCTTTGCTCTGATGAGTATGTCTTTACTGTGCCCCGAGAGATTGCTTTGTTTGTAATAACAGTTTCGCAGACGTGAATCTCCCCACACTTAACCGCGGGTCAGGGAGTGTTTAGTCACCACAGCTTCTCAAACTGTTCTAATGTTTCCTCGCAGGGCCAATTAATCCAGACAAGCTTCTGAAGGGCTGTTCATAGACTTGACCTTCTCCTCATGATGTCATCGGGCTCCACCTCCTCCTCTTGTCATTGCGGAGCGCTCATTTACATTACGCTAATGAACAAGGGATGATGAGGCTCATTTATGCTGTTCAAATTCAACTTCAGAACATTGTAAGTGGTCAATAACTTCTAAATTCACTTTCTAAAACACACTTAGTGGCGTCAAGGACAGCGGCTGCTCTAGCCTGGCAATTATCTCATTAGGCTGACACCAAGCTTGTGTTGTTTTTGGTGACAAAGTGGCTTCATAGACTGTTAAGTGTCCGTTGTGATCCAGTAAAGTGAATGCAAATGTTGCTTTTATTTGCTTTGTCCTCATTAATGATTAGATTTTTAGTAGTCTGGTAAGGCACTTAACATTTGGTAGCACCCCCTTTAGAAAAAATAAAAATCAATCACTTCATGTAACCATGAATGACTTTCTTACACCTCTCTACTGGAATTTTGGACCACTCTTCTTTTGCAAACTGCTCCAGGTCATTCAGATTTGAAGGATGCCTTCTCCCAACTGCTGTCTTCTTGGGATTCATGTCTGGACTCATTGCTGGCCATTTCAGAACTTTCTTTGTTTGTAACCATTTCTGAGTGCTTTTTGAAGTGTGTTTCGGGTCATTGTCCTGCTGGAAGACCCATGGCCTCTGGTGGAGATGCAGCTTTCTGACACTGGCCACTACGTTGCGCCCCAAATTTTGTTTTGGTAATCATCAAATTTCATGATGCTGTTCACACAGTCAAGGCATCCAGTGCCAGAACTAGCAAAGCAACCCTAAAACATCTTTAAACCTCCACCATGTTTGACTGTAGGGACTCTGTCCTTTTCTTTGAAGGCCTCATTTCTTTTTCTGTAAACGGTGCCGTGATGTCCCTTTACCAAAAAGCTCTACTTTTGTCTCATATGTCCACAGTACATTTTCCCAGAAGCATTGTGGTTTGTCACATAAGTTTTGGCAAACTCCAGTCTTGCTTTTTTATGCCTTTGCGTCAGCAGTGGTGTCCTGGGTCTCCTACCACAGGGTCCCTTTTCATTCAGATGGCGATGGATAGTGCGAGCTGACACCGTTGTACTCTGTGTCTGGAGATCAGCTAGAATTTGTTTAGAAGTTAATCGGGGTTCTTTATTCATTCAAACAATCCTTTGTTGTAATTTTTCACTAATTTTGCTCTTCCGTCCACGTCCAGGGAGGTTAGCTACAGTGCCATGGGCTGTAAACCTCTTGATGATATTGTGCACAGTGGACACAGAAACATTCAGATCTCTGAAGATGGACTTTGAGATTTGTCCATGTTTTTCCACAATTTTTTTTTTTTCTCAAATCCACAGACAACTCTTTACACTTCTTTCTTTTCTCCATACAACACAACACAAAGGTCGAGTCAACTTTTCTCCATTTTAACTGGTTGCAAGTGTGATTACTATATTGCCCACACCTGTTACTTGCCACAGGTGTGTCTAAATACAAATTAGAGGAGCATCACATGCTTGAAAAGCAATTATTTCTTACAATTTTGACAAGGTGCCAATAATTTTGTCCAGTCCATTTATGAGTTCTGTGTGAAATTTTATCAAGTTTGACTTTTCTTTTTTTTGTGTGTGTGTTGTAACAGTGCAAGCAAAAACAAGAAGCACATGATTACCAAAACATTTGCAGTTGGAACAACAGAGAGAGAAATCACAGATTGCACTGCACACACACATAGAGTTGTTTTCAACGGTTTGAGATTTTCATTAATACAATAGCCTAGATACTAGATCGCTACATTATATTCCTCGGCAAGGAGGTGGTAAAATCGCTGTTTTTGAAGTAATTAACTCTTTGTAGAAAGAAACGCACAGATGTGCAGCAGGCAGGCAACACACACACAACTGTCATCTCTCTCTCTCTCTCAATCGATAATTAATTTAAATAAATGCTTTAATTCATTCAAATAAATGTGATCTTACTGCAATATTACCTCTCTGTGTCTGATTTGAAGCGGGCAGAATGCTAGAGATAATGTGCCATAAATGACAAAAATAGCCATAATTTTTTACCCATTCAGTCAAATATTGCACTGCAAATAGCAATACTAGTTTTCACTTGTCTATAATTTGGCTAATAACCATGGAATAAGCGGGATAATCAACGCTCTTTGTCTCCATGTCGTGCATTTAAAATCCTTTAATGCACGGCAAACCGTTGATTATCCCTTACTTATTCAGCAACCGGATCGTAAACAAAATAGCCAACACAGGCTGAAGGACATTTTCATTTAAGCAGAACATCTCATGCGATGATCGCTAAACTGCAGCTTATTGTTTGTCTGTGTTTTCAGGACATAATCGATGCTTCCGAACGAGTGTGTGCACATGGTTTCCAGATTGCACAAATTAAGCAAAACACAGAATGAATGAAACCTTTTAACAGATAAGCTCTGACTTGCGATTTGAACTCTTGATATCTGGCAACCACACCGATGAAAGCGGCTCTCTAGGACGGAACCTGCCTACCCCTGAGGTAGAACACTCTAGCAACTTTATATAATACCCTAGCAACCACTCTGAACGCCTTAGCAACTATAACACACCAGTAACCACTCAGAACACATTAACAACCACTTAGAACAGTCTCACAGCTGTCTATAACACCTTAGAAACCACCTAGAAATCTTTTGTAACCACATAGCAATGCCTTGGCAACCACCTAAAACATGTCCAGCATTGTGACAGCAGCTGTGTTTCAGAGAATTGTAAAAATCTTATTTTTGTTGATGACAGCAGGATAAGAATTGTAATATTGCTGTGTTTCTAATCGAACCAAAAGTAGTCACTAGTGCATTCCCAGCCATAAATAGGGTGAGAAGGAGGAAAGCAGTATATACTAAGAGTGAAATCCACAAGAGCTATTTGAACAGCTAATGGGGTCTTTCCATTGAGCTTTTCATGTTGCTGCTCTTCAGTGAGCTCTGGGATATCACGACACAGACTCCTACCCCTCAGATCTGTGTGGGGGAAGAAAGACAAAGGAAGAAAAAGGGTGGGTTTCACAGGGCTGGAAAAAAGAGATGTCATTATTCCTGGGACTTCCTGATCCAATGCCACAAAGCTCTTTCACCACGAGTGTTACACAAATGGCAGTTGCAGAAATAGAAACGATAAAGCTTGTAATGAGAAAACAGATCCGTTGCGTTATCTGCTTTTTGTGATTTTATCAGGTCACAGAAACATTGTTATTAACCTCGTTGACTGTGACCACTGAAGCGCATTGAAATGTATGCATGCACTCTATGCTGAGTTTAAGAAACCCTTTTGATGTCTTATAGTTTTATATTTAGAATGTGCTTTTATCTAATGTCTGTTTCGGAACAGATTTGGAGAAATTTTGCATTACATCACTTGCTCACCAATGGATGCTCTGCAGTGAATGGGTGCCGTCAGAATGAGAGTCCAAACAGCTGATAAAAACATCACATTAATCCACAAGTAATCCACACCACTCCAGTCTATCAATTAATGTCTTATGAAGTAAAAAAGCTGCATGTTTGTAAAAAACAAATCTATCATTAAGGCATTTTAACTTTAAATCATCACTTCTGGTAAGTGATGTCCATAATCTATAATAATGCTTCTTCCAGTGAAAAAGTCCATCCCCTGTTGTCCTTTCACATGAAAATCCACCCACATATTTATTTAAAACTGTTTTGGACTGTTATAAATGTTGCTTGGGCTGTGCATATTTCTCTCCTGATTCAGATGAGATGACTTTGTAACTGGAGAAGACAATAGTATGAAGAGAGGACTCTTTATTTTAGCCAAAAACGCTTTAATGATGGATTTGTTTCTTACAAACATGCAGCTTTTTGCTTCACAATACATTAACTGATGGACTGGATTATTGTGATGTTTTTATCAGCTGTTTTGCCTTTCATTCTGACGGCACCCATTCACTGCAGAGGATCGATTGGTGAGCAAGTGAAGTAAATACTAAAAATCAGTTCTTATGAAGAAACAAACGTATCTGCATCTTGCATGGTCTGAGTCAATTTTCAACAAATTTTCTTATTTTTTTATGCCTGTACACACTAATTTCTTTGCCATTTTCTGTGCGTCCAATCAGGTTTTATAGTGTTGTGCAATTACTTGAATGTGTTTTTTCCACATCTGTCTGTTGTTCACATCACTCAGCCAATCTCTTCTAGTCTGAGTGAGCGATTCAGAATAAGCTGCAGTTTGGACCAGGCTTTATGCCATAAGTCAAAAGTCTGCCTACGCAAGACTAAGCATCAGTTTGTGATTGATGGATCCATAAAGTAAACTGCAGTCAACTGTCAACCTGCTCTGGAGGTCAAAACCTTCAGAAATACAGAGATGAGTATTGTTGTTCTTGCGCTCCTGTGTGTTTTTCATTTCTTTCCTACCTCGTCTGAATTGCCTCTCATTTAGTAGAAATGAGTTACCAACATCTGCTCATCAAGAAGGATGTTTCTCATTACTGCCTGCATCCTACAACATTACATTTATTGATTAACAAATATGATAGCTAACCCACGTCATACTAAATATCAACGCTCTAATGCTGCTTGGTCAAACTGGATCGGAAATGCTGTGCGTCAGTGATATTATAGCAGTATTTGTGATGTTTTGAATTAGCTTTTAATTTTATATTTTCAAGTATTTTATTTATTTATTTGGATTTATTAATTTGTGCTTTTGTCATTTTTATTGTTTATTTATTTTTTATTTTAATTATTTCTAATTGCTTTAATAATTTTAAGTTTTAGTAATTTTAGCATTTCTACTTAAATGAAAATGAGAAAAGTAGCTTTGGCAACAAACTGAAATAAAATCGCATTTTTTTTTTATCTAACAGTTATGCTTTACTGTATTTCAGCTTTTATTTCAATATTTTATTTTAGCTTTTATTTTAATCAATAAAATAGAATTGTTAACAATAACAACATTGCCGTGTCCTAGTTCCTCTTAAGGTTTCTTCCTGATCTTAACTTGAGATTGTAAATTAAAACTAAAGCTGATGATTTGTATTAAAAAATTAATAAAATAATAAAAAAAAATGGAAAAAATGGAAAAAATAATAAAATAAATTTATAATAAATTAAAATAAAATAAATAAACACCATGTTTACTTTTATCTTCTGCATTGTATTTTATCGAAGAGTTATGCAGTTAGGTCTCATTTTACAGCAGATTATTACAGGTAGATGCATTTTTCTAGAAGCCATATGGTAAAGTAGTGTATTTTATGTGCTTATGTGTTATAGTAGAGGGAAATCAGCTTGTGGGATTTCTCAAGGATGTGTTTTTGGCTGCATATTTGCTTTTTGAAGGCCTTGGATTGTTTTATTTCTTCAAGTGGGTGTAATTCTTTTTTTCAGAAGCACATGCTGGTATTATTAACTGCTCAGGTTATGATGTACACATACAGCACACAGTTGTGGTTGTCTTTTATTTTGCTTTCAGTCTTTTATTGCATATTCCTGGTGAGAAAAAAAGATGAAAATGAAAGGAAAGAATGATCCATGTGGGTCTTACTAAATAATTGAGAGATTTCTAAATGGTTTGCTTTAGTTTCCAATGAGGCTGAAGAAACACTTTGTATTTTCTTGGACTGACCTCTTGGATTTTTGTAGCTAATTTTGGCCATGCAACACTGTTGTTGGGTTGTTTGATGTATTTTAAAAATACAAATACAAATAAGTGGAATGTCACAGGATTCTGCAATGTTATTTCTTTTACAGGCACAGTTCAAGATATTTTAAATAAATATCTCTGTATGTTTTTGTGGATTAAAAACATTATATGTTTTTGTATATAATGGAAGTCAATGGTAACCAAAACTTTTGGGTTACCAACACTGATCAATGTTGCACAGAAGAAAATAAGTCATTTGGGTTTGGAACAACATGAAGGCGGAGTAAATGATGACAGATTTTCTTTTTAGGTAAAACATTTCTTCAGGTAAAGCTTAATTAACAATAATAATACATACCTTTACTTTTATTTGATATGCCACAACATGCTTTCAAATAAACTTCATGAAGTTTCAAGGTTCAAGACGTTTTCTGTCCACTAATGAGGCTTTTTCTGTGGTTGGCTCAGTGTAGAGAGGGACAGGACCGTGAAATTACTTGCCCTTCATTTTTTTTTTTTTGCGGTGAGCACCATGCTGCCTGACTCCACAGTTTATCTTACCATCTGATGCCTTTATTGTGAATTATGAGGAAATTAATAATCTGTTTATTGAACAGGCTTTCCCTGGCTTGCTGAAAGGAAATATAAAGATACTGCAGCTGCAAATGCCATCGAAGATAAAATTCAGCAGGTGTCCCAATCTCACCATCATATTAAGCAGCCGTATCGCACAGTTTTCTAATGTTACTTTATTTGTTCCCCAAGGTCCTTTTTAGTTTTGGTCAAGGTTTTTTGCAATCATAATTTAGTTTTTCGTGACGATTTTCCACTTTTTATCTAAACCTTAGCAATTAACAAGGACATTTTTGCTCCTGTGCCTGTAAGACGTCTACATACACACACGTTTTGCATTTGAAATGAATAAAAATACTTACTTCTGGCAATTATATTTTATTTTTTTAACAGAAGGTTCAAACGGTCACTCATGCTCCAGAAGGAAAAATGATGCATTAAAAACATTAAACGATGCATTAAAAACTTTTGAACAGAATGGAGATTTTGTACATTTTTCTTATTTTGCCTAAATATTGTATTGTTTTCATTTAGTACTGCCCTTCAGAGGCTACAGAAGATAGTTACGTGTTTCCCAGAAGAAAAAAAAAGTTAAATTTATCCTGATCAAATTCAAAAGTTTTCACCCCCGGCTCCTAATGCATTAAGTCCCTCAGTTGTCCTCCGTGTGAAAAGATGGATCTCAAAATCATACAGTCATTGTCGAGAGGGTTCAAATACACAAAAATGCTGAAAAACCAAAGAATCTCTGACCTGAAGGATTTTTCTGGAGAACAGTGGGCAGGACAAACAAGGGACTCACGAACAACTATCGCAAAACAAAATAAAAACAAAACAAATCAAAACACACACACACACACAGGTAACAACACAGTATTCAGAATCAAGGGGGAACAAGGTCATCAAGAGGGAACAGGGTCATTTTTATAAATGTAACTATTATTTTCTTTTGTGGACTATATGTAAACATCTTTTACTGGATGTGAAATATCCAGTTCAGGTCAGTACTAAAAAAAAACAAAACATGCATTTTGTATGATCCCACTTGTTTTGGTAAAATAATTACCTTCTTAATGATTCTGAAAGGAGGATGCAAACTTTTGACCTCAACTGTATATGGAGCCGAGCATTTTTTGTTGTTGTTTTTGACCCTTTGAGGCCCATATTTTGTGAAAAATAAACAGCGCTGTTTTATCTCAATATGACACCGTTGACCAAATTTGGGCAGTCATGATTTAATGCATTAATCATCTGTAAGTTATGACAGTTCAGAATGTTTAGCATTAAGTTTAATAGATGGTGTTTTTGTACTGTAGATTTTCAGTTTTTGTTTTTATTCATTTTTATCAAGCTCTTGGACAGTGAAGGAGAGAGACTGGATGCAATGAGGTGGCAGAGAGGGGGACAGGATCGTGAAAAGACCACAAGTCAGGACATGAACTCGGGTCGCCTAAGGTGCTGCTGCACCATATGTCAGACTACTGACCACAAGACTGTGGCTCTGACAGGACAATATGATTTTACAGTACAGCAGATTTTTTATTTATTCATTTATTCTCATTCTCATATGCACGTTCATGTGAAAACGAATAATCACATAATAAAAATTAAAATTAAAACCTAATTAACCATTTCTTTATAGAAGTTTGTTTTGGAAAGTTTTTTATTATTAAAAATAATAAAAATAAGTACATATTTTTTCACAGAAACAGTGCATCTTAATTGAAAAAGCAATTGTTGATTTGACATTAATTGTTCACTGCAATGCATTTTCAGTCAACCCATATATAAATTATTTCTTTATTGTAGTGAAATAAAAAAGCCAAATTATCAGTTGCTTTTTTATAATGCAAGGATGACACATTGTAACTTTGAAAATTTTTAATGAAAATTAAATAAGCCATTTAAAATTTTGGGATCAGTAAGGTTTTTAATGGTTTATTCATTTATTTAAATACGTTTCTTATGCTCATCATGGCTGCATTCATTGGATCAAAAAACAGTTGTTCTGCTTAATATTTTTTTGGAACCTGTGATACTTTTTTCAGGATTTTGATGAATAAAAAGTTTAAAAGTACAGCATTTATTTAAAATACAAATCTTTTCTAATAATATACACTGCCATTCAAAAGTGTGGGGTCAGTAATGACTTATATTGTTAAAAAAAATTATATTTTGAATAAATGCTGTTCTTTTTAACTTTTTATTCATCAAAGAATCCTGAAAAAAGTATCACAGGTTCCAAAAAAATATTTGGCAACACAACTGTTGCCAACATAGACAATTCTATTAATAAATCAGCATATTGGAATGATTTTTGAAGGATCTTGTGACACTTAAGACTGGAATAATGGCTGATGAAAATTCTGCTGTGCACCACAGGAATAAATTGTATTTTAAAGTACTGTATATAAAATAGAAACCATTATTTTATCTTGTAAAAACATTTTGCAATATTACAGATTTTTTCTGTATTTTGGATCAAATAAATGCAGCCTTGATAAGCATAAAAGTCTTCTTTAAAAAAAAGTCTGTGCAGAAGTCTTAGGCCACTAGTATTTTCATCAGCTAAAAAATGGTTGAAAGTCAGTTAAGTCAGTCTGTTGCTGTAGTGTGTCAGTAGGAAATATCAGTTTACATTTCTAAACATTCATTTTGCCATTAATTATAATAATCCAGTGAGATTTTTGTGTGGAGCACAGGCTGTTGTCAGACTCCTTGTGCAAACAGAGATGTGATCTCTCCATCATTCAATCCAGTCTGTCTTAAGAAACAGAAAAAACTGAGACAAACTAAATCCAGAAGAATTGTGGCAACATCTCCAAGATGCTTTAAGAGACCTATACCTACAAAGCTGCAGTACTGTTACAATTTTTAGGCAGTTAGGCACATAAAATGAGGATGCTGTCAAAAATAATGTCATAAATAGATTTTCTTTATCAATTAACTTATATTAACTAAAATAAATCAGCATTTGATGTGACCATCCTTTGCGTTTAAAGCAGCTTTTGCCCTATGTGCACTTTTTCAGGTAGCTTTGCAGGTAGGTTACTTGAAACATCTTGGAGATGTTGCCACAGTTCTTCTGGATTTAGTCTGTCTCAGTTTTTCTGTTTCTTCATGTCATTCCAGAGACAGACTGGATGATGATGAGATCAGATCTCTGTGTGGAGCACTGGCTGTTGTCAGACTCCTTGTGCAAACAAAAATCGCACTAGATTATTACAATTAATGGCAAACAGAATGTTTGGAAATGTAAACTGATATTTTTTACTGACACACTACAGCAAAAGATAGAAATAACTCACTTTAAACCATTTTTTAGCTGGTGAAAATACTAGTGGCCTAAGACTTTTGCCCAGTACTGTGTGTATATATATATATATATATATATATAGACACATTTTTTGTGGATGCTTAAAAAATAAAATGGTTAATTTTTTTTTTTTTTATTATCTGATAAATATATATTTCAAATGCCTTCCATACTATTAAGTTCAAATCTCAAAGCTTTTCAGGCCACTAAAGGGATTTCAATTTTCCAGCTCCTTGTGAGTCATCTATACATATTGGCATATGAGGATGAGATTTCTGGCTGGCACAATTGGCAGGTCTCAGTGTGTGTTGCCTCTCACCATCGGCATGCTGGGATTAACCACCACCTGTTAATAACCAGAGGATTTTCCTGTATGTAAATCTAATCCTGAAATATGCCAGCCCACTTCCAAGTGCATTTACATAGTTGCTTCTGCCAGAGCTTTATATGTCTGAAAGACTTTTTCTTTGGCAACAAAGAATGCATGGAATTCAGAAATTCCATTTTTGTTTCCCTGACCTCTCCCCGACCCATTTATAGCTGTAGACCAAATGGATTCTCGCACATGATTAATAATTCTATGTGCGGTTATTTGAACAAACTCAGGCTTTGTCCCAAAACTGAACTGAACCTTTTTCTTGATTGCATTTTGAGCCTTGAAAATCCAGGGACAGCCAGCAACATCTGTGGAGATGAGAGCACATGTCAATCAACTGAAACAACTGATGCCTTTGTATAGTTTCTGTACAGAAAACTCTGCTTTGGAGGCTTTTTCTCCAGGGGAATGGGAGAAAATAAAGGAGGTCATAATCCGGCGGAATGGGATCTCCAGCGGCCTCATCCTACCTGTGAGCCAGGATGCCGTAGGTCAAATTCCCTACTTCATTTTCACGCTCGGCTTGAATTGTTTTTCTCTCCTGTACCCCTCACGGAAGCTGTACAGTTCACTCAGAAGTTGACATTGCGTTTTTTTTTTTTATTTTCTTTTTTGCTCCGATCATGCACCACCCATCTCTTCTCCCACAGGGAGTGTTTCTCTTTCAGAAAATGGATGGAACTCTCGGTTTTCTATCTCTCCTAATGTTATAACTCACATCCATCCATCCATTCATCCGTCCATCCATCACCTGTCGGCTCTTTTCATTACCCGCCCCGCTCTTGCGGAATAGAAGGCCGTTTCCACCACGCTTTCCTGTAGATAAGGGGGTGCGAGCCAGTTGACACGGAAACTGTTATCAGACGTCTTGCTTTTATATCGTGACCACCAGGGATTCTCCAGCTTGGACTTGCCCTGGGTAACATAACCAGCTATTTTCCCCCTGCTGAGGTCTTTTTTCACCTGCTGTTTCGGGTTGCTCTAGGTTGTCGTCTAGTCAGATAACTAGCACTGTATTGGAATATCTGATTAAAGCCTTTTGTGCACTCTGATCATATCAATTTAAAACTCATTACTGATTTTAATGCATGGGTAAGTGCTGAACTACTAATAACAATATGCTTTTAAAGTCTCTCTGTGTGAAAATCCATTGTAGATTGTTGCCAAGGGTTACAGACTTCAACTCATATAGAGAGAGAGAGTGTGGAAAAAATCAAATATGGTTGTGCTGTGAAAGCCATGAAAGTGAGAGCCACATATGAAAATGTGGTTTAGTGGAAATTAGAGAGAGATGTGCGAGATGTCACGTTTCTTGTAAAGATAATAGCATTAATATGTAAACATAGCCATTTCAGTGCATTCTGTGTCAATAACAAATATGTGACCCTGGACCACAAAACCAGTCATAAGCGTCAATTTTATGAAACTGAGATTTATACATCATCTGAAATTTTGAATGAATAAGCTTTCCATTAATGTATGGTTTGTTAGGATAAGACAATATGTGGCCAAAATGTGAAAATGAGGGTGTAAAAAAAAATCTAAATATTGAGAAAATCACCTTTAAAGTTGTCCAAATAAAGTTCTTAGCAAAGCATATTACTAATCAAAAATTAAGTTTTTATATGTTTACGGTAGGAAGTTTCATGATCTTTACTTAATATCCTAATTATTTTTTGGCATAAAAGAAAAATTAATAATTTTGACACATACAGTGTATTTTTAGCTATTGCTACAAACACACCCGTGCTACTTAAGACTACTTTTGTTTTTTTGTTTTTTTATAAAACAGATAGTTCCGGTCCTTGATTCTGATTGGTTGTCATGTTCAAATCTGTTGTAAATTACTCTACAAACATACACCTTTGTTTACTGTTGTGTATTGCTTGGCAACCACTTTGTTGCAACCATAGCTGTTTGGCGGAAGAATGTTTTTATTTATATCATTACACTTTATTTGCTGTGTTTTATTTTGTGAAACCTTACTATGTATATGGAATAGCTGATCTATAAGAGCAGTAAGTCCCACGAAGCCATGGTTTACAGTGAATTTATAACAGCTAAGGGGGTTCAGCTGTTATAAATTCACTGTAATTCACTGTAGTTCCTTCTTGGGGCTTATTGCTTTAATTTAAAGACAGATAAGTTGAATTCAGGTTAATTTTTCAAATTGTAAACTAATGGAGTGTGTTTTCCAAGAAAATATATTTTTTTGTAATTACTTGTGAAATTTACTAGCAAATTTCTGAATGTAAATTATCAAAATTTTAAATGTTCATTTATTGTGATCGTTTTATTACATGCATGCATTTGCATCAGATTTTTAAACATGCATTCTGAATGAAACTTCCATTTATTTATTTTTTTTAGATGGCAGATTTAATATTTTCTACAGAACATTTAAAATAGAAATTTGGTTAAAGTCAAAAAGGCGTTTTCAAGCATCAGAACTATAAAAGTTTAATACAGCTTTTGATAGCCTTTTTCCCCCTCAGTTTTACAGAAGACACCCACAGATGTCATTCAGTGTAACAATAGTTCATATACATAATAAATGTTCTCAGACATATTTAGGACAAGACTCATTAGATGACATTAAAAGACTCTATTTAAGGATCACAGTACCACCCCCAAAACTAATTCATTGTCATTTTAAATCTTTGCGACTGTCCTTCAAACCACTAAGTATTACCCATTTGTCAGCAAGAAGTTTTTAATCATTTAAAATATAATCAAATTTAGTATGATCACCTATTCTTTTACGTATTTTAATAAGTACAGATCAGAATCATTTGTGTTATATTTTTGCGTAAATACATCTTTATGCTAAATGTTGATGAAACATTTTATTATAGACACTTTCATTTAATATGATTTTTATGTATATGAAATCACTTTTGTAAATATTATTTGTTTCAGACACCAAAACATCTCCAAAATAAGTGGACATCTAGTCTTTGACCCAGTTGTCATTATTCACCACTGTTTATCCCATGTTTTGGTTTATTAAAATAAACCAAATTTGACAGAATTTGAATCTGAAATTTCTTACTAATCCAAAAACCTGCTAATCAAAAACTACTCCACTATACAACAATTATTGCTTGCCTTTTCTCGTCTAGTGAGCCAACTAATGAACCTTAAAATTAAATTAGTGCATGACGCTCATGCACGCTTGCAGATGGATACATATATAAGCACAGGCTAATATACAAAAACTTTGGAAAATGTTCTTATCCTGCATGTTCAGCAATAAATGAGTATAATCCAAAAAAAGGTTCAATTCATGCTTGAATATCAGAAGCTATACAAAATAATGGATCTGTGAAAGAGTGTTTTGGTTTAGTATGTAATTTTATATTTCTGCCATCCTGCTGCTGATGAAACAGCAGGAGGTCAGATGCATATGATTTCACACACGTCAACATGCCTGGAAATCTAAAAGCTTTCCCCCACCTACGTACTCTATGACATGAAGCACAGCGATCCATAAGCTCCATAAGAGAGTTTTCTCTGCTATACCGCTAGCAATTGTAGCTTATTTGTCTGACAGAAATATCACATGCAATTTATGCATGGTGTGATGATGTTCTCTAACGGATGATTTAATGTTAAGAGTGCTCTCAGCAAGTTTTACATGAAGAAATGAATAGTATGTTTGATAAAATGTTGATAAGTGATGTACACTCACATTAGATGACAACTGTAGTTGCATCAGTTGTGTAGGTGTTGGACACCTGGGAAATAGGCAGTTTCTTTATTATGGTGTTTTACCACAATTTGCCTTTAATACAGCTTCCAACCTTCTTAGAATAGATTCATACAACTCTTGAATAGTCTCCAGCTGATGTCGCCTATCAGAACAATCTGCCAATTGTTTCAGAGAATCTACTTTTTACACGTCTCTCCAAAACTATCCACAGTGGTTTTATAATATTAAAGTCAGCTTATTTGTCTGGCCAGAGCAGATGGTTGAATTTAATCTTGGTGCAGGCATTTTAGCATTGGTGCATGTGATTTAAAGGGGTCATCGGATGCCCATTTTCCACAAGTTAATATGATTCTTTAGGGTCTTAATGAAAAGTCTATAATATACTTTGGTTAAAAATTCTCAATGGTAGTGTAAAACAAAACCCTTTTTACCTTGCCAAAATCAGTTCTGCAAAAATCATGGTCGAGGCTGCTTTAAATGCAAATGAGCTTTGCTCGCCCCGCCCCTCTCTTCTCTCTGTAGAGTGACGAGCCTGTTTACTTTAGCCGCATGTAGCCGCTAAACTTGCTAAAAACCCTTATACTCACTTCTGCTGTAAGTGAAGCTGGATCACGAATGATTTGCGTCAACATAGACGGATATATGTAGATCGGGAGGTGCATTCCCTTCACAAACAAACATAATCCACTGCATCTTCAGCGGCTCAGATGTTGGGAGTAAATGACGACCACTATGTTCATTATTACATCCAGCAACACAACACCTCAATCGCTCAATTCTTGTCTAACTTACATCTCTGCTCCAGCATCAAAACATGGAGGTTGGACCATTACAACTGATCTGAGGTAAGATGCTGATGTCAATCAACTATCGTGGGAGCGGCCTCTGTGGGTGTGACACCACAACAACAGACATCTGAGAATGGCTTGATTTGAAAAAGGGAATATTATTTTTACAGATTAATTAAAAACCACTGCATGGATTTTTACCATTATAGGGTAGATTTGTACATAAACTGCCAACACACATTAATGTTCAAACAACATGTAAAACTGAATTTAGCATCAGATGACCCCTTTAAGGTTTTATCAGTTGCAGCCTTTTCACGGTTGTTGGCTTTGTGAAGTGGTCTCTCTCTGTGCACAGGTTTAACGTTATATTATTGGCTTGGAAAATGTTAACTTGACTAGAAACAACAGAGACCGGAAATGTAAAGCACCGTTCTAGCTGAGCGAGACTTCCGTGTTCAGAAAAAGGTGGATAGTAAGAAAGTCTCTGTTTATAGATGTTTTTCCTGAACACGGAAGTCACGAATGACTCTTAACCGAAAGGATGCTTTGCATCTCTGGTCTCCAGTGTTTCTAGTCAAATTAGCGTGTATTCCGAGTTGATAATCGAATTTTAAACATTACATTACATACATTAAAAACAGATGTGTGCTATTTGAATGGGTTCCTATGGAGACTGGAACAGAAGAGCATCCAATCAGAAGAATTCGTAATGGCGCCATTCATCGTTTACTTAGGTCTAGGAAGAAAACAGCAAATTATTTCCATGCTTTTGCCACAAAATTATGTTTTATGTACGTACGGAAAGCATATTTTATTTCTCCCACTCTCTCTTCCTTACAAACACACACATTTACACAGAAACATGTTGTTAGCCCTGTTCTAATGATTTTATCTGTAATTGTTTAGAATCTTAAAAGGAACCCTGGGTATTAAGACTTGTATGGCTTAATTAAATGTAAATGATGTCTCTTACTGAAATATGTAACCCATGAAAGATTTAGATTATTTAAAAAATCCACATCGTTTACACATATTTTGGACTATGGGGGCACCATTAATTTGATTACATAGAGCGGTTGCACTTTGAGCTATGCTATTTTTACCACAACACAACTTGGAAAAAAAAATACTGATATGATGACCACAGCTACTGAAAGAGCTTACAGGTGGTGATATATATATATATATAATCATAGGCTTAAACCAAATGCTGTACCATCGATTTTCCCCACAACGATTCTTAAAGTATCCGAATGTTGAGTGAAATCCACACTGAGAAACTCCTTCAGTGGCTGTGGCATCATGACATGCGTCAACATGTTTACATCATTTGTAAGCTCTTTCAGTAGCTGTGATCTAAGAGGAAAGCAGTGAAGACTTGCATTGCTTCTCTTGTTGCCCTTTGATTGAAAATTACAACCAAAAGCTGCAAAACATGGCATCATATCTGTATTTTATTTTCCAAGTTGCGTATTCCGAGTTGTGTTGTGGTAAAATATTAACAGATAGCATCAACAAGAAAAACGATGTAAGTCTGCTTTCCTAGTGACAATAAGAGGAGAAAAGAATAAGAGGATGCCTGTGGATGAATATAACTTTCTAAAGACCCACATCTGTGTTCTGTCCACTTTAGCCCTGATGCTTTTGAAGCTTTTAGTAGACCACAACCACTGAAAAAGCTTACAAATGATGTAAACATGCCGACTCTTGTCATGCTCTTTCAGTAGCTGTGATCATTGTGTCAGTATTTTATTTTCCGAGTTGTGTTGCGGTAAAAAATAGAATAGCTCAATGCCAATAGCTCACTGAGAATAACCGTTCTATGTAATCAAAATAATGGCACCCCCCATTGTCCAAAATATGTTACATGGGTCATTCTATAATTGTGGGTACAATCCAAGTATATTTTTAATATATTTTCAACAGTATAAAGCCCCAATGCTTAATTTTCTAGTACACAATTATATTTTTCCCAATCACACTACTATATGTTAAAAAAACCATATCTTTTGTTCAAAATGATTTTCATATCACATACAACCCTGGTATTCAGCTGTCCGATTTTGTAAAGTTGCTCATTCTACTCTGTATTTAAGCATGAAAGTGACCTCAAATATAAATTAATTTCATTCAATTCAACTAAGTTACCCACTAAAAAAAACACCCCCTCAAAAAGGAATGGTTTGTCCCATTCTCACATAATTTGCAGAGTATAATGATATTTCCTCTAGAAGTACATGGATGAAACACTAGAAGTTATGTTCTCTCTCTTTCCCCTAATCTTCCTAATATGGTTAAACTAGCAAACCTGTGTCAAGAGTGGATTAACTGACTGTCAACAGTTACACAAGTATTATTGCTGCAAATTTTAACAAGACAATTTAAACTTATGTTTGGTTTATGAAACTATATTTCTAAACATACCATATGCCCAGTAGTTCTAGGCTTCCATGTTGAGTATAGGCCCAAAACACTAAAAATGTCAACTAAGTTACCTGTCAGCTGTGTTACCCAGTAAAGGTAACATGGTGGACAGTAGCAAACATAGATGGTATTTTATGCACACATTCTTACAGATCACCTTTATATAGCACTTTATACAATATAGCTTTTAAAGCAGCTATGTAAGGTCATATTTGGGTTTTTGGGAAAAACGAAGACTTTTTTTTCTACATTGTCATATTCTAAATGTACCCCTAATTATAGAATGACCCATATAACATTGTGGATTTTTTATATAACGTAAATCGTCCATGGGTTTTCTACTACATATTTCAGTAAGAGACATCCTTTTTTGTTATATTAAGCCATACACGTCAATACCCAGATTTCCCTTTAAAAGCTACATGTCATTTCTCACTAATAACGGCGCTGTTGGTGATGATGAACTTTTAGTTTTGCTATTAGTAAAAAGCACTACTGACAAAGGTATTTTACACACGCTCTCTCTCTTTCTCGCTCTCTCTCGATCTGTCTGTCTGTCTGTCTAATAACTTCATTATTAACTGCATTAGTCTGCTATTAACGCCTCCATTGCTAGATCTAAAATGACATTTTGGAATTATCAACGGAGGCGTTGAATGAGATGCGTAAGAAATGAATCATACTCACATACAAAAGTGTTTTAAGGACAAAAACCTGACAAATGTCTTTAAGCACAACATCTGAACAATATTTGAGTAGTAGTACAAGCAGAATAATTGACTCCGGTCTGTTGAATTATTAAAAAATGATTAGTAACTCTGCTTTGCAGCCGCATCGCCCCTTCGAGTGTGCATTATATTCTAACAATTTAATAGCCTGTTGTCAATTATTCCTTACATATTTTAAATAACAGACCCAGAATGTTTATAACCATCCTGTACTCGTGTATAACACCTCTTACCTGTGACTTACAGTCAGCAAATCATGGTGTTACGAATCTGGTCGGTGACCTGCGGTCCGCTCACCACCAGATGTCACTCTCGCTCCATTATTTCACACAGACTGTTGTATTACACCCCGGACTCCATCTCCCGTCATGCAGCGCGCTGACTGGGTCAGCACCTGGGACCAATCAGGCACGCTATACAACCCCGGTCTTACCCCATGCAAGTCACGGAGTATTGTTGTTGTCATTATTATTGTTAACGTTTCCTAGTTCCCTTGTTCCTAGTTCCCTGTGTATAGCTTTCTCGCCTGGCCTCCTCGTCTCGACTGTCTCGCCGCCTGCCTACTGGACTCTTGCTCGTGTTCTTGGAATTCTTCTCTACGTCTTGCCTGTGAAATACCTGTTTGCTCCTGTTTTGACCCTGCCTGTACGACTATGTCTTTGTCTCATCCTATCAATAAAAGCTTGCAGATTGATCCGCTCGCCTCTCGCCTCTCACTCCCCGTTACACATGGTTCATGAGTGTGAATGTGGAATAAATTCTGTTACTGGCTGTTCAATATGCATGTATCCGCCACCACAACTGATGAATTACTTGTTTATCAGGAGGTCTGCATGAAATGATTATTTATTTGTAGAATTTGTCTGTCTTGCTGATTCAGTCAAATCAAACCCCTGCGGTCATGACTCGTATATTTTTCATTATGTGTTTTCTGAGAAGCCAGAAACATTTACCAACAATATTATCATTACTTTGATTTATTCATGTTTACTTCAGATTTTATTTTTACTTTTATGTTTTCAATAATTAAATTTGAACAAGTCCTCAGTATTGTGCGCCTCTTATCCAATCCGGATGGAATCTGCAGATTTTTCTTCACATTTTCTTCAGTTATATTAAGAAAATCTGCTGAAGGGCTTGTAGGCCCATCAGGCATTATGCTGGAGGGAGAGGTGTATAATCTAGTGCCTCAGGGACATTCAGTCTTTGTATTTTATTTCCTTAAAGGTACTGTAAGTGATTTTCTAGCCGTCTCACACTAACCAACACCCGCCTTCCACCGGCTTGTCACCAAACCTGAAGGCTTATAATGAGTGACAGGAAGTGAGTGCCTCAGAGACTCCTGATTGGCTAAACAAGAGCATCCTGTGGTCATATTCTTTGTTTGCTGTTTACAGAGCCTAGGGCTGTCGCAGACAGGTGGGATTTCTCAGGACAGCTATTTTAGTGATATCTGTCAGGTTTGTAGGGACCATGTCGTGCTACTCTATAAAACATCACTCACAGCAAAGCACATATTGTTGGTGAAGTTTTCAGGTGCGCTTTAAGCAGTGATTCTGGGTGGAATAATTTTTTGTTTTTTACTTAAAACACAGAGATATTTAATTGTCTAGATGTAAACAATACAAATTGTCTGAATATTTGATAAATTTGTTTTGTTCCACCTTTCTAAGTCACTTTGGATAACCGTGTATGCTAAATGTGTAAATGTACTTTAAATGTGAGCGTTCACATTGTTACTGAGCATTTTTTAAAATGATTTTCTTTACGGTCTGCTATACATTAATCATTAGCCGGCCACAATAGTCAATGATAGTTAATTAAAAATGTATAATGGTTTTCACAAAACACAAAGAAGCATTGTTTGTAACAATAATAATTCAAAAATCAGCAAATCAGAATGATTTCTGAAGGATCATATGACACTCAAGACTAAAGTTATGACTAGATGAATAAACTAGAATAAAAAAGATGAGTCAAGTTCGCAAACAAACTTTGAAGTTAGCTTGAAAAAGTCTGGACTGAAAGTTTGAAGCAGTTGTAAAGGCTTAAAGTTTGAACATTTAGATTAAATAGATGTTGATAGCATGTTCTTAGCATCATTTAGCACATTGCTAACATGATTTAACGTGTTGCTAGCATGATTAGCACGTTGTTAGCATGTTTCTAGCATGATTAACATGTTTTAGCATGGTTAGCCTGTTCCTAGCATGTGTTTAGCATGATTAGCATGTTGTTAACACAATTAGCATGTTGCTAGTATGTGTCTAGCATGATTAGCACGTTTTAACGTGATCAGGCAGTTGTTTAGCATGTTAGCATGTTAAGCATGGTAGCATGTTGCTGATATGTTTAGCATGTTTTTAGCATGTTAGTAGCATGTTATTAACACATTTTAATGAATAGCATGTTGTTAGTATGTGTCTAGCATGATTAGAATACGATTTAACAACATGTTGCTATCATGCTGTTAGCATGTTTGTAATATTATTAACATGTTGCTAGCATGTTTTAGCATGATTAGCACATTGCTGATATGTTTTAGCACGTTGTTTTTTAACATGATTAGTATGTGTCTAGCATGACTAACATGTTTTAACAAGATTAGTACAGTGTTAACAGGTTTTAACATGATTAACATGTTGCTAAAATGCTGTTAACATGTTTTTAATATTATTAGCATGTTGCTAGCATGTGTCTAGCATGTTGCTACCATGTATCTAGCATGAGTAACATGTTTTAGCATGATTTGCGTAGTGATAACAGGTTTTAACGTGATTAACGTTGCTAACATGCTGTTAACATGTTTTTAATATTATTAGCATGTTGCTAGCATGTGTCTAGCATGATTAGCATGTTGCTACCATGTATCTAGCATGAGTAACATGTTTTAGCATGATTAGCGTAGTGATAACAGGTTTTAACGTGATTAACATGTTGCTAACATGCTGTTAACATGTTTTTAATATTATTAGCATGTTGCTAGCATGTGTCTAGCATGCTTAGCATAGTGATAACAGGTTTTAACATGATTAACATGTTGCTAACATATTGTTAACATGGTTTTAATATTATTAGCATGTTATTAGTATTTTTAGCATGATTAGCACATTGCTAATATGTTTTAGCACATTGTTAACATATTTTAACATGATTAGCATGTTGCTAGAATGTGTCTAACATGCGTAACATGTTTTAACATGATTAACAGGTTACTAACCTGCTGTTAACATGTTTTTCATATTATTAGCATGTTGCTAGCATGTGTCTAGCATGATTAGCATGTTGCTAGCATGTTTTAGCATGGTTTGCATGTTGTTAGCATGATTAGCATGCCGCTAGTGTGTGTCTAGCATGATTAACATGTTTTAGCATTATTAGTATAGTAATAACAAGTTTTAACATGCTTAACATGTTGTTTACATGTTTTTAATATTATTAGCATGTTAAAATGTGTCTAGCATGATTAGCACGTTGCTAGCATGTTTTAGCATGGTTTGCATGTTGTTAGTATGTTGTTAACATGCTTCTAGCATGATAAACATTGCTGTCATGTTTTAAGCATGAGTGTCATGTTGCTGGCATGTTTTACCATGATTAGCACATTGTTAACATGTTTTAGTATGTTACTAGCATGATTTAGCATGTTTTCTAGCATAGTCATTAAGATTTGCTAGTGATAGACAGCTTAAACACTCTATAAGTCTTACTGTGCAAAAGTTTTGACCCCCCTCAATTGAAGTTTATGAGATTTTTGGTAGATTTGACAGTCTGGTTTTCGAAAAACGCAAGCCGGATCAGTTAGAAAAGATATAGCAACTAACTTTCGAACAGTCTGAAGGTCAGAGTTTGGTGGTTGTTAAAACCCTAGGAAGAGATATTGCCTACATTTTGGCTCAGAAGAAGAAGCTTGCAAATAATGATGGAATTTATTTTGACACTGCATTAGAATTTAGCCAGAAGAAAAGAAAGTGACTTAGAAAATCATAATGATGCTATTTAGAACAGCTTTAGAGAAGCAAACCTATAATAGCTCAATGTGTTTTAGAGTCACAATGTACTTATGGACATTTTCTGAATGTTAAAGCTTTTAAAGACTCCAGTTTTCCAGAAAATGTGTCTTTTAAGGATAATTGGCTTCATGTTTCACAAGCCAAAGTGACCTGATGGTGCTGGAGTTCTGAGAATCATCTGATTCAGTGTCCAGTCATCTGAAAGACTCCTTTGGGTTTAGTTTGGCGTCAGTGTAGAGCCCAACAGCATATAAATCACATTACAGTCAGTATATGAGTTAGAGTCGTCTGGAGGATCGGAGCGTCTTTAGGGAGATGTGTCATGCCTGTAAGGTAAACAAGAGTTACAGGAATCGTTCACCCAAATAATTAAAATTCTGTCATTATTTACCCGTCATGTTGTTCCAAATCTGTGACTTTCTTTCATCTGTTGAACAAATTTGAAGAATTTTCCTTCTGCATTCACTTTCATTAAAGTGAATGAGGGCTGAGGCAAGCTCCAAAAAAGGTTAAAAAACCCATAAAAGTATAATAAAGTAGTTCATAGAACTCATATTCTATATTCCAAGTCTTCCAAAACATATGACAGCTAAGTGTGAAGAATAGATAAAAAATGTAAGTGATTTATTCTTAGATGTTGCCTTGAATATCTTGCTTGACACACAGGGAGAGCGTTCAGGAAACCTGATTGAAAAATGAATATTTTTTGTTTGGTGATGTCAGTGGCACATAAATTACACACTTGACTTTTAACCGTGTAATATATTTAGAATATTGATGTCCTGACCTCTGTCTTCTGACAGAGGCGGAAGCACCTGGTCATGATTCTCTCATGGGAAGAATAGCTCATGTAAACAGTGTTTTGCATGTGTATTTATGCGTGTCCTTGCTCTCTCTCTCTCTCTCTCTCTCTCACACACAGAAAGCAGGGCTTCAGGGAGTGAGCGCTGATCTGTCAGGTTGATGGTCAATAAACAGAGCAGTGAAGTGCCAGTGGGAGAACAGAACCTCTTCACTTCTCTTCGCTTCTCGTATTGTATTGTATTGTAACAATATACGTCTCCTCTACAGTTTCAGAAAAGATCTCAACAGTGTCTAAAAGTGTTTTTAGATCAGAAAAATGAAATTCATTTTCCCCCCACAAAATTCTTTGATTTCTGTTTTAATCTTTGTGGATTCCTACAAATGCTGTAAATACATACATTTGAATCATCAAGAAGCTAATCAGTTCAATTCATAAAACTTGAACGATTAAAACATTTATTATAACTGTAACAATTATAAGGCCCTATAAAATTGTTTTTATATTTTATAAATTATATATATTTTTTTTAATTCAGTTTTTTCTGATTTAATACAATTTGATTTATAATTAACTAAAAGTTTAATCAATCTTTTAAAATGTATTCAAATGGGAAAAAAAAAGTTTTGTTATACAGTAATAATATATTAACCAAACCTTTTTTTATTTTCTTCTTTTATTTTAACTCTTTTTTTTTCTTTTTTTCGATCTGTGTTTTATAATTTAATACAATTTTATTCAGAATTATCTAACAGTTTAATTAATCTTTTACAATGTATTCAAATGAAAAAAAAAATCTTCACAACAAAACATTAATAAAACTTAATTTTATTTAATTTAAGAACTACATTTTACTGTACAATAGTAATATATATAATAGTAATATAAATAATCAACTAACAGTTGATCCATCTATTAAAATGTATTCAAATGGAAAAAAAATTCTGCACAACAAACCATTAATAAAACATAATTTAATTTATCATTTTACTATACATTTTATTATTATTATTTTAGTTCTAGTTTTTTCTTTTTTGGATTCTGTGTTTTATGATATAATACAATTTTAAGAATTACATTTTACTGTGCAATAGTACTTTATAATAAAAAGTATATAGAATTTTTTGATTTTTTACATCAATCAATCTTTTAAAATGTATTAAAAAAAACCTTCACAACAAAACATTAATAAAACAATTGATTGTAATTTAAAGTACATTTTACTAAACAATAGTAATACTTTTATGTCATAATTTTTTCAAGTCAAACCAGACTTTTTTTTCTTTCTTTAGATTCTGTGTTTTATGATTTAATACAACAGTTTATTCATTATTTTAAAATGTATTCAAATAAAAAAAATCTTCACATCAAAACATTAATAAAACAATTTAATTTAAGAATACATTTTACTATGCAGTAGTAATAGATTTCTGTCATAATTTCAAGTTTTAAAAAAGTGAAATGCTTTTGAGGTGAAATTGATTAATTGTACAGCTTACTTTTATTAGGTACACTTATTAATCCAAAATTTGCTAAATTCCATGACATTCTTCATTGTACAGTAAATTCTGTTGGAAAATTTAGATTCCATGATTTTATCTGTTTTCTACACTGAGCAAATGATAGGGTTGTACATTTGAGACAAAGTTGATCCTCGAAAGAAATATAACATACTGTAGTAATCTTCTGTGTTATAAACCAGTGTACAGGAGATACACTGAAAGACTCTTTCAGGTATCTTTTGAATGAAGCAACTTTTTTCCATTATTTTTAACATCAGAAACCCCCTAGCATAGATTGGACTGGAAAATGAACACAGCCCAGATATCTTCACATGTTTCGTTCATTGATTACTTCTGCTTTGTTATGTAGATGCTCGATGACAGAACAGAGACAGCGTTTCGCTGAAAATTCTGACAGGCGTCTGTGATTTTGTTCAGATAGTGTTTTTGTATAGACCTGTCATCCAATATTTTAGATAAGGCATATTCTTTTCTTCTGATTTAAATCTTTTTATACCAGTCTGAGAACAAAAGCATCTCTTTCTAGCTCGACTTTCATTCTTTGACTTTCTTTTCTGTGAAAAGGTGTTACAAGAACTCTAATAAAGCACCTTTGATGTCACACCAAATCGGATACAATCAAAAGCTCAGTTGCTCAACCTCTCTGCTGTTCCACAGGTTCTCTCGCACTGAGAAAGGCTATATTTTTTAAATAGTGAATCCAAGAGTCATGTTAAGTAAAAAGTGTGAGAAGAATACATCTGCTTTAGTTCACACAGTGCACTTCAGTCCTGTTTTAACACAATATAGTGATAATATGCTCACTTCATACCCAGTTTAGTTATAAACAAGAGTGACACCTGCATTTTTTAACTTAATCGATACTGTAATGTTTTTTTTTTGTTTTTTTTTTGCAGTGCTTACATGGGCTGGATTAAATAATGTGAATATCTGGGAGAATGTTTTTTTTTTTTGAAAGACCTTATTATTTGCTTTTAATACAGCTTCAACCTTAGAAAAGATTTATACGACTTTTTCTCTTTTCATAGATTTTTTTTTTGTGAGTGTGCGTGTGTGTGTGGAAATAGGGTTTTTATATTGATGTTTTCTGTCTAGGGCTGTCAGGATTGCTCGATTCAGTTCGAGTACTTGATTTTATAAAATCCTTGACCGAAATTGACCATATTCATGGAGCATAAACGTCCGGTGAAGCTCATTTTATATGTGCTATATATAGTTGGAGACTCTTGCGACTCCTCCCCTGCCTCGTTGTTTTCAGAAACTGAGAAAAGTAATAATTGCAACATTATAGATAATGACAGCGGCATGAACATTCCGTTTCATATTATTTAACAACATAGAATTTAAATTCCGAGCCAGGTAATCCCAGGAGAGTACCTAGACATATAGTTGTACATTTAAATGCTGACAGCAAAACACTGTCATACAGTAACTGTTCAGGCAAACGTTATCTAGCTAGCGATGCTTCTCTTCAACGACATCTTAATAGTATTCTTGATAATCAATAACGTGCCTTCATAGTCATGAACACAATTTTAAATTCTTGTAATTTTTAAAGGCTTTATTATTTTTCAACTCTACAGCTGTGCAGTAAAATTCACTTCAAAGATTCACTTTTCATTCATAAAGACGACATAAAAAAAGATGTCTTTTCATGGAAAACAAGGACTTTTTAAGATGAAAATTACATGAAATTACCCTTATAACCAGAAGATGGCAGCAGAGGATCACTCATTGGCTGCAGCTGCCATTTCAACTCCCTAGTTTTTTCAAGTCTTGCTATTCAATTTATTATAAAATTACTAGTATAAAATTTTTTAGTAGTTTTACTGCACTGAAGTATATAGTATAGCAAGTGCAGAAAGTCATTAAAATAAATAAATAAATAAATAAAAAAGCTCAGACACAAACAGCCTATAAGGGTGAATTATTTAAATACTTGTATATAGTTTATTACAAATTAAATAAGTTTAATATTAATAATATAAGAATTAAATAATGCATTCAATGTGAATTTGAAATATTTTAGATTTAATTTAATAACTACATCTTTTAAGTTTTATCTTGAACTGTAAAAGCTATTAAATAGCCTATATTCAAGCAACACAAACTCGTTACTGCTGTATTTTTGTTACTCTGAATTTAGTCTGAATTATTTTATCCACAGCTATATTTTTGGCATGGGGTTGTCAGATGTTTTGTTTGGTTATTACTGTCAATCATAGCAATGACTCGTGCATATTTAGCGGATTTATCCACATAATTTTTTACACTTGCGTTTGTCATTCTTGAAACGGTATACATGAACGTTTGGTCCTCTTAGACAAAAAAAAAAAAAAACTTTTCTTCAAATTGTGACACTGGATTATGTATAGAAAATGAGCAAAGGACACTCATATTAAGGCACCGTACAGTTGACTGGAAATGACTGAGCTGGCTTCTAAAACATGGAAGTAATCCGTGCATATGGTCAATTCGCCACATCAAACGTCATCTTTTCTGTGACTTCCGGGTCTAAACGCTCTATCAGATGACATGAGAAAACAAACAATACTAATTGTACACTTACAATGTCAAATAAAATACTACCAAAATTTATAATCCAACCCTTTAACTCCATACCGAAATCCCATAGCCATACAATGAAAATATAAAAACAAAAAAATAAATATAAAGATTATTTGTGCTTGGGACGCTGTGAGCACGGAGACTGTAGTGTACACCGTAAATGTGAAAATGTTTAGCTTAAATGTTTAATATGAATAAACAGTGCTCATAAATGGCTGCTGTAATAATATTCTCAAGTGAAATGAGTTGGGGTTTGGACCCGGAAACATCGTTTGTTGGTGCGTTCAATGGATGCATTAAGTTATCACTTAACAAGCCCATTTGCTTGTCGAGTAACCGGCAAAATAAAAAAAACAGACGTGGCGTGTTCTATGGACGAGAATCCATGAAAGCATTATTAGACCGTTTTCCAAGGCTGCATGGCATAATAAACCCATTTAAAAAATCATAAGCATAATGTCATTGTGAAATCACAAATGTAAAATAGCTTTACATTCTCTTAAATAAAAAATTGTTCAATTTTCTATTCGATTCAATTCAAATTTATTTGTATAGTGCTTTTCACGATACATATCGTTGCAAAGCAACTTTACACCAAATTAAAGTTTTTACAATATATTTAGTAGTAGCTTACTAGTGGTGACTATGTCAAGTTGATGTACATATAGCAGAGATGTATGGTAAAGATCAGTTAATGATGTAATCAAACAGACAAAAAACACCATAAATTAGTAGCAAAATTCGGTAGTGCTGCATGTTGTTTCAGGGTTGGCATCATCTGAAGTCCTCTGAGGGGTTGGCATCATCTCTTCTTAAGTGTTCTGGATCCAGACTGGAGCTTGTGAGTTCCTATACCACAGGATGTCAGTCCCATGGCAGAAACAGAGAACAAATAGGAACATAATTAGCATAGCTGCTGTTCAAAGCAAGCGAAGAAAAAATTTGTTCAACCAGAGCTAAAAGATTAATAATGAGCATTTGATCAGATATAACTGCAGGAAAAGTTTATGAGATGCTTGGCTAAAAAGATGTGTCTTTAATCTAGATTTAAACAGAGAGAGTGTGTCTGAACCCCAAACATTATGTGGAAGGCTGTTCCAGAGTTTGGGAGCCAAATGCGAAAGTGGACTTTGCTATCCTAGGTACTACCAACAGTCCAGAGTTTCGCGACTTTAGGGAGCATGATGGATTGTAGCGTGGTAGAAGACTAGTTAGGTACGCAGGAGCTAAACCGTTAAGTGCCTTATAGGTAAGAAGTGCTATTTTGTAGCTGATGCGGAACCTAATAGGTAGCCAGTGCAGAGACTTTAAAATTGGGGTAATATGATCATATTTTCTTGACCTGGCAAGGACTCTAGCAGCTGCATTTTTGACTATCTGTAGCTTGTTTATTGAAGATGCAGGACAACCACCTAGTAGTGCATTACAATAGTCCAGTCTAGAGGTCATGAATGCGTGAACTAGCTTTTCTGCGTCAGAAACAGGTAACGTTTCGTAGTTTGGCAGTGTTTCTAAGATGGAAGAATGCTGTTTTTGTAACATGGGAAATATGATCTTTAGATACAAAGTTAGACACAAACTATTATACAGTTTTGTTTGTTGTTTTTTTTTTTTTTTAATAAATGACCCACTTTTTATCTGTATTTTGAAAGTGAGTTTAGAAAATACCTTTTTATTACATTTTGCAGTAGTGGATCTGGTTGACATATGGCATTATGAGTTCAGCATGATATTGCACATTGCCATAATAATAATAAAAAAACAGCACTGAGAGATAGAGTAGTGTGAACCTTTATTGTGTTCAAAGGAAGGCAAGAAACCCTCCTTCCTTAGCAAAACCCATTTCTTCAGAATAAATACAAAACTTTATGAAATAATTCAATTTTTCGTTCCAGTATTTTCTAAGGCACTCAGAATAAAAGGGAAAATATTAAGTGTTTTTTTCTCAAAATCCTTGTAATATTGAATATTTCATTCTGTATTGCATTACAGATGTCGTTTCTCCAAAGAGTTTCATGTTTTCCCATTTGTGTGTGTGTGTGTATGCTGACGAAGGCCTTGTAAAAACTAATGTTGCAATTTCACAGACCAGCAGGATTTTTCGGTTTGTTTTGTGTGAAGGAAAGAGATGCAGATGTATTTTCCCCACCCAATCTGCAAAGTAATGTCACCGTCTCTGCAATTTGCTAAATATAAAACTGCGACAAAGCCCAGACTACATTTACACTAGAGGTGAATCTGACCTTCTGTTCCTGCTTCAGACTGTAAATCATTTTTAATGAGAACAAGGTTAATGTTTTCAAATGACACAGTCTGATTGAGAAGTCGTCTTTATGAATGTTCTGTTGACTTTTAATTTTTTTCCCCCTCCCGCAATCTGCAGTTGCTGATGTTTAGAGCCGTTCTGAATGAGGTCTTCACATGGATACTCAAAGCTCAGCTTCACACTTGCCACTGCTGAGCTTCTCCGTAGAGCACAATATGTCTTTCACGTAAAAGACATGTTTACAAACCCTCTAATCAAAAGTGAAGGCATTTATACGCCTGTGTAAAAATCCATAATTTGCTGACTTCAAAGATCAAGCTTGTTTTCACAGTGGAGTATGGCTAAATTTGCTCTGTCTCTCTCTTTCTCTCCTTCCTCTACTTCTCAGCCTCCTCCAGTTTTTGTATAAAACGAGGCTGGAGTCATTCCAGAGCCATATAGACCTTAAACCTCTGTCTGTAAATTTCTCTGATTAGACGTGATTTAGATTTATGGAGCTTTTTTCAATGAGGGGCTGCTCGTTATTGGCAGTCCATCAAAACCTTATTTTGATTGCTGAGCGTAGCGATTTTACACAAACGTCTGCTCTCTTAACAGTCCTGATTAGCCTGTCGAATGCCTTGGTTTTTTTAAGTATTGATCACTCCCTCACTCTCTTTCAGTTCCTCTGCAGTCTCATTCCCTGCTCAGCCCTTACTTTGTCAAAAATGCTGCTTTTTTAAAATTTAAACTGGAAGTGGACAAATTTTATACACTACTATTCAAAAAAAAAAAAAAATTATTTTAATTTTATTTTATTGACACATGAAAAGACACATGAAATTGACCAAGGCAAATAAGACATTTATAATATGAAAAAGGATTTCTGTTTCAAATAAATGTTGATATTTTGAACTTTCTATTCATGAAAGAATCCAGAAAAAAATTCACTACAGTTTCCACAAAAATATTAAGTATCACAACTGTTTTCAACATTGATACATTGAACATTGATAATAATAGTTTCTTGAGCAAGCAAATCAGCATATTAGAATGATTTCTGAAGGATCTTATGATACTGAAGACTGGAGTAATGATGCACAGGAATAAATTACATTTTAAAATATATTTAAATAAAATAGTTTTTAAATTTTAATATTTCAAAATATTACTGTTTTTTTTTTTTTAATTAAATAAATGCAGTCTTGGTTAGCATACAATACTTTTTTTTTTCAAAACATCACATTTCTAAATGTAAATTCATTTATACATATTTGTTATAATTTTAATTTTGTAATCATATTTATATTTTTTTATATTTTTATATTTAAGGAAGATTGTAGCATAAAAAGTAATAAGAAATAATTTGGATTCTGCATTATTTCTAGGTCATTAATGAAATAAACATTTGATTGGATATTGGTTAATTGGTTATGTACTGTAATTTGTAATGAAAATGTGTCATAAAATTCTAAAATTATTAGATTAAATTATATTAGATTAGATTTGAACAAGAAGACAAGAGTTATGATGCTGAAATATAAGATTTGCATCACAGAAATAAGTTACATTTTAAAATTCAAATAAAAGAGTTTTTTTAAATTGTAATAATTACTGTTTTAATTTTTTTTTTTATTCGGTAAATGCAGTCTTGTTAGAGACATTTTTCAAAAAAATACATTTATAAATGTAATTTTATTTATAAATATTTAAATTTTATGCTCATATCTATATTTATTTTTATATTTAAGGAAGATTGCAGCATAAAAATGAATGAGAAATAATTTAGATTCTGCATTATTTCTACATCATTAATCAAATTAAGATTTTATTGATTTGGTTAATTGGTTATACACTGTAATTTGGGATGAAAATGTGTCATAAAATTTTGAAATGATTAGATTAGATTAGAACTGAAGACTGGAGTTATGATGCTGAAAATTCAGCTTTGCATCACAGGAATAAATAAAATTTTAAAGTGTATTCAAATAAAAATAGTTTTAAAATTGTAATATTTCACAATATTACTGTTTTTAGTTTTTTTTTTTTAAATCAGATAGATGCAGTCTTGGTTAGAATAAGAAACTTCTTTCAAAAAATTACATTTATAAATGTAATTTTATTTATAAATATTTATTATAATTTAAATTTTATGCTCATATCTATATTTATTCTTATATTTAAGGAGGATTGTTGCATAAAAATGAATAAGAAATAATTTAGATTCTGCATTATTTCTATGTTACTTAGTTATGTACTGTAATTTGTAATGAAAATGTGTCAAAATTTTGAAATTATTAGATTAGATTAGATTAGATTAGATTAGAATAGAACTGGAGACTGGAGTTATGATGCTGAAAATTCATATTTGCATCACAGGAATAAATTACATTTTAAAATATATTCAAATAGAAATAATATTTAAATTGTAATATTTCACAGTATTACTGTTTTTAAAAATCTAATAAAATGTCTTTGTTAGCATAAGAAACGCCTTTCTCTCAAAAAACATTACATTTATAAATATAAATTCTTTTATAAATATTTATTATAAATGTAATTTTATGCTCATATCTGTATTTTTATATTTGTGGAAGATTGTAGCATAAAAAATGAACAAGAAATAATAAAGATTCTGCATTATTTTTAGGTCATTAATCAAATTAAGATTTGATTGATTATTTGGTTAATTGTACTCCAATTTGTAATGAAAATGTCATAAAATGCAAAAAATATTTTGATTAGTGATCTCCGACTTTTGCAACTAAATATATGCTCTCGTTGAAAGATGATTAGATTAAAAATAGAATTAGAATTATCTATAGACTGAAAACTTTGTGCTCACAGAGATCTGTGATATAAGCTTGTTTGAGATTTCGTTATTTCTGTAAGTGGAGTCATCGATCAGGGTTTTGACATTATCATCTGTAAGCACTTTCTAATAACGCAGTTCCTCTCATTTCTCAACCAGTCAGCAGCTTCAACATCTGTTCCTGATATCTCCTCAATTCCAACCCACTTAAAAAAACACAAAACAATACCAACTAACTAGCTTCCTTCTCAAAAGCTTAAAGAGGTTGGTGCTGGTGAAGCATTGCGTTATCAATCAGTATTGTTTTGGCGGTCATTAGTGGCCTCACAGACCTGTTTCGTACTCATTGAACATCACGCAGTGAAGCCTGCTGGGATGCACGGCTGATGAAGAGTTAGCACAAAAGCTTATGCAGCATATGCCGACTCACTTTTGTTTTCCCCGAGTTTATATTGTCTCCTGTTCTGGACTCATGGGCTGTTTAGGCTATTTTGCATGTGTTTGCCTCTGAATGATGCCTTTGAAATTGACCACAGGACATTTTAATAAT
This sequence comes from Labeo catla, assembly GCA_012976165.1. NCBI lineage: Eukaryota > Metazoa > Chordata > Actinopteri > Cypriniformes > Cyprinidae > Labeo > Labeo catla. Next base: position 54,177 of record VONZ01001260.1, on the reverse strand, counting down.
TTTTAACACTTGGTTTCTTAATAATTTACTGAATTAAGTCAAGCTTTGTCTACTGTTCTGCTTGTCTGAATCGACTGTTGGATTGCACTTCATTAATTGTGGTTCCATTCCCTTTGTGGTTATTGTTATAGCAAGCTTTTTAACAAGACATTTTTAATTTAAATTTTTCTTGATGTTTTTAGGCCACATTTATTTGCACAGCTTATTCAGTGGGGCCCGCAGTTCAGATGGAGCGTTTGGCTTTCATAACGTTCATAATAAAACAGATCATGTGGGCACTGGTAGTTTGAGATTATATATTATTTATTTTTAATATAGTTATTTAAGTCTCTTTCTCTCTCTCTCTCTCTCTCTCTCTCACACACACACACACACACTTTTGTTACTAACTCTGAAGGATGAATGACTTATTTTGTCTTTCCTAATTTTTATGTCGCTTTATATGAAAGCATGCAGAAATCTAAATGTAATTGGATTGTGGTTTAGCTGAATGGTTGCTGTCTGTGGTGCTGATCAGCCTCATTTCTTAGCATAATAGTATTGGCGCTGTCCATGGTTCTGAACAATGCATGACAACTGTATAGATAGAAATGACGTGCTCTTTCTCCCAGTGTTTCATGTTTTCATTCATTCAAGAGAGTCACATGAAAGAACATGTACTTTAATTCAGTAGATATGTTAAAGTGTCTTTATATTATAGGGCTACACACTGTTGGAAACATGCTATAGGAGAATGATAAATGTCATAATGGATGTACCATTCAAGAAAGCAGGGCTTTTAATGTTAAATATGAGAGCTCTATCAAAAGCTTTCATTAGCTTTAATGATCCGGTCAGATCCTGCTTGAAGAGCCTTTTACGTCCGTTAAATGAGGAGATGATCATACTTATTTTGTTTAGCATTTTAGACTGTAGCTGCTGAAAAAATTAATTGTGTTTCTTTTTTGCTCTCTGTAGTGTCTAAGCTATGAGAGGATGCAATTTTGACAAAATTTGCTTGTGCAGAGGATAATTCTCGCCTTAAATCTCATTTGGAAAAAATACAATTTGCAAACTAGTTTACTCAAAATAAACTAGATCCAAATTTGTGGCTTGTTAAATATTCCACTGCAATGGTTGTTGCTGAAAATAATGAAGCACACATTAAAGCTTTGTGTTTGCCCATTTTATATATATATAATGGCTAAAATAAGTATTGAACACGTCACTATTTTTCCAGTAAATATATTTTTAAAGGTTCTGTTAACATAAAATTTTCACCAGATGTCAATAACATCCTAAGCAATCCATACATACAAATAAAACAAAACAAATAATTTCAGCAGTTAAGTTATGTGTAATAAAATGTAATGACACAGGGAAAAAGTATTGAACTACTGAAATTTATTTAATACTTTGTTCAAAAGCCTTTGTTGGTAATGACAGCTTCAAGACACCTCCTATATGGAGAAACTAGTCACATGCAATGCTCAGGTGTGATTTTGGCCCATTCTTCCACAGAATCTTTACATCTTGAAGGTTCTGTGGCCTTTTCTATGAACTCTGATCTTTAGTTCTTATTTTCTATTGGATTCAAGTCAGCTGATTGGCTGGGCTATTCTAACAGCTTTATTTTCTATTTCTGAAACCAAATGAGAGTTTCCTTGGCTGTGTTTGGGATCACTGACTTGCTGAAATGTCCATCCTTGTTTCATCTTCATCATCCTTTTTCTGTAGGTGTTGAGACTCTGAACTAGCTAATATTAATTTCCACTGAGAAGGGGCAGGATTGCTTTCTAATTACTGATAGATTTCAGCTGGTGTCTTGGCTTTCCATGCCTTTTTGCACCTCCCTTTCTTCATGTGTTCAATACTTTTTCCCTGTGTCATTCCATTTTATTACACAACTTAATTTACGAACTTATTTGTTTTCTTTTCTTTGTATGTATGGATTACTTGGGTTGTTGTAGAAAAATAGTGACATACAGTGTTGGGGGTAATGCATTACAAGTAACGTGAGTTACGTATTAATATTACTTTTTTCAAGTAACTAGTAAAGTAACGCATTACTTTTGAATTTCTAAGAAAATATCTAAGTTACTTTTTCAAATAAGTAACGCCAGTTACTTTTTTCCCCATTTATTGATTGACAAGTCTCCTGTCAGGAAATTGGGAGTAAACATGATGTTACTGTATTCTAGACTAAATGTAAACATGCATTAATTCATCTCACTCACAAAAAACAGATTCAGTATTTCTCAAAATTAATAAAAACAGTGAAATGCAAACTCACAATATGACGCAAACCTGCAATAATTAAATATGTTAAATAAAACAGATATCCTTTATGTATTTAATCACATTTTATTAACCAGTGTCTTTGATGCTGACCTTCAATGATGCAAATTAACCATAATAATAAGGAAAAATTACTTTAGATAAACTAACATTTGTGCTTCATTTTTTTTTTTTTATAGCTGAAGAGTGATCTCCTGCATAAATGTACTTTTCTTTCACTTTTGTGAGTACTTTTCTGAGGTGAATTCATTTCACTTTTGGTGTAAAAGGGCTCTTATGTTAGAATTGTTTTATACTAAAAACAAAGAAGCAAACCCTGCCCAGATTTAAAAAGTAACGCAAAAGTAATGTAACGCATTTCTTTCCATAAAAAGTAGAAAGTAACTAAGTAACGTAATTAGTTAATTTTTCAGGAAGTAACGCAAAATTGTAATGCATTACTTTTAAAAGTAACTTTCCCCAACACTGTATATATATATATATATATATAAATATATATATATAACCAAACAGAATTGCAAATATGCCATTGGTTTTTGGCCTTGACAGTGCAAATATGCCATTGGTAGTTCCATGTTGTCATGTTGGGCTGGTCTGGGTGCTCAAAAATAGACAGATGCTTTTTTACATCGTTTTGGAGGAATAAACCTTTAAATGGCTTACTTATAGTTGTCTCTGCATATTAAGCTGGAATATGAGAAGGTATTTTAACATCAAAAAGATTGCTTCACCTAATATTTTATTCACAGAAGACTTCTTCATAATGTTAACTGTCAGTGTTAATTTTATTTTTAGGCTTTTTTGGCTTTATTTGGCATGGGTATAAAGTAGGGATGAGATAAAAGGAGCAGAACCAGAACATGAACTCAGACTTGACTCCGTGTGAACCAACAGCTTGTATATTTTCAGAACATGCGCACAGCCCAGGATAGTTTTCATTTAATTTTTCTTTCATTTTAGTTTTGCAGGCTGTCATGACCAGTCAGAGGAGTCCTGACAGTCTAGTGTTGAAAATCTGTCTGGAGCAGCACACTTAGGACAGCAACTCTAAGGACAGGCCATCATGATTTAGTTTCATCTGACGCTGCTGAATATTTATTGAATAGCTGATTAAAGCGCCGTTAATGACTGTTGCACTTTAATGGAGAAGTTTGGAATGATTTAACCCTTGTGCTAAGTAAAAAAAACTTTTACCTAATTTGGTGTTCTAAATTGACCGGCCTTTTTTAAAAATTGCTTGTACATCTCTTATTATGCTGTATTAAGACCAAATCTTGCATTTAATCTTTTTGGCAACTTGTTTTCCTTCAGTTAGCACAGGTTTTGCATATAATTTAGGAACTGATTGATCATAGGCACCATCAAAAGGTTACTGCACTTCCAGAATAACATTTTCTGATAATTCTGATGTTAATGTCTTTCTTTCATAAGTCGAAAATAAATTCAGGTTTTTGAGGAAAACACTTCAGGGTTAAGATTCTTGTGAAACGATCTGTCATTTTCTTAAAAGAATAGACATGTATGCACTTTTTAACCACAAATGCTCATCTTGCACTAGCTCTGCGAGGCACATGCACGACTTCACGCATTACGTAATCAGGTTGGAAAGGTCACGCGTTGTTAGTTCTTCGTCTGTGTACTCCAGTTCAAAAAGGTAGGGTAGGGGGAAAAACTCTAACTTCAAAATTATCCAACATTGTTGTTTTGTTTTTTTTTTCATAAACTGTGTTTGATTTTCTGTGCATGTTCACTTTGTTAAAGTGTGAAGTCGAGCTAGTGTAAGATGAACATTTGTAGTTAAAAAGTACGTTTTTGGTTTTTTGCAATGTTGAACATCTTGGATGAGAAATAAATTATTAGGACATTTTTATTCTGGAAGTGAACTAATCCTTTAATCTGGGTTTATGCACCAGTCTTTGAGGGGAAAAAAAAACATTTGTGGATCATTTTGGCACTTAAAAACTGAGGCTCAGATGAGGCCTACGACCAGTCATGTCCAAACAAAACCTGTTAATTGAAAAAAAAAAAACAAACAAAAAACAAGTTTATCAAAATACAATTTTATAATAATCCATATTTGATAATAATATACACTGCCCTCCAAAAGTTTGGAAACACCCCTGGCAAAGTGTGGTTTTGGACGATATCAGCATAAATCCTTATCATTTTTTGGTGCAAATACATTAAAGTAACTTGGCATTATCATTGAAGATCAGTAATAATAATTTTCATTTTGATTACATAATAATGACAATATATACATGTCAAAGTCAGACATGCCCCTTTGCCAGCTGTGATGCCTGGTTACTGGTTTAAACTTGGCCCAGGTTTTTAAAAGATTTTTGGGTCAGCACACCTTAATAGCTTCAACAATTGATTGCCAGTTAAGTTTAGAATACAATGAATTTAGACCCAGATTATGCAGAGCTGTAATAGTTGCTAATGGTGGATATTTTGATGAAGTTTTTTCTATGTATAAACTGTTTATGTAATAAAATATGTTTTTGTAGTTTGTGTTGTCCCTTATCAGTGCAAAATTATCACAAATTAAAAAGGATTCATGCCAATATTGTACAAAACCCTACTTTTCTAGAGTGTTTCCAAACTTTTGGAGGGCAGTGTAGCATAACAAGAAATTTATAAGCATTTTTTGTAGGCCAGTCCATTTTGACAGGGAACAACATAAGATGGGGAAAGAAGTACAAAAATGACATACATTACCAAAAGGTTTTGGACAATAAGTTTTTAAATGTTTTTTCTTTTTTTTAAAGAAGTCTCTTCTGCTCACCAAGCCTGCATTTATTTGATCCAAAATACAGCAAAAGCAGTAATATTGTGAAATATTTTTACTTTTTAAAGTAACTGCTTTCTATTTGAATGTATTTTAAAATGTAATTTATTCCTTTGATCAAAGCTAAATTTTCAGCATCATTACTGTAGTTTTCAATGTCACAGAAGTTCAGAAATAATTTAATATGCTGATTTGATTTATTGTTATTATTATTATTTAAAACTGTTGAGTATTTTTTTTTTTCAGGATTCTTTGAATAGAGGGGGTTATAGAAATTAATACTTTTATTTAGCAAAGATGCTTTAAATTGATCAAAAGTGACGATAAAGACATTTATAATGTTAAAAAGATTTCTCTTTCAGATAAATGCTGTTCTTCTGAACTTTCTATTCATCAAACAAACCTAAATTCTACTCAGCTGTTTTCAGCATAATAATAAATGTTTTTTGAGCAGCAAATCAGAATATTAGAATGATTTCTGAAGAATCATGTGACTTGTTTTGATGCTAAATTCAGCTTTAAAATCACAGGAATAAATTACATTTTTTAAATATATTTTCAAATAGAAAACAGTTATTTTAAACAGTAAAAACTATTTCAAAATTTCACTTATTTTTGTTGTACTTTGGATCAAATAAATGCAGGCTTGGTGAGCAGAGGAGACTTCCTTAAAAACATTATGATCAGTGGGTGATCATAGTCAGTAGGTTTTAGTCTATCAACTGGCATTTTCAGAAAAAAGAAAATCCTCTCCAGGTCAAAATAACCAGAACACAACATGCAAAATGATGCAGTGTACTGAATTTCAAACACAATGTCTCTATTGGCTTTTAATATGTCTAGACATGTCTGGATATGAAAATGGCACTGATATTTAAACATGTCATGGCTGACGCCTAATGAACAACATCTTAAAAGACTTTCGTTTTTTCCACATCCTTTTTCGCGGTCACTGAAATATGACCGGCTATTTATTTCTAACTGCCTGCCCATTGTTGCATGTTCAGAGCGAAATAATGGATCTTCCTGAGACGTGATTGCATATACAAGAGAAACGGCTGAAAGGCATTGACAGGTTGGAAACGATGCAGTTCTGAAATTGACATGTTTGAGAAAGATTACAGGCGTTTATGCTGCCACACTTCAAACTCAATACACACCCTGTTATCAAGGTGAGTGTGTGAAGGAAGGACAGCTTGATATTGATGTGATATGTGAAGATTTGCCTCAATCTCTTCGTTCAGCCAATCACTGTCCTGTACTTCTCCAGTTTGAAGCAGAGGTGGCTTGTCTTCATCTGGAACATTTTTTATGAAGTTTTTCATTTGGAGAGGTTTATTTCATAATAACAGTGTATGTGCGGTATATTTACAGAACGCCTCTAGGTGTTGACGTGTGAGCGACGGGATGTATAACTGCAGTCCATATGGCCGTGATTTAACCTCTGCGGATGAACGAGAAAACAAATTACATCTCGAGAGACATTTTCATGCGCAAAGACAGACTCTTGAGATTGTGTGCAGTGCATTAGGGTAAGCAGCTGTGCTGGATGCTTGAATAATTAGACAGTAAGATACATATATTCAGGTGATCTAATGCACACATGCATATTGTAAGAGACTCAAGGAGAAGCACTCGTTTTCTTTTTCCGGTCTTGGAGAACTATTGATCTCCAGAGGCGTATTGTTTCTTTTTGTGAGCTGCTGGAGATAAATTATTTCTATTTTCTGAGTCCCAGATTCTGTTGAGATTTGATTTGAGCCAGCGGCTGCTCCCAGTTTCAGGCATGGGTATAAAGTAGGGATGAGATAAAAGGAGCAGAACCAGAACATGAACTCAGACTTGACTCCGTGTGAACCAACAGCTTGTATATTTTCAGAACATGCGCACAGCCCAGGATAGTTTTCATTTAATTTTTCTTTCATTTTAGTTTTGCAGGCTGTCATGACCAGTCAGAGGAGTCCTGACAGTCTAGTGTTGAAAATCTGTCTGGAGCAGCACACTTAGGACAGCAACTCTAAGGACAGGCCATCATGATTTAGTTTCATCTGACGCTGCTGAATATTTATTGAATAGCTGATTAAAGCGCCGTTAATGACTGTTGCACTTTAATGGAGAAGTTTGGAATGATTTAACCCTTGTGCTAAGTAAAAAAAACTTTTACCTAATTTGGTGTTCTAAATTGACCGGCCTTTTTTAAAAATTGCTTGTACATCTCTTATTATGCTGTATTAAGACCAAATCTTGCATTTAATCTTTTTGGCAACTTGTTTTCCTTCAGTTAGCACAGGTTTTGCATATAATTTAGGAACTGATTGATCATAGGCACCATCAAAAGGTTACTGCACTTCCAGAATAACATTTTCTGATAATTCTGATGTTAATGTCTTTCTTTCATAAGTCGAAAATAAATTCAGGTTTTTGAGGAAAACACTTCAGGGTTAAGATTCTTGTGAAACGATCTGTCATTTTCTTAAAAGAATAGACATGTATGCACTTTTTAACCACAAATGCTCATCTTGCACTAGCTCTGCGAGGCACATGCACGACTTCACGCATTACGTAATCAGGTTGGAAAGGTCACGCGTTGTTAGTTCTTCGTCTGTGTACTCCAGTTCAAAAAGGTAGGGTAGGGGGAAAAACTCTAACTTCAAAATTATCCAACATTGTTGTTTTGTTTTTTTTTTCATAAACTGTGTTTGATTTTCTGTGCATGTTCACTTTGTTAAAGTGTGAAGTCGAGCTAGTGTAAGATGAACATTTGTAGTTAAAAAGTACGTTTTTGGTTTTTTGCAATGTTGAACATCTTGGATGAGAAATAAATTATTAGGACATTTTTATTCTGGAAGTGAACTAATCCTTTAATCTGGGTTTATGCACCAGTCTTTGAGGGGAAAAAAAAACATTTGTGGATCATTTTGGCACTTAAAAACTGAGGCTCAGATGAGGCCTACGACCAGTCATGTCCAAACAAAACCTGTTAATTGAAAAAAAAAAAACAAACAAAAAACAAGTTTATCAAAATACAATTTTATAATAATCCATATTTGATAATAATATACACTGCCCTCCAAAAGTTTGGAAACACCCCTGGCAAAGTGTGGTTTTGGACGATATCAGCATAAATCCTTATCATTTTTTGGTGCAAATACATTAAAGTAACTTGGCATTATCATTGAAGATCAGTAATAATAATTTTCATTTTGATTACATAATAATGACAATATATACATGTCAAAGTCAGACATGCCCCTTTGCCAGCTGTGATGCCTGGTTACTGGTTTAAACTTGGCCCAGGTTTTTAAAAGATTTTTGGGTCAGCACACCTTAATAGCTTCAACAATTGATTGCCAGTTAAGTTTAGAATACAATGAATTTAGACCCAGATTATGCAGAGCTGTAATAGTTGCTAATGGTGGATATTTTGATGAAGTTTTTTCTATGTATAAACTGTTTATGTAATAAAATATGTTTTTGTAGTTTGTGTTGTCCCTTATCAGTGCAAAATTATCACAAATTAAAAAGGATTCATGCCAATATTGTACAAAACCCTACTTTTCTAGAGTGTTTCCAAACTTTTGGAGGGCAGTGTAGCATAACAAGAAATTTATAAGCATTTTTTGTAGGCCAGTCCATTTTGACAGGGAACAACATAAGATGGGGAAAGAAGTACAAAAATGACATACATTACCAAAAGGTTTTGGACAATAAGTTTTTAAATGTTTTTTCTTTTTTTTAAAGAAGTCTCTTCTGCTCACCAAGCCTGCATTTATTTGATCCAAAATACAGCAAAAGCAGTAATATTGTGAAATATTTTTACTTTTTAAAGTAACTGCTTTCTATTTGAATGTATTTTAAAATGTAATTTATTCCTTTGATCAAAGCTAAATTTTCAGCATCATTACTGTAGTTTTCAATGTCACAGAAGTTCAGAAATAATTTAATATGCTGATTTGATTTATTGTTATTATTATTATTTAAAACTGTTGAGTATTTTTTTTTTTCAGGATTCTTTGAATAGAGGGGGTTATAGAAATTAATACTTTTATTTAGCAAAGATGCTTTAAATTGATCAAAAGTGACGATAAAGACATTTATAATGTTAAAAAGATTTCTCTTTCAGATAAATGCTGTTCTTCTGAACTTTCTATTCATCAAACAAACCTAAATTCTACTCAGCTGTTTTCAGCATAATAATAAATGTTTTTTGAGCAGCAAATCAGAATATTAGAATGATTTCTGAAGAATCATGTGACTTGTTTTGATGCTAAATTCAGCTTTAAAATCACAGGAATAAATTACATTTTTTAAATATATTTTCAAATAGAAAACAGTTATTTTAAACAGTAAAAACTATTTCAAAATTTCACTTATTTTTGTTGTACTTTGGATCAAATAAATGCAGGCTTGGTGAGCAGAGGAGACTTCCTTAAAAACATTATGATCAGTGGGTGATCATAGTCAGTAGGTTTTAGTCTATCAACTGGCATTTTCAGAAAAAAGAAAATCCTCTCCAGGTCAAAATAACCAGAACACAACATGCAAAATGATGCAGTGTACTGAATTTCAAACACAATGTCTCTATTGGCTTTTAATATGTCTAGACATGTCTGGATATGAAAATGGCACTGATATTTAAACATGTCATGGCTGACGCCTAATGAACAACATCTTAAAAGACTTTCGTTTTTTCCACATCCTTTTTCGCGGTCACTGAAATATGACCGGCTATTTATTTCTAACTGCCTGCCCATTGTTGCATGTTCAGAGCGAAATAATGGATCTTCCTGAGACGTGATTGCATATACAAGAGAAACGGCTGAAAGGCATTGACAGGTTGGAAACGATGCAGTTCTGAAATTGACATGTTTGAGAAAGATTACAGGCGTTTATGCTGCCACACTTCAAACTCAATACACACCCTGTTATCAAGGTGAGTGTGTGAAGGAAGGACAGCTTGATATTGATGTGATATGTGAAGATTTGCCTCAATCTCTTCGTTCAGCCAATCACTGTCCTGTACTTCTCCAGTTTGAAGCAGAGGTGGCTTGTCTTCATCTGGAACATTTTTTATGAAGTTTTTCATTTGGAGAGGTTTATTTCATAATAACAGTGTATGTGCGGTATATTTACAGAACGCCTCTAGGTGTTGACGTGTGAGCGACGGGATGTATAACTGCAGTCCATATGGCCGTGATTTAACCTCTGCGGATGAACGAGAAAACAAATTACATCTCGAGAGACATTTTCATGCGCAAAGACAGACTCTTGAGATTGTGTGCAGTGCATTAGGGTAAGCAGCTGTGCTGGATGCTTGAATAATTAGACAGTAAGATACATATATTCAGGTGATCTAATGCACACATGCATATTGTAAGAGACTCAAGGAGAAGCACTCGTTTTCTTTTTCCGGTCTTGGAGAACTATTGATCTCCAGAGGCGTATTGTTTCTTTTTGTGAGCTGCTGGAGATAAATTATTTCTATTTTCTGAGTCCCAGATTCTGTTGAGATTTGATTTGAGCCAGCGGCTGCTCCCAGTTTCAGTTCGAATGAAAGTGTCGCTGAATCTAGATGATGATGATGATGATGATGATGATGATGCATTGCTATTTACATTTCATCTAATGAGCAGGAGTTTCCTGAAATGTGAAGTTATTGGCAGCAGAAGTTTAGGTTTGTATATACATATTTTACGTGCAAAGGTTTAATGTCTTACATTTATAAATCTGAAAGAATATATTTCCTCTTTGGAAAGTATTTGAATTGATTCTTTTCTTTTACCACAATATTCAAAGCTACTTCACTGAAGAATTTGTTTCAATTAAAAGTTTTGAGTAATAATACAGTATATATATAGTACAGCAATGTTATTAATTTTCTTTTTCAGTATCTGTTTTGAATCTTCTATCAGGCGGCAGGTTGTCAGTGTCATATTGTAGTTTTTAGGGGATCGGGATCTCTTTAACAGTCAGTGGGGTCAAAGGTCAGCACGGTCCAGTCAGCTCTTGCTTGTAGATTCACTTTCTGGACCCCAGAATGCATCGTTCTCCATTGAGAGGCATTTGAAAATTGTTGGGTATTCTGGTGATATTATGTTATATTATATTATTAAAGCAATAAGCCCCAAAAAGCTGTTTACAGTGAATTTATAAAAGCTAAGGGGCGTTGTTAGGCACGACGCAAAGCTGTTATGCTGTTTTAAATTCACTGTAAACCACGGCTTCAGGGAGCTTATTGCTTTTATAAAATGGTTATTCCATATACGTAGTAAGATTTCACAAAATAAAACAGAGCAAATAAAGTGTAATGATAATAATAAAAACATTATCCTTCCACCAAAAATGTAGTTCCTAAGAAACGGTTGTTGATGCAACAAAGTGGTTGCCAAGCAACACACAGACGTAAACAAAGGTGTATGTTTGTAGAGTAATTTAAAACAGCTTTGAATGTGGCTCAACCAATTAGAATTAAGGACTGGAACTATCCGTTTTATGAATTATATTATATTATATTATATTATATATCAGTAAAATTTTTGAGTGAAAAATTAATATTTTAACTCGCATTAAATTGATCAAAATTGATAGTAAAAGCATTTAAAATGTGTCAAAACATGTCTATTTCAAATAAATTCTTTCTATTTATCCAGAAAAAAGTATCACAGTTTCCTGAAAAACTATTAAGCACCACAGCTGCTTTTAACATTGGTAACAATAAAATATGTGTCCTGAACAGCAAATCAGCATATTAGAATGATTTCTGAAGGATCACGTGACACTGAAGACTGGAATAATGGTGCTAAAAATTCTGCTTTGCATTACAGGAAGAAGTTTCATTTTAAAATATATTCAAATAGAACAAAGTTATTTTAAATTCAAATAATATTTAATATATATAGTTTTTTCAGCGTTTTTTTTATCAAATAAATGCAACCTGGGTGAGCATAAGAGGCTAAAAAAAATCTTTCTCTTATGTCTATATAGATATTTATATAGAGAGAGAGTTTATAGATATAAAGAGTTCAGACGTAAAAGCCTGTAAGTTTTTAAATTTGCATTTTCCTCAGGCTCACGTTTATATTCAAGGAAATCAGACTTAGAGGTTTTTGCATGTGAACTCTTCATATATATTCATATATATATATCTTCATATATATGAAGAGTTCAAATGCAAACCAGCTATAAACCAATCCAATAGATTGAAACTTTCATTTGTTCCTACCTCAATAGAACTGTTGAATTCTACCAAGATGAACAACGCACTCAAAACATATTGCCACTTCGCCGTGTTTTGCATTTTATCTTTATTATGTATGTATGTATGTATGTATGTATGTATGTATGTATAACTGTTTGTACTGAGCAACATGGTAGCACTTTGCCCAAGATAAATTTCCTCTTGGGGACAAATAAAGTTTATCCTATCCTATCCTATCCTAAGCCATCTCGGTCAAAAATGAGATAATGATACTGAGTGAATGCTCCTGACACATAGTAAACATCCATCAAATACTTTTACTTCAAACTCGATAAATTCCAGCCTCAGCCCAATCAGAAGGACCAGTACTTACATAAAAACCTATACAAAGTAGCCAGAAAGAAATGCTAATTTTAAAGAAATACGTCAGATGGATTTAGAGGCTTTTGCATCTGAAGTATTCATATATATATATACTTCACATGACACTTTGTAATAGAAATAATTATATAATCTTTTTTTTCATGTTTGAGTATGACATGTACTTCAAGAGTGTACTTTATTTTCCATTCATTTTAACTATAGGATTTTTTTCAAGTGTGATTTATGTCAGCGTATGTTTCTCATTTGCATTGGTGAACTGAAGGAATCACTATGCAAAGTTGAGCAAGGAACAGAGAAGCGTATCACTTGGGCAAAGATGTGAAGGGTAGATCCTAGGTGGCTGTCAGCAGCACACCGCCTGCCTCTTCCCCTGATGACTAAATAACCAATTTATCTGAGTGCAGCAGCCCAATTATACTTGTCCTGAAAACTTCTGTGAATGTTAGTGCGCATGTGTTTGTGTGTGTTTACATGCTCCCAGTGAGCTATGTTTGGTAACGCTGACCTCCAGAAATGTGTCGGTATGCAGATCTCAGGTATGTTACAATAAAGGATATATGTTAATTTGACATTTACAGCATTAACTATATGGTATTCCATGTGAAGGCATGCATTTTGTAATTATACAGTTACTGTTTATTATTTATATACATAGACGCTGTACATACATAGATGCATAAAGCAATATTGTAATATCAGGCACCTAATAAAATATCCATTAAACTCCTTTCTGCCAACAGAATTACTTTGGTTTCCAAGAAAGCTTGCTTTTTCTTTCAGTGCCAAGAAAAATGCTCTTTGATGTGTGGTGCTGACGTTCACAAGTAAAATCAATTTTGAGCCTGGTCAGTTATTATTAGGCCTAAATTTAGAGCAATAAACTGTGGAGGGTTCGACTTTCCATTGTGTTTCACACTTCCTCTAAACTCGCTTTCACATGACGGCCTCAAAGCGTCAATACACCCCTCAGCTTAAGTGTCATGCATCGCTTTAACCTCCTCACGCACGGCTTTATTCACCGTTTTGACCTCCACAGGAAAACATTTGTGATTATGCCTGTCAGAAGGCTTGTTTTTTAGGTTGCTATGCAGTAAGACTCTAGGAAGTGGACAGAGTGGGTTGAAAATAGTGAAAGCAAATGAAAATGGTAACATGTATTTGATTTTAGAACAGAGGGAAATCCTGTTGCTTTGTAACATGGCAGAAAGAAAATATTGTTGAATGTTTTTTTTTTTTTCCCCAGAAATGTCATAATACACCTTTGACCTTGACATACAACCTGATGTATCTAGAGACAGAATGAGGCTTTCTTCCATCTTGAGGTGATTTTGTTGTGTGCACTGAGGGAATATGGACACAAAATATGTAAAAAGACCTTGCTCAGTTTGGAATTCTGCTTTATTTTCACTATAGACGAATGAATGTGTTAACTGTCTAGACAGTCCTACCATGAGCTCTGGAGATTAAGCGATGATATATGCTGCTTTAGGAGATTTCAGCTTCATTTTTAATGATGTTTAATTGCCTTATTCCTAGTGAAGAATTAAGCTCAGCACTCTCATGAAACATTGCAGATGATGCAATCGATCCAGTCTATATGCAGTGGCATGCAAAAGTTTGGGAACCTCTTGCAGAATCTGTGAAAATGTAAAAAAGTTGAACAAAATAAGAGGGATCATACAAAATGCATGCTATTTTTCATTTAGTACTGTCCTGAGTAAGATGGTTTACATAAAAACTGAGATGAAAACTTTTTAAATTTGAAGGTAATTTGGTACAAGGTAAATTGTACTTTGTCTTCTGGGAAACATGCAGATATCTTCTGTTGCTTCCGAAGTGCAGTACTAAATGGGGGGAAAAAAAAGATATTTCAAGAAAATAAAAAATAAATTTGGACATCTTCATCCTGTTCAAAATATTTCACCCCCCGGCTGAAGAATCTGCAGGACCTGGAGGATTTTTCTGAAGAACAGTGCCCAGTTTAACTGTTCAGAACAAATAAGGGAGTCATGAACAACTATCACAAAAAAAACAGTTATAGATCATCTAGGTAACCACACACAGTATTAAGAACCAAGGCTTCCCAAAATTTTGAAGGGGGTTGTTTTAAAAGTTTCAGCTTTTTCTGTCTTGTGGACTATATGTAAACATCTTTTTTGTAAATGATCTTACTCAGGACAGTGCTAAATAAAAAAGAACATGCATTTTGTATGAGCCCTCTTATTTTGTTAAAATTATTCACATTTTCACTGATTCTGCAAGGGGTTCCCAAACTTCTGCATACCACTGTACACTCTCAAACAGTTTGTATATTTGCATCAGAGTTATTTCAGTATTATTTATACTGTACATTATTATAGTATATTTTTTATGTTTTTAGTTTAATTTCAGCCATTTTAGGTGCCTTTGTTATTTTTTTTTAAACACTTATATTTATCTTTAATATATTTTTATTTTTGTTTTAGTCATTTTAGAACTGAAATTGCAAAGGCAACATTTTTATTTTAAGTTCTTTTTTTAAGTTAACGTTTTTCATCTAATATCCATATATTTTATTTCATATTTCATTTCAGTTGATGAAAATGATTTTAATACTTTCAACAATAACAACACTGATTTGCAACAGTAATAAAATAATTGTTTTGCAAAGGCAACATTTTTATTTTAAGTTCTTTTTTTTAAGTTAAAGTTTTTCATCTAATATCCATATATTTTATTTCATATTTCATTTCAGTTGATGAAAATGATTTTAATACTTTCAACAATAACAACACTGATTTGCAACAGTAATAAAATAATTGTTTTGCAAAGGCAACATTTTTATTTTAAGTTCTTTTTTTTAAGTTAAAGTTTTTCATCTAATATCCATATATTTTATTTCATATTTCATTTCAGTTGATGAAAATGATTTTAATACTTTCAACAATAACAACACTGATTTGCAACAGTAATAAAATAATTGTTTTGCAAAGGCAACATTTTTATTTTAAGTTATTTTTTTTAAGTTAAAGTTTTTCATCTAATATCCATATATTTTATTTCATATTTCATTTCAGTTGATGAAAATGATTTTAATACTTTCAACAATAACAACACTGATTTGCAACAGTAATAAAACAGAATACATTGCAATAAACTTCCAATAAATTGTTTTTGCACTCATAATCAATTACCATAAATCCATATTTTCACACTGGATCATTTCTGATTTGGTTGTCATTGGCAATGATACTTAATTAGATGCAGTTTATATAACATAATACATTTTTGTTGTATCTTTATTTTCATAATCAGTGATCATGCAAAGAAAATCAGTTTCCGCTTTATATTAGGTGGCCTTAACTACTATGTACGTACTTCAAAAAATAAGTACAGTGTACTTATTGTGTTTATATTGTATTGCAACACACTTTTGCTGCTATTGAGGTGGGGTACGGGTGAGGTTAGGGACAGGTTTGGTGGTATGGGTAGGTTTAAGGGTGGGTTAAGTACACAGTTTTGTACCTTTTTCAGATTTTGTGATTGATTCTGCTGGCTGGTTTGGTTCAAGAATTCTTTATTGAGCAATGCTTTTGAATTCCCTGTGGGGAAAATGAATAGGAGAAATATTTTCGGGAAGCAAGTTCTTGAGCGAATGTGGAGGGGATGGCATGAGAAAACATGAGAAACAGTCTGTGGTTTTAGAGCGTGTGGTACGAACTGCTCCACATAGTTACAGGAACTTTGATGTTAATGACTCAGGCACAATTAAAGTGCATGCCACAAGAATAGAGTGACTCAAATCACACAGTGCTGCGTCTCGGGATCCGCCGGCTCCCTGTGGGTGCGGTGTGATGCTGTGAACACCACAGTTTTACCTCCCTCAGCATTCTCTGTCATTTTTTTGATGTTGACAGATATAATTAAATGAACTTGCTGAGGGTCCATTAGCGGAGTGCAGGAATTCAGCACATTTTCTGTGACAATGAAGATAAGCTTCAGGTTCTGAACATGAGTTGTGCTGTTTCTTTAATAAACCAAAGATAAATGCTCTTGTTTACTATGCCAAAAACACTTTTCACACCTCGGGAAACTGACCTCTGCACAGGCTTACAGCTGCTACTGCAGACAGTGAGTCTCACAATATCACTACAAAGAGCAGCCAGAGCCACTCGCACAGGATGCGTTTTAGCTTTCTCAGAAAGCTCAATGGAGTACAACACAACTCAGGGGGTCTGAGATGTTTTGAAGTTTAATAAGCTTTTAAAAACATGTTCTCTGTGAAGGTCTTATCAGTCAGACTGTCAGACTGATTTAAACTATTTTAAATGCAATAATAATAATAATAATAATAATAAATAATAACATTATTCCGATTTATGAATTCTTACAATATAAAATTGTATATAAATTTACATAATTTATAGTTAATATTATAAAATTAATATACAAAATACATAAAGTAATAATTATCAGTTAAGGAGAAAATAATAATAATAATAATAATAAAATGTTAATCCATATAAAACTAATAATGGTATTATATAATAAAATATACATACATTTAAATAGTAAGGTAAATTAATACTTAGTAGTTTATACTTTCATCCTCACTGATAATATAATAATAATAATAATAATAATAATAAAATGTTAATACATATACAACTAATAATAATAATATTATAATATTACATGAATGTAAATAGTAAGGTAAATTAATACTTAGTAGTTTATACTTTCATCCTCACTGATAATAATAATAATAATAATAATAATAATATTATTATTACAGTGCGGCTGCACTGCATGATGGGATACGGGTTAGAAAGAGCTCACAGAATAGAAAATCTGAAAGGAGACGTCAAGTGGAAACAGAGTCAGCAGGAAGTAGTGAAAGGAGGGGAAAATCTTCCATTGAGAGAAATGCAAATAACAAAGATTAATACATAACAAAAACACACAAATTGCTTGTCACTCTGTGAATAGCTAATCTCACAACAGCATGATAAAATATAGTTAGATTTCTATATAATATAATCTAGCATTAAAGGGCCGCTGTTATGCTCATTTACATGATAATAATTAGTTTAGGGGGTCTATTAGAAATCATTTTCTTAGCATTTTCATTGTTGCAACACCTGTTTTCAACCTCACGCTGCATCCCAAATTGAATACTTCCCCACTATATAGTATGCCAAAAAACTGTAGTACACTGTAAAAAATAATTTGTTGAGTCAACTTAAAATAATTTGTAACCTGGCTGCCTTAAAATTTTAAGTTCAGTCAACTGAAAAAAAGTTTATTCAACTTAAAATGTTAAGTTATACTAAGTGACAACTTAGATATTTGAGTTAAATTAACTTAAAATTTTATGGCAGCTGGGTTACTGTCACGAATCTGGTCGGTGTCCCGCTGTCCACTCACCACCAGATGTCACTCTCACCCCATCATCACACTCTGACTCTTGTACCACACCCCGGACTACATCTCCCGTCATGCATCACGCTGATTGCGTCAGCACATGTGACCAATCAGCAGCACCATAAAAGCCCCGGTCTTTCCCCATGCTAGTCACGGATTGTTGTTGTATTGTTGTTTTCCCATAGTTTAGCGTTTCCTAGTTCCTAGTTCCTAGTTCCCAGTGTTTTGTTCTCCTGCCTGGTTATCTCGTTTTCGATTGTCTAGCCGCCTGCCTTTTTGGACTATCTTTCGTTATTGGATTATTCTCTACGATTGCCTGTGATATTCCTGTCTGCTCCTGCCTTGACCCTGCCTGTACGACCATGTCTTTGTCTCGCTCCTTTAATAAAAGCTTGCGTATGGATCCGCTCGCCTCTCGCCTCTCATTCCCGGTTACAGTTACTTACCCATCTGTTAAGTTTAGCAAACACAAATATCTAAGTTGATACATAGTACAACTTAACATTTCAAGTTGAATAAACTTATTTTAGTTGACTGAACTTAAAATTTTAAGGCGGCAGGGTAACAAATTATTTTAAGCTGACTCAACAAATTGTGTTTTTTATTTTTTACAGTGTACCTTCTAATTTTATTCATATTGTATATAATGTACTTTTTAACGGTCACAAAGTAAGTTCAAATTCAAATTTAGTACCCTACTTAGTATGCAATTTTGGACGCAGCGTCTGATTTAGTTCTGGTTTCTTTAAACCCCGCCTTCTGTGAAGCCCACTCTGCTCTGATTGGTCAGCTGGCCCCAGTCTAAAACATAACTTAAAATCAAAAAAAGCATTATACGTCCCCTTTAACAAAACTACAATGACATTATCTGAAATAGTTGCTGCACAAAGTCAACTTCAGAGTGAAATCTGCATTAGTGTGCAAAGAATCGTCTCTCCCTTGACCATTTGCTATTTCTGCAACTCAGCTTGTCCACATACGCAGTTTGCTGGCTGTACTATATAAAGGAAAGGTCTGTCGTGCTGGTCTCTAACCTCTTCAAAGTAGTACTGGTATTATTATTTAGAGTTGATAATATTTGGTTTCACTCCAGTTTTTGTTTTATGGTGTTTAGTGTTTTGTGGTCCTTTTTGGAGCTTGACAGTTGCTGCCACCATGAGTGATCATGTTGATATGTTTGAGGTTGTACTTAGGGCGAAATTGATTTATTTGTGGCTAATCTCCTGATTCTGCCGTCCATGTGAAGTTAATCCTGTTGTTATCCCTTGCTGTCACAATATTTACATTTATTTATTTAGCAGATGCTTTTATCCAAATTGACTTTCAGATGGCGAATTCAACAACAAAAGTGATTCGTCCTAGAGAGACTAATATTAGAAGTGCTGTAATAAAGTCACAGAACTGCTCAGAAACATGAATGAACTGGCCATGATTTATTCTTTTGATACAAAGCTGAATTTATTTTACTTTACTCCAGTCGTCAGTGTTACATGATCTTTTAGAAATCATTTGAATATGCTGATTTGCTGCTCGTGAAACATTTTTTCTTATTATCAGTGTTGAAAATAGTTGATGCCATAAATGTTATGGAATAACTCCCAAAAAAGTGTGCTTAATTGCAGAAAAAAGGTGTTTGGTAGTGACGTTCCTTAAAGTTACACACAGATTTTTCAGACTTTTGAACACATTAACCTCAAAATGATGAGGCTTATCTACTCACACCTTGTAGCTATGAGAGAGGGGGACACAGGAATATTTCCTGATCATAAATGTATGGGTTTAGTTAAAATCAGTCTTGGCCAACAGACTAAAACATACACTGTTTCAGTAGTGACATGAAAAAAAAAAAGGCCTAAAGTTTCATAATTTACAAAGACAATATAAAACAAATATTTTTCTGAGCTTCACTTTTTAAAAGAATCAAAAAGATGCTTTTAAAAATAACAATGGAAAAAAAAATCTAATTTTCATAAATTGAAATTTTGGGGATTAAGGTTTGGGACAGCCACCTCCCAATTGAAAGTACCCAATAAATGATAATTTTATATATATATATATATATATATATACATACATTTTTTTAATATATATATACTTAAATGCTTTTTAAATGTGTTTTTTGGTTGTGGGACAGCAGCTTATTTTGTGCATGCTTCTGGGCTGCTTTTTTTTAAAGTCTAGTCTCTGCACAGAAGTCAAAAACTAAGAAAAGGTGTTTTTTTTTGTTAAAAGCTTAAGTGCATTAACTGTTGCGAGTCAAGTGCTCAGGTGGAGTTTTTCCAGGTTGTTTAGATGGAAATGGAAAGATCTTTCCATCTTTGACGTACAGTGAAAGTGAAGGTTTGAGAAAGTGTTTTTATTTATTTATTTATTTATTTTTTTTTGCCTTTTATGTAGATGCCACAAGGTGCCAATGACTCAGTGATTTCTGCAGGGAGTATACATTTACAAGTGTACTGAACTTGCATGCAGCAATCAACAGCCAGTGAGAACAAAAAAAAGTGTGACATGGGTTCTCTTGGGCTTGTTGATCGACCAGTCGCACCACCTCATTCTGGATAATATTCAGATGCACATGCAAGAAGGCTAGCCAAAAGAGATGACCAGTGCCTGAACAAGCTTTGTGCATGGTTGGATAATCAAGGTTGCATTTGTTGTGATATTGTAGAGTGCAAATCTTCATGATTTCATCTCCTAAGCTTCCTTTATGGAAGGAAAATCATATTAAATAAATATTCATAAGCGCACGGGCACCTCTGCAGCTTTGATGCACTCAAGTGCAATAAGTGCTCACATGTCATCGAATCACTGTCATTCAGCATTTGCATTCAGATTTTTCGTTCCACAGCGCTGTTGTTTTTTTTCTCATATTTGTCTGTCTCTAAATATAAGTCTAAGTGTTTTGGGAAATTAGCTTCAAAGATCTATGTTTATCCAGGGAGAGTGATTCACATGAGATATTTGGATTTGAGACGTTAGTGAATAAAACAAAGTAATCTACTTTCAGCAGATGATTTAAAGTGGCAGTTTCTGGAAAAGTTATGGCTGTACTGTTCTGAAATATAAGTATTACAATTTAGCCTTACATCACTTGCTTATTAATGGGTGCTGTCGAAATTAGAGTCCAAATAGCTGAATAAAAAACCTTACAATAATCCACACAATTTAAGTCCATCAATTAACTTGCTGAGTGTTTATAAGAAACAAAT
This sequence comes from Labeo catla, assembly GCA_012976165.1. Lineage (NCBI taxonomy): Eukaryota > Metazoa > Chordata > Actinopteri > Cypriniformes > Cyprinidae > Labeo > Labeo catla. The sequence continues at coordinate 32,915 of VONZ01001260.1, read as the reverse complement.
CCATCAATGTGTTTTTAACTTCAAATAGTTGCTTCTGACTAAAATACAAATCCTCTTTCCAAAATATTGCTTTTTTCCATGAAGAAGTAATCTTGTCTGAATCAGAAGAAAAAATATATGTGCAGATCAAGCACTGTTTACAGGCAAAATATGATTTTAATATAAGAGGACAACAGAGGATGGACCTTTTCACTGGATAAAGTGCTATTATGGATTATAGACTCATATTTTGGCCTGAAGCAATGGTTTAAAGTTTAAACGGCTTACTGCTTAAATTTTAATTTTTGGGTGAATTGCTCCTTTAAGGTGCTTTGCATTCTTCAAGCATAAAAGCTCCAGTACATGATAGAATTATATGTGGTAGATATGTTTCTAATGATGCATTATAAACGTTAATGAAAATGATGCAAACAATCCCGAATTAGACAGATATGACTGACAAGTGTTAATATGGTTCATAATGTGTTATGTGTGATTGTAAATGTTCCTAAATAATTAAAATGTTCGTAAATAATTACTCCTCTGCAACACGTTTCAGAGGTATTAACCTCAAACAAACAGATTTTTAATGGCTCATTAATGTGAATGTGTAGCGGCACTAATCTCTGCATTCAAATTCAAGCCTTGAGCTTCTTGTTCAGTTTCAGAAAGAGTCAGTAGATTCCTGAGCATTATGTGGGACCCCTCCATCCTGCGACAGGGTTTTCTATTGTTCTCAGGTGAATCGTTCAACAGCCCTTATATAGAATTCTTAAAGGCACAATGGCCCATTTATTTAAAAAGGAAAAAATAGACCATAGTAATTTGTATAATTACATTTCTTGTTCAAATAAATATTGTTCCTTTGGACTTTCTATTCATCAAAGAATCCTGAAAAAAAACCCTCACTTTTTAACTCACAATTCTGACTTTATTTCTCGCAGTTGCAAGTTTAAATCTTGCAGACTTTTTTTTTTTTTTAATCAGAATTCTGTGATACAAACTCTCAATTCTGACTCTTGCTATTGCAAGAAAGAGAGTCAGAATCACAAGATATAGTCTCACAATTTTCCAGTCTCACACCCACTGGCCAGCCGTCGCAGGATAACAGGAGACCTGTCATCTTGCAATTCTGGCTTTATAACACGTAATTTATTTATTAAGTTGGAGAACATATTAGTCTTTTTTTCTCCTCAGAGCTAGACTTTATAACTCACAACTAATAACCTTTATAAATAAAGGTTTTTTTTTCTTTGTTTTTAACTTGCAATTCTGATTTTATAACTTGCAACTGTGATTTTATATCTCACAGTTCTGAGAAAAAAAGAATTGTGAGATATAAACTTGCAATTACATTTTTTTATTTATTTTTTTCACTGGTGAAAACAGGCTTCCACAATAATAAGACCAAATCAGCATATTAAAATAGTTTCTGATGTATCATGTGACTCTAAAGACTGGAGTAATGGTGCTGAAAATGTAGCTTTTTCATCACAAAAATAAATTACATTTTCAAATATATTAACATATACAAAACATTTAAATTGTACAACCCCAATTCCAGAAAAGTTGGGACGTTTTGTGAAATGCCTTAAAATCAAGAATATGTTATCGGTTCATTCACTTTAACCTTTATTTAATTGACTAAAGTACAAAGAAAAACATCCAATGTTTTCAGTATCCAACTTTTAATTTTATTTTGTAAATATACCCAAATTTTGATTTTCATGGATGCAACACACTCCAAAAAAGTTGGGATAGAGGCATGTTCCTTACAATGTTTAATTGTGTGGGAATTGAGGATACTAATACTTCAAGTTTTGCAAAATTATTGACCAATCTGGCTGGATAAAAAACCTTCAGTTGCTCAGCAGTCTGTGATCGTTGTTGTCTGTTTCTCCTTTTCATGACTGGTCTTACATTTTCAATAGGAGACAGATCTGGGGCCGGTTGCACCAGCTAGATGTAAAAAAGCTGGGTGTAAGCCCTACACTGGGCTTTGCAATGTCCAACTTTCAGATAAATATTTACACCTGTTGCACCAGCTAAAACTATGACCAGGCACAACTACACCTGGCGTAGATGATGTGTGTCCACGCAAACACATGCTCCCGCAGTGACAGCTGAGACGACACGCACGCTGCAATGGCAACAACTACTTATATAAGACTGAATTGTTTAAGACATCCTAACAAGTGAAGCCACCACGAAATAATTTCATTAACTAAATATTTCCTAACATGTCCGCGTTTTTGTATCTGGGGTCTCCCTGCACATTCCCATGACATATTTCTTCAGACTAACACTAAAAATAAAGGCGACAGGTTAAATAAAACAAACTGATTGTAATACAGTGCTTCTCTCTAGAGTTATATTTTTTCCTGCTGTCGAATTTATGTACAATGAATGTCTTTCCTGAGGTAAATGTGAATTTACGTGACACTTGTGCATTTTAGCATCTTCTCGTCTTTCTGTGGCTGAAAAAATACATTTATAAATTGTAGAGTTTGTGATAGAATTGACAGAATTTAAAATCTGATACTTTATTTCTGATTAAAAAGTAAGCACAAAACATACTGCAGCAAATGATGAGAGGAATTAAAGTGTTTCCAAGCATTTACTGTCCAAGCAAGATGTCGAATAGAAATATTAAGGGAATACTTTAAGACAGTTATATACCGTTATCAGCATGGTAAAGTAGATTTGTGTCTCATTGTCTCTGAGAGAATGTGTTCCATTAATGCAGTGTTAGCTGTAGTTTCTTTTTTACTTTCACTTTTATAACTCTTGCTCTAAGTTTGAGCATTGCTTGTATGTGTTGCTTGACCCCTCCCCATAATAATTGTTTATAGGCCACATTATCCTGCCCAAAAAGACCATAAACGTTACAGCTGGCGTCTGCAATAATTAATTAAAACCGAATCATGTCAGAGCAAATCGTGACTTTTCACTTTACTCCTACCTTTGACTAGGCATAAGATTTAGTCTCAGACATAGCACTACGGCCAGATGGTGCAACGGGTATAAATTCTACGCACGACTTAAAGCGCATTTTACGTCCAGCCTAGTCTTACAACCGAGCATACGCCCAGCTGGTGCAACCGGCCCCTGCTGGACTGCAGGCAGGCCAGTCTAGCACATTCAGTTATCCCATGAAAGATGTCATCTTGATGGCAGCATGTGTGTCTGTACAATCCCAATTCATGCCTCCATTTTAATGGTACCTTCGCACATATTCCAATCACCAATGCCGTTTGCTCTGATACACCCCTATACCATGACAGTCGTTTGCGTTTACATCTGTCACTAAGAACCCCATGGCATCACTGCATAGAATTGATGTATAGCTTTCTGCTAGAATGTATTAAGTGACAGCAGTTTTCCGAAGTACCCCTGAGCCCATGTGGCTATATTTAACATCGCAGCATGACGGTTTGTTATGCAATGCCATCTGAGGGCTCAAAGGTCTTGCACATTCACCTGAGGTGTTATACCTTGCCCTACACAGACTGACATTTCTCTGGATTCCTGAATCTTTGCACAATATTATGTGTGGTAGTTGGTGAAAGACCTAAATTCCTTGTGATTTTGTATTAAGAAATTTTATTTTTGATTTGTTTGACACTTTTGTCATGAAATTATCCAGCTTCGCTTACAAAGACTGAAATGCTTCTTTTATACCCAAACATGATATCCTCACCTATTTCCATTTCACCTGCTTACTGTGAACTGTTTCAAAATTTAAGTTTAAAAACTTTAATTTGGATATTCTATAACCTTTTCACTTTTATTTTGCCTGTGTCACAACATTTTTGGAGTGTGTTGCAGCCATGAAAATCAGAATTTGGTTATATTTATAAAATAAAATTAAAAGTTGGCCACTGAAAACATTGGAAATGTTTTCTTTGTACTTTAGGCAATTAAATGAAGGTTAAAGAGAATGATAACTTATCCTTGATTTTACGGCATTTCATGAAACGTACCAACTTTTCTGGAATTAGGGTTGTATACTTCACATTTTACTCTATTTTTGATCAAATAAATGCAGTCTTGGTGAGCAACAGACTAAGACATTTTTCAAAAACATTACACAAAATTACAGCCCCCAAACTTTTGAGTGTTTGTATCAAGTAAATATTGTTTTCCTCTCTCTTGCAATGCATAGGTGGGGTAGATGTTATCAGAAACATAAGAAAATCAAACAAATGCTCGCTGCATGGATGCTGCAATCAGTCAAACACAACAGGCTGTTTTCTTCAGTTTGACACTGCGTGCTTGTTCACCAGTGAGTCGGTGGGGAAATTGGCCTATGTGGAGTGGTAATCCTGAAACAGCCTCATTAGCCTCTGTGGGTTTGAACAAAAGGACAGGCGCTTAAGAATCTCAGCGGTGCTGTGGCACCAAAACGCGGGTGTCCAATCAGCCTGCGGCGGCGGCCCAAAAACACACTCTCGCTGCTGGGTTCAAAGTGCTCTCCAGATGAAGGGAGCACCAGATATTAAAAATCTTACGTTTTATTTGCATGTCAGAGATGACATTTAATGTTAGAAAAAAGCCAAGTGCGTAAAAACAGGATGCAGCGTAGACTTTATCAAAGCCACATGTAACACGCTGACATTTTGGGTGAGCGCAGCGGCAGGACAGTGAATACGGCACTCCTCTGCAGTCCTCAATCATTAACGTGCTCCTCCTGTAAGGTAACAGCTCAGCAGTTGCTGCACCGGCCTTATTACAGCACAGAAGCAGACTTGGACATGTAGGTTAAGACCTTCATTAATGATGCTGTATATCTTTGGACATTTTCGAGAGCGGCTGGGAGTTTGTGCATGAGAGAATAATTATGAAATAGGTTTGATTCCACCCATGTAGCAAGAACAGACAAGGCCTCGTGTTAATGAGAAAGGTTAGATCAGCAGAAAGAACTGTGTGTGTTAATGAACTATAGAGGTTGAGATGAGGAACATCACCTGTCTGAAAAAAAAAGCTTAAACCTACACTCTTGAGAATAATGGTTCCAAAAGGTGGTTTTCACAACGATGCCATAGAAGAACCATTTTTGGTATCTTTGTCTCAAAAACATTTTAAAGGGGTCATATGATGTTGCTAAGAACATTATTTTGTGTATTTGGTGTCATGCAATATGTTTATGTTCAAAAACACATTATTTTCCACATACTGTAAATTATTGTTCGATCTGCACAAAGCTCATCGTTCTGAAAAGCAAGGTGTTCTCTGATTGGCCAGCTGTCCGCTGCGTTGTGATTGGCCGAATACCTCAAGTGTCTGATGGAAATGTTACTCCCTTTACCATGCTGTGATGTCGTTTTCCGGTGCGACGAGACAAAAACAATAAAACCCATTGTAAATGAGACATTTGTTGCATCCAGTGAGGACATAACTACTGCTTATAATGAGTCATACTGTCTTTTAACACGTTGCGTTGTATCATGTCACTGCGTAAACATAACACCATGTCTGCATTTGTGATTGTAGAAACATGATTGCTCAAAACTTGCGTTTGAATATTCAGTAGCAAATTCCTTAAATATGAAAAGGTACTTACAGGCTATGAGTCAGAAGCACCAGACTGTCCTTGCAACGTTGGAATTGCCTCACTTTATAGCCTTAACCCTTTGTTTACAGCTGGCATTGTAGGCTACTCTCCCAGGTTCAGGAAACAATCCTCCGTAAAATGCGCAGCACCCCCTCGAATATTTGCATTGTACTGTTCCAGAACAGTGTTGTAAATATAACTTAACCACTGATTTCTAGTTGTGTCCTCATTTGGAAGGCTAAACAAAGTACTTTTGCTTTCGCAATGAAACACACAGTGTCTCCACATAAGTATACATAAAACATACAAAGTTACGCCTTCTTTCTTTGCATATACATGTGGGTGGTGTTATGCAAATCTACCCACACCATGACATAGACTATTTGAGTGGAAGCAGAAACGCACTGTTTTTATGCATGTCTCTTTAAATGCAAATGAGCTGCTGCTCCACACCCCCTTTTCCAGAATAGAGTTGGCTTACAGCTTATAGCTCAGATCCTCTGCCAAAAAACTGTTTGCATCTGTTTGGTTTTGATTATCATGTCTAATCATGCGTTTTAATCCATATTAGTTTAAACTTCTGATATAGGGTTTTCTGAGCGCACACATCTGAGGCACACACACAGAAAGCGGCCGTCACATGGCATGTGAGTACTAAAATTCTCTACTAAAGTACTAAAGTTCTCTTTCTATCTTATTGCGCTTAAACTGTCAAAAACACACATAAGTTATAAAAAACAGTCGGTTATGTCTGTGAAGGTAAACAGCTGGGAAAGAAATTGCATGTTTATATAGGATCTGTGTGGCAGTATACAGTAAATAAATCAATAAATCCACTGCTCTCTTGTCTCTGAGGCTGAAACGCTAAGTAGTGTTCTGTGCTTGTCTGTGCAGCCAGAGACAGAACAGTTAGCGTGCTTTGCTTGAACTTTTGCCATGGGGTTAGAACTGGTACATTGTTGTCGCTTGCGAAAACAGAATAGTGGTGGTGTGGGTGGAAATGTGCAAGTAAGGGGCGGTAATATTATAATAAGATCCCCCTACCACGTCATGGGGGAGCGAAATCTGAGTGGCTAATTTTTTCACAAGCTTGCAGAAAAAGGCTTACCAAAACAAAGTTACTGGGTTGTCCTTTTTCACATTTTCTGGGTTGGTACATAGATGCAATAATAGGGGACCCAATCATAGCACTTAAACACGGAAAAAGTCAGATTTGCATAATAAGTCACCTTTAAAAGTTTAGTATGGATTTCCAAAGAAAGACATAATTTGCTGCTTAATTGCCTGGAGTCTTATTATTTTAGCACAGTTTTTTGCTTTTCGGTTTCAAACTGTAACTGATGACATTAATCCAGTATTGGAGTGAGAACTATTGCTAATTAAGCAGTTTGAGATTAAATGAATGTATGATTATATTAAAAAAAAAAAAAATAAATAAATAAATATTTGTTTAACTATGTTGGCAGCAACAGCATTTGCTAGCCATAGTTTTGAGAAAGCTGGTTAAGCTGGCCTGATTTGTTGATTTTAGATGGATTTTGAACATTTGTCAACCAGCTAAACACCACGCTGGGAAACCTGCTCGACCAGCTTAAACCAGCTAAGACCAGCAAACCATGTTAGGAAGGGTGCAACGAGGAAGTGCTTGTCTGAAGAGTTTCTCCAAAACTCCATTTGGGTGCTAAAGCCTTTCTGATGACAGCATTAGTGTGTGTGTATGTGTATGTGTGTGTGTGCATTTAAAGCTGCTTTAGCTGTTTAATAACACAGCACACAAACCGCATGTGTTGATGAAAGCGGGCTCAGTGTCCATCAGCCGCGGTCAGCACTTCTGTTGCAGGAAATCTGCTTTAGTCTGGTAATGTGGAGAGGCAGCAGAAATGAGGGGATGCAGTTTGTTTAATTCTGTTCAAGGACAGATTCTGTGTTTACAAACTCTGATTGTATGTAGGCCCACATGAAATCTGGTTATTTTATTTATTTATTTATTTATTTTTGCTTTTCACTTAAAAGCATTGATATTTTTTGAACACATACATTGCTAGTAAAATAGCATGATGCATAAATATGCTGCCATTTTTTTTAGATTTTACCTTTTTCCTGTTCTCGCAAAAAAAGCCAAAAAAAAAAAACAATGATTTTGCGTCAGAATACATACTATATAGTGCATCCTCTTATAAAGCAAATATTTTTATGATGATGATAAATAATATTTATTTTTATTTATTTAAAACTTATGCTTAATAATAAATTTACCTTTAGGTTATTTATTGTTTTAATTTATGTATTTATTATTGGTTATTTTCATTTTGTTTTATCTCAATATTGTCATTAATAATGATTTATTTTTTTTCTGTCTTTCTTCCTTCCTTCCTTTTTTTGACACTTTTCTGACCTTTTTTTGAGTCCCTTATCCAATTTACTTCAGTTTACAAGCTCAAAGCTTCATAATTCAAATAGCAAAAATAGTATAAAAATAGTAAGACAATGCACTTGGTGATCCTCATGCTGTTGCTAGACTGTTTTTGTTTATTTGTATTTATTTATATAATAATAATAATAATGTATTCTTTTTTTGAATATTGTAATTATAATCAACACATTTTATTTATTTATTTACTTAATTTTCATTTTTGAAGTTTTACATTAAATTAAATCAAATTAAATTAAATTAAAAGTGGGAAAATAAATAAAGAAATAAATAACTTGATGCAACTACTTAATAAAATATAGTTAATTTGTAATATAGTCCAATTTGCTTTAATAGCACAAGGCTATGAAGGACCAACCTTGCAGAAATTAAATTTTATTAAATTTAATTTAATTAAATTATTAAATTAAATTAATACTAGGAAAATAAATAAATAAATAAATTACTTGATAAAACATATAGTGAATTTGTAATATAGTCCAATTTACTTTAATAGCACGAGGCTATGGAAGACCAAACCTGCAATTAAATTAAAAATAAATAAAGATACAGATAAATAAAGAAATAAATACAATGATAGAAAAATAAATAAAGAAATAATGACTTAATAAAACAAATATAGTTCAATTGTAATCAAATTTAATTTGATTAATTTTATAATCATTTATAATAAATTTATTAATAATACATTTATTAATTTTATAATGATTTCATTTCTTTTTTCCTTATTTATTTTTGTATTTTTTTCTTTTAAACCTTTTCTTCACTTATTCTTTAATTTATTATTAACATTTATTTATTAATAAATAAGTACAGAAAATAATGCATAGAGGGGAAAAAGTAATTTAGGGTTCAATTTTATTTATTTATTAATCTGCAGGTTTGATCCTCCACACAAGGCACAATCCAAACCACAGAAAAAGCATTTTTCAGGGGCATTTGTTGGTTCCCATCGTGCTGCTGGACTTTTTCTCTCGATTATGTCCTCCTTTGCCTTTTGCACCATTTTTAACACATTTCTGAACTTCTTTGACTTTTTGAGAAGTTGATGGATTTTTTATTTTTTCTTTTTTTTAATATAATTATTATTTCTGCTGTTTAATGTTCTTCAACATCTTACTTTACTGGCTTGTTTTATGCAGCAGACTTTCGGCTGACATCTTTAGTCAGTAACTAATTAAACGACTAAAGTTAATAGCTATGCTTTTGCAGCCGTCCCCCGGGGTGAGTAAATGATGGTTCAGTATTTTTTGGGTGAGCTGTTTTTTAAAGGTTATGATGAATGGCGGTGGACTTAAGCGACTTGAAACATACAGTAGTCATTTGCAGAAATGCTGATTCTGATCCGCAGTGTTTGTGGATGCACTAATGGAAAGCGTTATTTGTGCAATGTCATGCATCACCCTGCAGAAAATACTTTACTTTTACTTTGCGTGTGTTTATCCATAAAACACATCCGCCATTTCAGAAGCATTAAAAACCCATCTGACAGTCTGCTTTTCACATACATGTTTTTGTGTGCTTGTTTTGCTCGCTCTCATCTTCGTCCATCGCTGTTATTGAATATCTGAAGTGTCTCTAATAGAGCGCATCTCAGCCGTCTGTCTGTGGTTGAAGTGTCATTGCTGTGGCCTGTTTTCCTCACATGGAGAGAGACTCAATGGCTTTAACTCCCCATTAGAATATATCAACTCTGACGCGCATTATTAGCAGAGCGCACCGTCTCTAATGGATGCCGTGCACATTAGAGGAGCTGCTGATGACGAGCTGGAACTCACGGCCAGGGAAACGGGGTTGGAGGCAAAAGCTGTCTGGTCCTGTCTCAATATGATGAATAGCAGGTTTTGTAAAGATTTCAAAACTGTCCTTGGCTGCATTGTGACCTGAGGCGAAATCTGTTCTGCCGCTTCAAACCCAACGGTTGCGAAAGATTGCTGAGGATGAGGAGGTCGATGTGGACTCGGGTTGATGTCGAATATACATTATGTGTTTGGTAAATAATTCATTTATATACATGTATGGTTGCAACTTTTAAAATAACATGAGTTTATACAACCACAGAGCTTCTTCTATATGATTTGGATGATATAGGGAAGGTCGGGAGTAGTTGTCACGCTTCAGTGAATATTTCTCAGGGTATGGTTATTTCTGAAAGTCAATTTCTGTGCGGGTGCAAACCTTAAAAAAACTACAGAAACAATATTGAATATTTCCATTTCCATATTTATTGCTCAGAAAAAATATACCCATGGCATTATATAGCACCAGTGATATTTTACTATTGAGATTTTGTTTAAATTGTTATATTAATAATTTCAAGTTATTTAATTTTTAGTTTTAGTTTTTGTTATCATTTTAATTTTAGTAATTATAATCATTTGTATTAGTTTTGATTATTTTTTGTTTGATTTAATATGATAATTTATATAATTTACACTTTTACATTTTTTTAAATTTATAAAAAAGAACCTCTTTGCCTTGACAACTGAAATAAAGTAAGTTTAATGCTTTTTTTATGTATTTCAAATAACAAAACTTTTTTTGTATTGTTTTAGGTTTAATATTTTAATAATAATTAAAATATAAATAAATAATAAATGCTCAATGAAATATGGTTTGGAAAAAAAAAGAAAATAATCTTCCACTGCATGTTCAACTGTATTTAAAATGTTTTATAGGACAATTAATACATTTTCAGCAGAATTTAAAAAATAAAACAATTATGAAACAGGAAAAAAAAAGATAATGTAAATATCAACAAAAATAATATATTTCAAATAACAAAAGTTTTTTTATTGTTTTAGCTGTATATAATATACTATAAAAACTGTATACAATAATAAATTATAAATAATATGTAATATACATGATAAAAATGCTGCAGTTGTTGTTTATTATGTTTATTGACACCGATTTAATATCTTAATAATAATTAAAATAAAAAATAATAATACTTCATAAATGCTTAAAAAAATGTGGATTAAAGTAAAAAAAAATTAAAAAGAGGAAATCTTTTTAATGTTTTATAGGATAAATAATACATTTTCAGCAGAATTTAAAGAAAAACAATTATGAAAAAATATAACATTGTAGTATCAACAAAAACATTACATTTCAAATATTATTTATTAAGTTGTATATGACATACTATAAAAAAATATTATAATTAAATAATATATAATATCATTTAAATGTTATAAAATTGCTGCTTGCTGTTGACCTTGCTGTTCACTGACACTAATTTAATTTCTTAATTATAAGTAAAGTAATTTAAAAAAAAAACCTTCATAAATGCTCAGTGAAATATAAAGTAAAATAAATAAATTAATAAAATAAAAAGAAAGAAAGAAAATCTTACACTGCATCTTTAACTGTATTTATAATGTTTTATAAAATAATATAATATAATATAATAATTGTTTAAAGAAAAACAATGATTTGAAAAAAAGATCAAATTTAAATATCAACAAAAACATTACACACAATACTTGCAAAATAAGTATACATGCACATGAAATTTCTTTCCCAGACTTCCTTTCCAGCATATGGTGTACTGTGAGTGTGAGACATTGACCTCCAATATTAGCATAAATTGCATAACAGATGTTTGAGATTCAGTCCCAGCATGCCATGTGTGTCTGATCATGGTTGAGCTGGTTTTTGTGGCCGAATCTTCCCACGTTCACCGCCATCACAGCTAGAGACGCAGGGAGTCTTTTAATGAAGAGTAAATATGGCCCAGTTAATGTGTCATTTGATATGCGCTTCTCAAACAAGTGTCCAAACCAGAGAAAGATAAAAGTATACAAGCCTTACGTTGTTTCAACACCCTTCAAGCCCTGGGATTCTGGAAGATGAGAACGGAAAAGATAAATGGAATTATCCTGTCGCGGTGTGGCCCTTTTGAAATATTTTCATAAAGATTAGAGGGCTATAATCTACAGATGTCCGGATGGATGTGTTTGATAATCGCTTATTCTGGGCGGCTCAGAGGTGCTCTCATTAGCTGAATAATAGTAAATGTGCTGGACATACAGAGAGTGGATTTGGGCTTTATAAATGTAGCCATTATGCTGATTATTTCTTAATAGATGGCTCAATACATGTACAGTCCGGTGTGTGTGTGTGTGTGTGTTTGTGTGTGTGTGTGGTGTTGGGATTTGTATTTTGACTCTGAGCCGACCTACTTCCAAGAATCCTGGTTGCGTTGACCTTTGCCTTCATTTCATCAATGCTGACCTTATGCATGATATTTAACCCCCTTCCTCAGACTTGGACAAAATTGTGAATTGGATGCCGTTCATGATTTGGAACTTGAACTAAATTTGGCACAGGACGTTGAATTAGAATGACACAAAAAGAAATGTACTGAATTGCTAATCAGAGAAATGTAACAGACTGTTACAGCAGAGAATTTCATTTTTGCAAATATAAAGAATTTAAATGTTGTTGGGGAAATTATGTATATATTTTTTACAGATATGTACAGTATTTTTACATTTTTATTGCACAATAATAATTGGAAATTTTCATTAATCTTTATGTAGCCAAGGCATGTTTATACAATACATTATTATTATTATTATTATTATTATTATTATTATTATGATTATTACAAATATAGAAAAAATAAAATACTATATATGCACAGATGTCAATATATATTTTTATTTAAAAGCAATATTATTATTGTTGTTATTATTATTATTATTTTAAATGTAATTTTTTTCCTGCCCTGAGAAATATTTATATAACAAAATTTTGTTGTTGTTGTTGTTGTTATTACAACTATAGAAAAAAAATAAATATTATATACACACAGACATTGCATTGTTTTTTATTTCAAACCACCTTAATTCCATTTCTATTTTATGTGATATATACTATAAATGTAAAACGTGTGTGTACGTTATTATTATTACAAATATAGCATATATATGTATATATATATATATATACACAGATGTTGCAATATTTGTTTTTATTTAAATCATTATTATTATTATTATTATTATTATTAAATGTCGCTTTTCTGCCTTAAGAACTGTTCATATAGCAAAATTATTATTATTATTTTATTATTATTATAAAATAAAAAAATAAATAATTATATACACACAGATATCTCTATATTTTTTATTTTAAACCACATAAAAAATTTCCATTTCTATAAATGTTTGTTAAATATATCAAACCTGTGTACATTATTATTATTATTATTATTATTATTATTACTATTATTGTTATTGTTATCATTATTACAGAAATATATTATAAAAAATATACACACATTATTATTATTATTATTATTATTATTATTACTACAAATATAGAAATAAATATTTTATATATATATATAATATTTATTTCTATATATATATATATATATATATATATATATATATACAGATGTCTCAGCTATAGTTTTTTTATTTCAAACCACACGGTTGAAAATTTCCATTTAATTTATTTGATATATAGTATACATATAGCAAAATGTATGTATTATCATTATTATTATTATTATTATTATTATTATCATATTTTTTTCTGGCATAAAAAATATTCACTGGAGTGTGACCACTGGTACGTCCATTTATATTTATGCATTTGGCAGATGTTTTTAACCAAAAGACACTTTAATTGTATTCAAGGTGTTCTTTACATGTATAATTTATTGTTTTTTGCATCCATGACCTTGGTGTGGTTTGTGCCATGCTCTTACACTACTAGAAGAAAGTAACAAATAGTGTGAATTGGTTTGACGGTTAATGAACCTGGTTAGCTTCTGCATAAACATTTGCTGAGAGATAAATCGTGCACAATGAGTCACTATCAGAAAAGAGAGAGTTCACACTACTATCCTCCCCCCCAATGGAGTTTGACCCCGTTACATTGGACTACCCAGCTGGCAGAGCAGTCACAGATGCCATAATAACACAATATTTGTGTTACATTTGAATAAAAGTGAATTTGGAGACCTGTTTGGAATACCAGCACATTTTATTGATTTTCACAGTGATGAAAGCAAAAAGGCCTTAAGCATTACCCTTCAAACTAAAACATTGCTTGATTTAATAAGCATATGACCTCTGATGTTTCATCTGCTTGGTTTCTAATTTCACTTTTTTAATTTGGAGCTCCTTAATCTCAGTCCAGCTCCAGGGTCCTTTTATACAGAGTCCCCCTGACAGAGTCTGTTTCCACCTGAATAAATAACAGACTGGTTAAAGTACATTGCAGGCTGGGGAATCACACAGACTGACATGGGCTTGTACAAAGACAGAACTGAACTGTAAGTTTTGTGCAGGGATTCATGCACTACCGGTTTTCCTTTTCTTGGGAACCTTTAGGAGGAAGAAACTTCAGGTAGAAGGGGAGCTTGAGTATAATCACATAATACAGGGGCTGTCAGCCTTATCTGACCCAGGGACCCTCTACTTACCTCAGCCGGAAGAGGGACCTCCTAATGTAAAATTACCACCAGTTTTACCAATACTACCCAGCTAACAGGGAATGCTTCACTTTTACTTTCATCTTTTACGTTATTTAAAAGTTATGTAAATACTATGAGACATTAAACATTCTTTTAATGAATGTTCTTATAACTTTGAGATACATTTTTGGAACTGAAATGAAAATTCTGTCATTAATTACTCACCCTCATGTCGTTTTAAACCCGTAAGACCTTTGGCACAATAATTAGGATATTTTTGATGAAATCCAAGAGCTTTCTGACTCCACATGGACAGCAATGCAACTACCACATTCAAGGCCCAGAAAGGTAGTTAGGACATTGTTAAAATCAGTGGTTCAACCATGATTTTATGAAGCTACGAGAATACTTTTTGTGGACAAAGAAAAAAAAAAAGACTTTATTTAACAATTTCTTTTCCGCTTCATGTTGGGAGGTTCTTTGCCTCCACATTGTGCATTAAAATTGTTTAATACACAGCTAGCCATGCATTATCCTGCTTATACCATGGTCATTTGCCAGCATTGACAAGTTAAAGCTGTTAATGATGTTTGAATATTTCACAGAATGGGTAAAAATGAGTTATTTTTGTCATTTATGGCTCGTTAGCTCTAGCATTCTGCCCTCTTCAAATCAGACACAGAGATGAAATAGTATGGTAAGATCACATTTATGTGATTTGAATTATAACATTTCAATATAACATTTCAATTAATTCTCGATTGATCGATCAATCGAGAGAGAGAGAGAGAGAGAGAGAGAGAGAGAGAATGGTAGTTGTGTGTGCATTACCTGCGCCTGCACGTCTCTCTACAAACAATGAAGCTGAGTTACTTCCAAAACAGCGATTTTACCACCTTGTTGCTGAAGAATATAATGTAGCGATAGTATCTAGGCCATTTTATTTTAAAAAGTCACAGGGCTGCACTGACAAGTTTCTGTGTGTGCACAACGCAATCTGCAATCATCTCCAACCTCTCTCTGTCTCTCTCTGTCTGTCACTCTGTGTGGGTTTGTGTGCATCAATTAATAAGCAGTGCATTAATATAGAATAGTGAATAATCTGACTTGGAACTACCTGTGCATTAAACAGTTTTAACGCATACCAGCCAGCCAATCAGAATCCAGTATTAAGATAGACCATGGTATAATGTTGAAAGAGCACATTCGTAGAGCAACATCCTCAGAACAATATTTTGATATTAATATTTGTTATCATTAAATATTGAGAGAACATTTGTGGAACATCCCTACATACATGATGAACATTTTTACTTCCAGAATAAAAATTTCCTGATAATTTACTCACCCTCATGTCATCCAAGATCTTGTCTTTCTTTTTTCAGTCAACAAGAAATTAAGGTTTTTGAGGAAAACATTTCAGGATTTTTTCTATATAGTGGACTTCAATGGGGATCAATGGGTTGAAGGTCCAAATTGCACTTTTAATGCAGCTTTAAAGGGCTCTACATGATCCCAGCCAAGGAATGAGGGTCTTATCTAGCAAAACAATCTGTCATTTTCTAGGAAAAAATAAAAATGTATATACTTTTTAACCACAAATGCTTGTCTATAACTAGATCTGCGAAGCACGTCTGCCACTTTATGCGTTGCGTACTCAATGTTGGAAAGGTAGGGCGAAAAACTCCATCTTATTTTCTTTCTTTTTTTTTTTTTTAAATTACCGATCATCTTGCTAGATAAGACCCTTATTCCTTGGCTGGGATCATGTAGAGCCATTTGAAGCTGCATTGAAACTACAGTTTAAACCTTTGATCCCTATTGAAGTCCACTATATGGAGAAAAATCCTGGAATGTTTTTCTCAAAAACCTTAGTTTGTTTTTGCCTGAAGAAGGAAACACCTGAACATCTTGGATGACATGGGGATGAGTAAATTATCAAGAAATTTTTATTCTGGAAGTGAACTAATCTTTTAATTTTTGCAGAATGTTTTGGTAATGTTCAGCTTCATGAAATGGCGCAGATGGCGCAATCTGATAGGTCTCACTCAATCTGACCTAATGACATCATTATCACATGGCACAGCTGATTGGTTCTCTCCCGTATCAGTAGCCAATGAACTCACTGCTCATCATTCAAATATATGACTAGTGCTAGCTGTAACCAGTTTTGCAGCATGCTTCAGAAACCCTCCACCTTCCCCAGCTCCACCTGTATAGATCTGCTACGAGGTGATTCATGTATGCTATGGGGGTTATTCATATATGTTATATGTGCAAATCTCTGTACTTGCTCTGCCGCAGTAGCAGCAGTGTAGCAGATCTTTCCCGCCAAGACCAAATACATTTACATTGTCATGTACATTACCATGCCAATCTCTCCGAGAGACAGAAATGGTTTTATGATACTATTCATGTTTGAATGTTATTAAAATATTTTTCATGTCACCACTGCATGATAACTTTAAAGAAGTCCACTTCCACAACAAAGATTCACATATAATATACTCACACTCTTGTCATCCAACATGTTCATGTCTTTCTTTCTTCAGTTGTAAAGAAATTATGTTTTCTGAAGAAAACATTTCTGCATTTTTTCTCTATATAATGGACTGATATGGTGCCCCGATTTTAGACTTCCAAAAAGCAAGTTTAAATGTGACTTCAAACGAGCCGAGAAAGAAGGGTCTAAGCTAGCAAAACGACCGGTTATTTTCATTTAAAAAATACAATTTAAATACAAACGTTCGTCTTGACTTGATCTACCTGAACTCTTTGTATTCTGGCTCAAGACAGTTAGGGTATGTTGAAAAACTCCAATCATATTTTCTCCCTCAACTTCAAAATCATCCTACATCGCTGCAGAAGTAGCGACCCAGCCTTTGCAAAGTGAACATGCAAAGATGATCAAACACCCTTCACAAAAAAGGTAAAACAGTGATATAGGACGATTTTGAAGTTGAGGGAGAACATGAGATGGGAGTTTTTCGACATACCCTAACTGTCATGAACCGGAAAAAAACCAGTCCAGGCAGAGTAAGACATGAAGAGCGTTTGGCATTAAAAAGTATATAAATTGTGTTACTTTTATTAAAATAACCGATTGTTACGCTAGATAAGACCCTTCTTCCTTGGCTGGGATTGTTTACAACCACATTTGGGATCGTTTGAAGCCGCATTTAAACTGCATTTCGGAAGCTCAAAATTGGGGCACCATAGCAGTCCACTATAAGGAGAAAAATCCTGAAATGTTTTCCTCAGAAAACATAATTTCTTTACGACTGAAGAAAGAAAGACATGAACATCTTGGATGACAAGGGGGTGAATACATTATATGTGAATCTTTGTTTTGGAAGTGGACTTCTCCTTTAACTACTCTTTATTTAGTTTATCACTGAGCTACCTGTACCTGCTTTGCCATGGCCTAGATTCATTGCGCCTACTGAATTTTCCCTCAACTATTCATGACGCATAGACTCAGCCATATGGACTTGCATCACAGTTAATAAATATGAACTCACGTACACATACCCTAAATCAAAGAGCTGTGTTTGGAGGAGGCAGCACCCTGGACGCTATCCATCATGACTCGGCCCTGATTGCTGGCAAGTGCCAGCTCCTCTGCCAGGATGTATTCCCTCTCTCTGTTTTCCTCATTTCACACTTTCTTTCACAGTCTCTTTGCCGCAGATGATATGTGTTTGTGAAAATGTGCACGCAGGAAGAATAAAGAGGTCATGGTAAACATTCCCCACTTTGAATTGCTTTTGTGCTTTATTTGCTTCCAAGATCTTTTGGAACTGGAGTTTTATTTAATTAGTTTACACTGCAAACCTTTTCACAGGGCAAATGCATTATAGAGTATGTGTAAAATGAAACTTTGGAAGATATTATAAACCTATTAAAAAATGTGGCTCTATATACTCAAAAGTTTGGGGTTAGTAAATTTCAACATCCTTAAAATAAATGAAGTATTATTTTCAAAAAATTCTACCAAAACCTAGTGAGGTTTATTCTTAACAAAGCAAAATAAATTACCACTGTTGGTTTTTACTTTCCCCACTGGCAAATATGTCTTTTTCTTGTTCATGTACCTGCCTTAACTTTTTGATTCAATAGAAAGTACTACACAACTAGAAAGAAAACTTCCCAAAGCTCTGGGGTGCATACAGTATATAATCTTGTGCCCAGGTGTAGGACTCTTCTCAGGGATGGTGGTTGATGCTTAAGGCTTGAGTTCTTCATAGTCATTTTGAATCCTGACAGGTAATTAAAATCGGATGGGTATGAGTATTGGGATCAAGCGCCTCATAATTCCTCATTATCTTTTTAAAGCAGATATTAACCCTCTGGAAACATCTCCCTGTACAAACAGTCCCTTACTGGCCCTAGAGCTAGAAGACACTTCACTGGCTGAATACCGACCGACATTAATTACTACAGCATTTTGTCGAACAGGAAAAAGATTAAGTAATGGCATACTGTGGGTGCTATTGGGATGTTAGAGGGAGAAATGTAAATGATAATATTGTATCATTGAATATCAACACTAATAGATTGTTTGAGTTTTAATAGTAAATCTGTAGCATGTGACACTGATTACTGCTCACCCTCAGGCCATCTAAGATGTACAGTAAGTGAGTTTGTTTCTTCATCAGAACACATTTGGAAAAATTTAGCATCACATCATTTGCTTACCAAAGGATCCTCTGCAGTGAATGGGTGCCGTCAGAATGTCAAAACAGCTGATTAAAGCATCACAATAATCCTTAACTCTCCAGTCCATCAATTGACATCTTGTGACGTGAAAAACTACATGTTTGTAAGAAACAAATACATCAAGGTGTTTTAACTGTAAACTAAAACATGAGTCCACAATACTCTTTTTGGTGATTGATCTGTGCCAAGGATGTAGAAGTTATTTTAGTTAATATCATAAAACTAGCAAGCTAAGCCAGTAGTAGTCCTGACAGCGTTGTGTAAACATGACTGAAGATGCGAAAAGCGGAGGAGCAGACAAACCAATTCAATTCAGTGAGTCATTTACACTGGAACGGCTCTGAATTATTTAAAACTCGCGACTTCGATCATTCAGTTCAAGCGATTCACTAGATTTTAAAAAAGCATGTATAGGTATGGGTCAAATGCAGCTTGTTGCTAAATGGTTTACAGTTTTGAAGGGCTTCAATTGGATCATGGATCACAAGTCATTTGATTTAGATCTGGACTTCAAAGTGTGTTTCGCAAAACATTTGATTTAGATTGGGACTTCAGAGCTAGTTCGTGAATCTTTTAATTCTGAAGGGAACTTCAGAGCGCAGATCGTGAATCATTTGATTTAGATCGGGACTTTGGAGTGGGTTCATGAATATTTTGATTTAGATCGTAATTTTGTTTATTTCGAATCATTTGATTCAGATCGGGACTCTAAGCGTGTATTTCGAGTTATTTAATTTTGGTCAGAACTTGGATTCGCGAATCACTTCCAGAACTGAATGATTCGTGAACCACGTTTCGAAAGCCCGAATGAATAATTGAATTTAGACTGGAACTTCACATATTTCAAATCATTTGATTCAGATCGAGACTTCGGAGCGGGTTTGCGAATCATTTCGAAAGCCCAATCTGAAATGGTGTTTTGCGAATGTTTTGATTCAGATTGGAACTTCGGAGCATGGATCCTGAATCATTTGATTTAGGTCAGAACTTAGTGTATCACGAATCATTTGATTTAGATCAGAACTTGGATTCGCAAATCAGTTCCCGAACTGAATGATTCGTGAACCATGCTTCCAAAGCCTCAACTGAAAGTCAGAAAAAAAGTCAGAGAAAGTCAGACATCATTTATGATTTTTAAGGACGCTATAAAATGTCCCAGCCAATATCCAACGACTACTCAGTTGTCCCTAGCAATAATTGTAATCAAAGAATTAGGCCTAAATCAAACCTACACCCTTGATCAATGCATATTTCTCTTTTGTGATTCATACTTGATGACTTTTTCACTGTTTCACACTGTTTGGACTCTCATTCTGACGGCACCCATTCACTGCAGAGAATCCATTGGTGAGCAAGTGATGTAATGCAAAATTTCTCCATTACTGTTTCAATGAAAAAACAAACTCATCTATATCTTGAATAGCCTGAGGTGAGTAAATTTTCAGCAAGTTTTTTTTTTTGAGTGAACTATTCCTTTAAGCCTGCCTGGAGTTTCCAAATACATTTTGGTGGCAATGTGTTTTGTGTGATTTAGTGGACTCAAAATTGCCAGCGATACAATTCTGCTGTGAGTGCACTGATCAATTTGCAGTTCCTCGATGTACTGGAGTGGAGAACACCAAACAGTGCATGTGTTTCTTTCAGTCCGTGTCATGTTTCATTTTGATAATGGCCATTGCTTGCGAGTGGTTGCAGTGAGCAGGAGATGTGTAGTGTCAGTACAGCAGGTTGATTCGCTCTAGCCGCATGTATGCCGTGATGCAGTGCTCATCTGTTCGGGTTAGCCTCCTCTAGAGAGTCCATGTTTCTGAGTTTGATGTCAGTCTCTAAGGTAGATCCCACAATACCTAAATGGGTTACAAGCCTGAAAACCTTGTTTCTTATATGTGGGGAAGAAAGAGAGAACGAAGAACAAAAGTAGCGCACCATATGGTCTCATAATCCAACCAAACATGCGCAGTCATCACCCTCTGATCTTGAACGTGATTGAATTTGATTACAGTACGAGAGAAATATCCAGATGAGTGTTTAGTGGTTTGAAATTTATGATCTCCACAGTATAGGCCGAGGGGTTTGCAAATTAATTATTGTGTTTACATGCACAGTCTTACGCTGATTATGCATTATAATCAGATAATACAGTATGTAAAGTCATGTAAATGCTTTAAACTATGTTCTTTTATCAGGTAAAGCCAATAAGCGGTTTAAATAAAATCCAGCAGACACTTTTTGCCCACTACTCTAATTTGCTCTACATGTAAATTCTTTTAGCAGCATTCTGACGCTCAAGCTTCATGTGTTGTGTCAGACAATTTTCATTCCAGGTTTTTATAATGAGTGAGTTTTAGTTACTAAAGCAATAAGCCCCATATATATATATATATATGTATATGTATATGTATATGTGTGTGTGTGTGTGTGTGTGTGTGTGTATTAATAAAACACTTTTAAATTATTAATATTAAGTAATATTTTATAAATTCCAGTAACATCATACCTGTTTATTTGTTTTCATTTTTATTGTTTATTGTTAATTAGAAGTGCATCATGTAATTATTGCTGTTATTGGGTAAAATAATATCATTTTGTTCTAATTATTTAATTAATAATTTTTGTAATATATAGATAAAAAACATTTTAAATACTAGTACTATATAAATTTCAGTGTCACCATACCTGTTTAATTGTTTTAATTTGTATTGTTTATTGTTAATAAATAGTGCATCATAGAAATAATTTATATATAATTTATATATAATTTAACTTTATGTTTGTGTGTGTCTATCATCATAGTGTTATCATATTTGTTTTATATAAAATATACAATGCTAATTAAAATATTATTAAAAATGTAATAAAATATTATAATGTGATAGTTGTGATAGTATGTGATAGTTACTTTTAATTAATAGTGATTAGAAATATTGCTCTCTGTTGAAAATGTAATATTTTGTAAACACACACACATTTATGTAGTAATTGCTTGGAGTATATTATAGAAATACATAGTAATTGTTTAGAGTTCATTCAAAACCAGAAAAAAAATTATATTTAAACTATAAAATGAATATACAATAATTCATTATTTGTACCTGTTGTCAAAGCATATTACACACACACAAACACATAAAATATATACTTATAAGCAGTATATAAAAATTAAATGCATAATAGTGTATTCAGTTGCTATTGAGCAAAACGTATCTATTTTTAATCAGTTCTTTCTGGTTTTGAATAAGCAATTAATATTTCTCACACTTTGTTTGAGAGATATACAATATTTGATTTATGTGTTGGTTTAAATAAATGCTACCTAATTAGAATGCACAGAAACTTTGAACGGCTGTCAAAGCAGATGAATTTTGATTTTGGATGGTTTAGTTATGAGTTTTGTCTGATCATTGATCTTAGAAGTTACTTTATACGTTTTGGAACAGAGTCACTCGCTGTGTGATTAAAATGCAGCACACATGAAAAGTTTGCACTTGGTCATGCCAAAAATCTCTTATTTGCGGAGAATTTAAAGCAATGATAGCCAGGTCTCATGGTCTTAGCTGGGGGTTTAAATCAGGCGAGTGCATCAGAGACATTATTGTTTCTCAGTGCACCATAAATAACTAGGACTTTGGCTCAGATCTCGGAAGGGCTGTGCGGATGGGGACGTACTCGAGTCACTGCTGCAGTTTACATGCTGCATAAGCAGAAACATGTGCATTCAAAGCATGTCTCCCTTCTTCTCACCTCTCTTTTTTTCCTCTTTTTCATCTCTCTTTTTCTCCTCCCTCTTTCGGTTCCTTTCCTCTTTGCCTTTGATGTGCTAAACAATAAATGATTTTATTCCCTCCTCGCTTGTGCAGCTTATTCCTGAGACTCCAGAGGGACAGACGTTTGCTAGTTTTGTGGCCATAAGCAAACTTGGGGGGACTTGGATCAAACTTTTGGGTGCAAGGTTTGGAAGGTTATTTGAGAAGAGGTTTTGACATCCGAGTTTTGATCAAAAGCAGATGTCCACTGACTTTTTTTCTTGCTTCAAAGCCTCATGAAACCTCATGAATGGACCAGACTCAACACACGTACTGTATCTCCAGGCACACCTACAACATGTAAAAACCCTGATTTTTTTTTTTTCCTACTTCAGCTTTTATTGATAATTAGAGAGATTTCCATCATCACTCATTTTGGAAATACATTTGGTCTCTGAAATGGAAGAATCTGTCTTAATAATGAACAGTATACTGATATATCCAAACAGAGACTGAGTGGGTGAAACTAAACCAATAATCATGATAAATGCATATCATTCTGTGACAAAGTGTGTGATATATTTAGTTGAATGGGCTGAAAGAGAAGTGAATATTTTCATTATATCTCATTCTAAACCTAAATCATGCAGAAAAAGGAAGAATGCTTCTGATTAATTAAACATAATTGTCTTTGTGTAATGAATTGCTGTAAATCGACAGATACTGGAGAATAAAACCCACATACACATTGCTAAAATCCAAATAAGACAAAAAAGTTATTTGAAATAAAATAAACAGTAACTTAAATTAAATAACTTTTTCCCAGCTAGGTGCCAACATTTCTCAATTTAATTTAACTTGATGTACTAAAAACAGAAGTAAACTGAAATAAAAATGTATAAACTCACTCTTTAATAAAAACTATAACTAGTATCTTAGTCTACAATAATAAATATAAGATTTTGAGTCATAAGCTCAAGTTTATTTATTTATTTGACTTCTGTCCTTCTGCTAAAATTCCAGTATTTATTCATTTGTTTGTTTGTTTGACTTCTGTCCTTCTAATAAAATCCAGTATTTATTTATTTATTTATATATTTATTTATTTATTCAGTCCTTTTGTTAAAATTCCAGTATTTTTTTATTTATTTATTTATTCAGTCCTTTTGCTAAAATTCCATTTATTTATTTAGTTAGTTAGTTAGTTGACATCTGTCTTTCTGCTAAAATCCAGTATTTATTTATTATTTGACTTCTGTCCTTCTGATAAAATTCAGTATTTATTTATTTATTTGTTTATTTAGTTGACTTCTGTCCTTCTGCTAAAATCCAGTATGTATTTATTTATTTGACTTCTGTCCTTTTGATAAAATCGAGTATTTATTTATGACTTCAGTCCTTTTGCTAAAATTCCATTTATTTATTTATTTATTTAGTTAGTTAGTTAGTTAGTTAGTTAGGATTTCTTTCTGCTAAAATCCAGTATTTATTTATGTATTTGTTTATTTATTTGACTTCTGTCCTTCTGATAAAATCCAGTATTTATTTATTTATTTATTCAGTCCTTTTGTTAAAATTCCAGTATTTATTTATTTATTTATTTATGACTTCAGTCATTTTGCTAAAATTCCATTTATTTATTTATTTAGTTAGTTAGTTAGTTAGTTAGTTGACATCTGTTTTTCTGCTAAAATCCAGTATTTATTTATTTGACTTCTGTCCTTTTGAAAAAATTCAGTATTTATTTATTTGACTTCTGTCCTTCTGATAAAATTCAGTATTTATTTATTTATTTATGACTTCAGTCCTTTTGCTAAAATTCCATTATTTATTTATTTATTTATTTAGTTGACTTCTGTCCTTCTGATAAAATTCAGTATTTATTTATTTGTTTGTTTGACTTCTGTCCTTCTAATAAAATCCAGTATTTATTTATTTATTTATTTATTACTTCAGTCCTTTTGCTAAAATTCCAATATTTATTTATTTATTTAACTTCTATCCTTTTGATAAAATCCAGTATTTATTTATTTATTTACTTATTACTTCAGTCCTTTTGCTAAAATTCCAATATTTATTTATTTATTTGACTTCTATTCTTTTGATAAAATCCAGTATTTATTTATTTATTTATTTATTTATTTGACTTCTCTCCTTCTGCTAAAATTTCAGTATTTATTTATTTATTTATTTGACCTATGTCCTTCTGCTAAAATTCCAGTATTTATTTTATTTTATTTTATTTATTATTTTACAATATTTTATTATTTTATTTTATATCTAATAAAAGACTCTACATCTCCACCCCAGATTCCCTGACTCTTGAAACATTGACTCTTGACTTGAATGAAACATTTATAATTTTACAGTTGTTGGGTAACTGAAAAGCCATTAAATAGATCATAATACTTTTTTAAAAAATGTCATTAAATGTTGTTGTTGTTGTTTTTAAAACATCTTCAATCAGTCTTTATAAACTGCATGTTCCCATTCTGACAACTTACTCTACATACAGCAGCGTGACAACATGTCCTGCTAATTATCAATGTTTGTTAAATTAATATCTCTTTTTTTCCCTGGCCACTGCCATTTTTTTGTAGTCAAGACTGTTGTCTTGATTACAAAAAAGTTTATGCATATAAAGAAATAGGCTTTCAAAAATAAACCTATCCTGACAAATGTTCTCTGGAGTAAAAAGTGTGGCTATTAGTTTAGTCTTTCCCTTTTGTTTGATCTCAGACTCACACTGAGTGCTATTTAGTGTGGAGCATAATCCTATATACAATTATACTAGACTTCACTTCTTCATAATAATGTGTATAATATACGCCTCTCTTTATTCAAGCACATGGAAGACATCTGTAATACCCCCACAGAGGTTTCACAAACCATTTCTCCCTTGAAATGTGGAATTATCGACATGTTAATTCTTCTGGACAGATTAGCACTGGCCCATAGTTCGAAGTCCAATTGCATTATTAATAGAAGAGAATAATGTGCATTTTCTCTAAAGAGACATGCCTGCCTAATGGTTGTATAATTTGCCTGATATCAAGACATATTAGTTATTAGTCTAGTTTCCCGTTGTGCTTGCTGTGTCTTGCCTCATTGCACTGTATTAGATGGTAGATTGCTAATAGTTGAGAAGAGTCCTGAGAGAGGAGACGGCAGCGCTACCTACAAACTAGGGTCGATAATCAGCCTCTTTGTCTACTGACTGGTTAAATTGATTTTCTGAGGGAAAACAGCTTGTGCGTGAAATACTCTTGTGCATGCACATTCACACACATACACACACACACACAGAGCTGCATGTCGGGCTAAAACTGTTACAAGAGTTCCTTGTTAAACTTTCTTCAGGCCTAATGACTGAAGAGATGTTTTTTTTTTATGTTTCAGACAGTTTATTTAACAAAAAGCCTTTCTTGTGATAATCAACAAGGGATGGTTTCCGATGAGAGCATAAATATTCTATGCTTTTATGTATTACATGTAACTCTTCTGTCTCAAAATCTCTGATGTTGTGCAATATAAGAAAAACTGTAAGAAAATTTTAACTATAAAACATGTTTTAAAGTGCTAGATTACATCATAGCAGATGATGTAATCTAGCATATAAACATCTGAAAGTTGCACAGATAAAAAACAAGCCATTAATGCCATTTAGTTTCATTAAATACAGTACATACAATATGTTTTCATATTACAATAAATGCTTTTATCTCTAAAGACCATAGAAAATGTGATTGCTTATGACATGACCCCTTGAATGTCATTGAAATAAAAATGTCCCATGCATGTGTGACACAGAAAGAGAAGTGTAAAGACGGCTGTCTCTGTGTGGATCATGCTGTGGTCACATCTGTCCATGCAGTGGAGCAGCAGACGGTCAGAACCCTGCAGAGAGGCCTAAACCTCCAACAGCTGGGTCAGATTGAACTCTCCACTCATCAAATTAACATAGATTTGATGGACTGTGCGTCTAATTCTTTTGCTGCTTAACTGCTCTGCATGGTTTTGCAAATATCGGTTTATGAGTCTATTAATATTCAGGAGTTTACTGGTGTGGGTACTTTGTCTGTTATTATTAACCACTGGTGATGTGTGTATGTGTGCATACAGTTAAATGCAAATACTATTGATTTGTCGAGGCTTTGTGGCGGAATTATATCATTCAGTCCACTGCCCTTTGCGACAGGATAAAGGTCACTGTAAAACTGAGTAGTTTGCTGGCTTAGGATCAGTTTCTATAACCCAAATCCAAACCTTAACTATTAGTGGGATGAGAAAAGAAGGCTTTAGAGGCTTTAGAGGCTTTAGAGGCTTCATGTCATCCTGGTGTATGTGCAAAGAAAATGTATTAGTTTTTGAAATGTTTAAAAGTGTTTTGTTTTTAAATAACTAAAGTTACATTCATGAAAAAACCCTACTAATTTATAATAGAATTATTCTGCAGATCAAAAACTGAATCTCAATTTAAATTAAATTCTCATATATATATATATATATATATATATATATATATATATATATATATATCATATATATATCATATATATATATAAACTTAATAGAAAATCAAGTCTGAAAGTTTTGAAAAAAAAGTTGAAAAACCTTTGAAAAAATATGAATGGATGGATGATAGAGGATGGATAATCTATTTTGTAAAAGGCAGTAAAGATGTATGGATGTATGGATTAATATCCTATCTATCTCACAAAAGCCTGTATAGAGAGATATATAGATAGATACATAGACATGGATGGATGATGGAGGATAGATATCCTATCTATCTTGCAAAAGGCAGTGTAGACGGATGGATGGATGGATGGATGATGGAGGATAGATAGATAGATAGATAGATAGATAGATCGATAGAACGATAGAACGACAGAACAATATATGGATAGATAGATAGATAGATGGATAGATGGATAGATGGATAGATAGATAGATAGAACGACAGAACGATAGATAGATAGATAGATAGATAGATACAATAGAACGACAGAATGACAGAACGTGATAGATAGATAGATAGATAGATAGATAAATTGATAGAATAGATAGATAGATAGATAGATAGATATGATAGATAGATAGATACAATAGATAGATACAATAGAACGGAACGCTAGAACGATAGATAGATAGATAGATGGATGGATGGATGGATGATAGATAGTTAAACAATAGAACGACAGAACAACAGATAGAGTGATAGATAGATAGATGATAGATAGATAGATAGATAGATAGATAGATAGATAGATAGATAGATAGATAGAGTGAGAGAATGATAGAACGACAGAGCGACAGAACAATAGATAGAGCGATAGATGGATGGATGGATGGATGGATGGATGGATGAAAATCAAGTCTGAAAGTTTTGAAAAAAGTTTACAAACCCTTAAAAAAGATGAATGGATGGATGATAGAGGATGGATAATCTATCCTGTAAAAGGCGGTGATAGATAGATAGATAGATAGATAGATAGATAGATAGATAGATAGATAGATAGATAGACAGACATGGATGGATGATGATGGACAGATATATATGTATAGATAGATCTAGAATGCTCTAGAAGAAAAAAAAAATCTCTTGAAGCACTGAAAAAATCATAAACTTAATCATTTACATTTCATGTTGTGTTTAAATATGATTTGATGTAATGAACCAGATTTACTGTGAGTATTGAAAGTGGCCCATCCTCATACAGCTGAGTGTGCTCTGGACAAATAAATATATACATATATATCAATATCAGATGACATTGTAGCAGCTGTCATCTTTGTATATCTACCTTAATAAAATAAATGATTAATCACTGGCTGCCTTGTACAATCTAAATTTATGTGCCATTTTGAAACTAATAAATATCTGTAAATCATTTATGGAGAGTGATTTGTTTGATGGATCTGCCAGACTAGAAAGTTATGAATCAATAACGCTTTATTAAGACAGCATAATGACTGAAATCAGTCAAGTATTTGACATAACTTAAACAATACAAGAACAGACATTTAATAAATTCTACAAAGCTAAGCTGGAAAGACACTTGAGTGAAGAGGAAGCTACTGTTTTGTTACACTCTGAGTGAGCAGACATGCTGAAAATATGTCAAATGATCTCAACACATCATTATACATAAACACATATGTTCTCAGTGTCTGAGAGCCTCTCTTCTACTCTGATCTCTCTCACTCTCTGTCATTTCTTCAAGTAATCTTTTCACTCCAATAGTTTTCTGTTATCATCTTTGCCCTCAATTTAAACTCACCCCCTCTGTAGGAGTCTCTCATCATTTCAAAGTCAAACTCATTCGTCATTACATTGATCTTGATGTGTGTGTGCTTATGGGAGTGTGTGGTTGTGCATCTCAGGATGGATGTGAGTTGGATATCTGTGTGCATCATTTTTACTGTATGACATTATTTGTGGTGTTTTTTGTCTTTTCACAAATCAAACTGCAGTGGTCAAACTAATTATAATATACTAAATTAAGCTACAAACTCCATCATAATGTACAATGTTTCCATCTATGACAGCCTGTCATTTTAATGGAGTGTTTCCACTAGTTATCAGTAAAACCGGTTACCTCACCTGAATATGTTCATAGATTTGTGTTGGATGTTATTTTTGGAATGGAAATAGAGTTTATTTATAAACATCATACTTTTTTCGCTTATTTCAGATAATGTCATAAAACTAGCAAGTTAAGCCAGTAGTACTGGCAGTGTCGTGTAAACATGGCTAAAGATGCAAAAAGAGGAAGAACAGACAAACTAATTCAATTGAGTTATTTACACTGGAACCACTCCAATTGATTCAGACTCATGACTTCAATCAGTTCATGTGATTCACTAGCAAAAATCAAGTCAAAGAGCATTTAATTTTTAAATTTCGTATCGCTTTTAATGATTTTAAGAAGCACATATCCTATAGGGATGGGTGAAACAGAGCTTTTCGAAACTCTGAATCAGTTGACCATTGCGTCGCGAAATGATTCACTAAGCACTCCAATCGGATGGCGTTTAGCGAATCATTTGATTCAGATCGAGACTTTGGAGCGGGTTCACGAATCATTTGATTTAGCTGGGAACTTTGCGTATTGCGAATCATTTGAATTAGATCGGGACTTTCTAGCGTTTATCGCAAATCATTTGATTTAGATCGGAACTTCGGAGCGGGTTTGTGAATCTTTTGATTCAGATTGAAACTTTGGAGTGGGTTTGCGAATCATTTCCATGCTCGGAGTTCCCGATCAGAAATGATGGTTTGCAAATCATTATTCAGTTCGGGAATACGAAACGCAGAACGCAGAATCTTTTGATTCAGATTGGGACTTCAGCGGGGGGTTGCAAATCATTTGATTCAGTTCAGGAGCATGTATTGCAAATCATTTTATTTAAATCGGACTTTAAAGTGGGTTTGCGAATCATTTGATTCAGATAGGGACTTTGGAGCGCACATCGCAAATCATTTAATTTAGATCGGGAACTTTGGAGTGGGTTCGCAAATTGAATAATTCACGCTCAGAAGTCCCGAACCAAAATGATGGTTTGTGAATAATTATTCAGATTGGGAATATGGAGCATGGAGCTTGAATCATTTCGGAGCATGGAATGCAAATCATTTGATTCAGATAGGGACCTCGAAGTGCGTATCGTGAATCATTTGATTTAAATCGGGATTTCGAAGCGATCAGTTCAAAATAGATATTTTCAATTCCAGTTCATCTTCCTGTGGGTTGCTAGAAACTAAATAATCACCAATCAGGATTTTAATAGTTAAATCAGCATTTCGAAGCGGGTTTGTGAATGATTTGATTTAGCTGGGACAATGGGTATTGCGAATCATATGATTTAGAATGGAACTATGGAGCGTGTTTGCAAATCACTGAATAATTCCCGAACTGTCCCAAACTGAAATGATGCGCAGAACGCAAATCATTTGATTTAGATAGGGACTTCAGAGCATGTATTGCATATCATTTGATTTAGAGCGGTTTAAAATCATTTGTTTCACAAAGGGTTGGTGAATCTTTTGATTTAGATCAGAACTTCAGAGCGGGTTTACGAATCATCTCATGAATTGAATGATTTGCGATCCATGCTCCGAAGTCCTGTTCTGAAATGGTGCTTTTTTTTTTTTTTTTGTATCACAACAGTTTTAATACAAATACCATGGTTAAACTACGGTTAGTGTAGCAAAACCATTGTTAATTTGTAGCCACTACCCTTTTTTCCACTCTAAAAGGATGCTAAACATAGAGGTGCAGTTTTCACTGCTTTAGGAACTTTGGATAGTTTCAATAGGCCTAGATTAACTCTGAATAAAGAAAAGAAAGGTTTACAGTCTGATTTTTGTTTATGTATGTGAAATTTAGCTAGCAGGAAACACAAATGTAGTTAAATTTTCCTATACTCTTTTTTGAGTAGTCAAACAATTCAAAGAAAACATCAGTGTCACTTACAAAATGAGATCTGACCAAATTTTCTCTGTGTGGGTACATTGCCAAACAAATGAATGACATCTCCATCAGAAAAGTGATAACAGCAACTCAATTCAGTGTCTGACTTATTTTATAATTACGTTTTTGTGCAATTTATCTATTTTGTTTGTTGTTTTGTTCCTTCCATCCATCCATCCATCCATGCATCCTTCTATCTGACATTCTATTGTTCTATCATTTGTTGTTACAAATGTAGATATCAGTACAATCACAGGAACTGTAAATGTGAGCAGTGGCACATGTGATTAGAAATGATCGAGCTTAGATTGAGGTTCAGATGTCTGGCTGTCTGGCGTGGGCAGAACAGTGTGTTGGCAGACACTCACTCCACACACACACTGCTGGTCTGACTAAAACAGCAGGACAAACAGAGGATGAAAACTAGTGAAACAGCAGAACAGATTCAGATAGGGAACTCAGCATCTCCCCAGGTCATCAATCACCCCTTATGGGGTTTAAATAAGTGACCTGCGGGTTACCAAACCAGAGCTGCAACTGCTTCTACCTCCCAACACTTTGGTTGCTACTGTATGAGCTCATTTAAATACTGTACAGCTTATTTAAATACTATATTAGGTCAGTAGCCCTTGTCTTATATATTGAAGTTCATGTTGCCTCGCTTCTCCTTTGCTGCATCTTCTTGGCTTATTGCCTTGCTCTTATCTGCCTGTATCTCATGGATTTTAGCTTGCAGTCTCAGATAAGAACAGAGAAGCGTTAATCCACAGAAAGATAGCAGAGTGAGCGGGTGGAGAGGAAGATAACCTCAGGCCTTGAGCTCTAATTCTTCAGTAATTGGAGGACTACTGCGCTCTTAGCTGTTCTAATGCTAGCCGAAGCAAAGCCCGTCTATGATCTCCGCATACACCTCTAAGAACTAAGAGCTGGATTTTTCACATCATAGATGCTGCAATAGAATGATGAAAAGATGCAATGATCTGGACTAATGAAAACACGCTTCTAATTGGATGGTATGTACCGGGGTTGGTGTCAATCTTGTGTGCTTGCTTTTATTTATTTATTTATTTTTTTAATTAAACATTATACTGAACATAACGATTTAAGCTAAACTAAAGAACTAAACTAAATTAAAAATCAACATGAA
This sequence comes from Labeo catla, assembly GCA_012976165.1. NCBI lineage: Eukaryota > Metazoa > Chordata > Actinopteri > Cypriniformes > Cyprinidae > Labeo > Labeo catla. Next base: position 429 of record VONZ01001260.1, on the reverse strand, counting down.
TTTCTTAATGTTTGTTGTTCCCTTTTGCTTTAATGACGGAGAGGTTACCATCATTAAGAACTGAATTGCCTTTAAAGTTCCAAATCAGTTCCTGAGTTTGAATTTAGATTGAAAACTGTATTGCAATTCAAACTTGAATGTAAGGAAGTAAAAATAAATAAATAAATAAATAAAAAAACATTTAGAACAGCAAGAAAGTCTTGTTTGAAAGTTTTTAAGCCTTGATGTTTGAGAATGGATGGATGGATGGACGAACTGACAGATAGGTAGATAGGTAGATGGATAGATAGATAGATAAAACAATATAGCGATAGATAGATAGATAGATAGATAAGACAATATAGCGAACGGCAGATAGATAGATAGATAGATAGATAGATAAGACAATATAGCGAACGGCAGATAGATAGATAGATAGATAGATAGATA
>VONZ01001259.1:0-181793 GCA_012976165.1 Labeo catla | reverse complement strand
TTATTCATCTTTGTTAAAAAGTTACGATGTCGCAAACTTGTTGACCCAAAATTGGTTCAGAGGCTATATCTCGGCCAAACTTTGATAAATTGAAATTAAAGTTGGTATGCCTCATCAACACCAGGAACTGAGGGTCCATGCCAAATTTGAGAATAGTGCCACCTATGGATCATGAGATATAAAAAATCTGTTATAACTTAATTTAATTAAGTTATAAGTACATCATTAAAAATAATTACATTTTCGCTTATAACTTTTGAACAGATGGTCAGAACTTGGTCATGCCAAATCTATGGATATCAATTTGGATCAGAAATGGATCAGCTGAAACATGTGTGCGCCATTTTGAAATTTGTCATAAACTGCTTCTATATTATTAGACATAGCTGCACAAAAATCGGTAGGGATCATCGACAGCATGTACTGGAGGTACCTGTGACGTTTGAACACCTAGCCACCTAGCGTTGAAGAGATACAAAGATAATGCTCATCTTTGCTTATAATTTTTGAAAACATTGTGCAAATTTTATTATGTTTGTATCATTTCATTCCCTGGGTTATGCCGATTCTCATGATGTCTCATTTGTCATTTTCCATCAGTATGTCTGTCCGCCATACTACTCCTCCCAGAAATTTTGTTCAATTTTGTCCAAAATCAGGTCTACTTAGCATGCTAAGTCATGCTTTTGTGTGCTCCACAGGGGCCTGCAATTTGTGCACCAACAGAGTGGTGCGCTATGCTATACCACTGACCCTGAATCTTTTAGGTTGTGGGTTCGAATCCAGTATGGGTGAACTTAAATTGTGTATGATGTGTCGTTTCAATTTCTTTATTATGTGGGTAAGCATTGTACTTTTCTTTTTATCTTTTTTTCCTCTTGGTTTAGCAATAAATGTGTTTTTTGTTCATTTGGGTTCATTCACAGCTGTACGTCCGATGTATGTGTACATTCTCTTTATGCTGTGCTCCTCTTCTGACTTGGCCCTGTTATCGCTGCTTGCAGCTATATTTAGAGTTTAATCTAAACTGTGCAGGGCGGTGGCCCTCCAGGAAATGAGTTTGACACCCCTGCTCTAACACTCACTGTACTTATCTTCTTTTTATTCATTATAAAAAAAAAAAACAGCATTAGGCAAACAGAGACTTTTCACAGCACTTACATATTGTTGCTCTTTTGTTGGCTTTAATTGCATCAATTTTTCCTCCTTTGTAAGTCGCTTGGGATAAAAATGTCTGCTAAATGCCTAAATGTAAATCTTTTAACACACACACACACACAAAGTGTTAAAACAGCAATAACACAAAAAGCTCATCTGAACCACTTCATTATAATTGTAATTGTAATTGTAATGACACTGTAAATAATAGAGCAAACAAAGCGTGAGCATGCAAAAACTCTTTCAGCGAGTAGCTTCTCTGTAAGCCATAATGTGATGTGTTGGCACTGTCGATGGTTCATTTGTGCAGTTAAAATAATCGGTATCAACAGATCACCTCAGGTGGAATGATATAGTCAGCCACATCCCATATCTGTTCACCGAGCTCGCTGCTGTTTGTTAGAGCGATGCCTTTCACTTTGGTGGTGACGGAGCTGACAACGCTGTCGGTGTCCTGGTGGCCTTGTCTCAGAAACACATACCTGTACATAATCAACACAAATACACATTACTATGGTACATACTATTGTATTATTACATACTATGGTAAACTGGAATTTTTAACAGAGTTTGAAATGAACAAGTGTGGTTTTCACTTGTTTGCAAATAATTAAGGTTAGAAGAAGACTAAACTGTAAATTGTTGACTGAATGATTTTCTAATGTCATTTCTTTAAGCAACTTACCAGAGAAGATACCAAATCACTATGAGCTGTAAAATGCGAAAAGTCAGTCCAAGACAAGTGGATTTTACCACTAGTATTTGTGGTGTAGAATATTCACAAAAGAAGTCATTAAAACATTTACAAGAAAAATCACAACAGAAGTTCTTTAGTTTCATTATTAAAGTGAGAGTGAGAGTTGAAAGCTCAACACAAATGGAAGCATGCGTAATAACAGGACATTACGCATGCTTCCATTTATGTTGAGCTTTCAACTCTCACTCTCACTTTCTCTTTTCTCTTAAGGTATGGCCTCTTATGCCCTTTTTTTTCTGTTAACTCTTACTCTGCCAGTTTATTTTTTTAAACAGTTGCCATCCAACACTATTTCTGAATATTTTCAGAAAAATTTCATGACCTGCAGAATATTTTGTTGAATGAACAACAACAACAAAAAAAACCTAGCTTCTTTTCTTTTTCAACACTTTTTTCACAGACTACATCTAGATTGTTTTCTGAACGATGATCACAACGCAGATGGGAGTGTTTATGGACTTGGTCAGTTTCAAAGCTTCAGAGTCATCTGCAAAATGCATTTACAGAGAGGAATAGGCTAAGCATGTTTATCTCACAAACAGAAGGCTGGCCTGGAGCCGGCTGAGAAGAACTCTTATACAGTGTAAGTAATGTTTCTTATTGGCATTAGATAATGTGTTGTTGTGACATAAACTTGAACGCATTTACTAGATGGACATTAAGTGCAACATTTTGAAATATGATAGGCAACTTTTCAACGCATCTGTACGGCGTCAGGAAAGTTTTATGTTCCATAAACAATACTTTTTTTTTTGAAAGGAAAGATGTAATACGATGTAATGTTTAGAATGTTTATAAAAGTAATGTCTATGAATGCTTAGACCAATCTATTCTGTAAAAAACTCTGTCTGCAAATATCTGCTCAAACGTGTTTATAATGTGCTTAATAATAATTTAGTTTCTCAGATGTTGTTTTTGTACTGTATAATAATAAATACAAAGCATGTGTGCATATGATAGCTATAAAATCACATGGTCAATATTAGTGATCGCTAATGTAACAATATAGTTGCCATGAACATGCTCACTGATTTATTTATTTTAGTGACCAGATACCGATATGAATATTTTTTTGGGAAATAAATTATAGAAATAATACTTTTAATTAACAAGGATGCTTAAAGACATTTATTTTTCTCTTCAATATATTTATTAACTTTTTAACAACATATATTACATACACACCAGGAACAAAAATACAAAATGCAGTATAGACACATATTGATGTCTTCGCATCATTACAACATAACATATCTCAATTTGTACAGGACTCACATCCTCAAGACTAATAAATTAAAACACACACACAAAAAAAAAAACCACAAAATATTAAGACCTCCTAATACAAATACATCCTATAATCTCACATATCTTCAATTGTCTCCTTAAACATGTCACTATCCTCCTTCTCTATGAAGGATCTAAAGGGATTCCAAACATCTTCAAAAGTCTTACCCTTTCCTTTAATAACATATGTTATTTTCTCCATTGACATATTCAGTACCATCTCCCTGAGCCACCTTTTTATGCTGGGTGGTTCTAGATTCTTCCATTGTAATGCAATGAGGCGTTTAGCTTGTAAGATACACATAGAAATAAAGATACATTCCTTTGACTTAAGCTTAGGATACAAATGCAGTAGAAAAATCTTTGGTCCAAAAGGAAGATTCACATTTATTATTTTACCAATCATATTATGCACTTCTTTCCAGAATTTCGATATTTCTTCACATTCCCATATACAATGGAAAAAGGTACCTTTACAAACATTACACTTGGGACATGTATCTGGTATATTTTCATTAAATTTGTTTAACAATACTGGAGTTATGTATACTCGCATAAGCCAATTATATTGCAACAACTTTAATCCTGTATTAACTGTTTGTACTTGAGCATCTTGACAAATCTCACTCTGTTGAAAAGGCTTAGTAAGTTTACCGGAGTTTATTATTTCTGTTCTTATTGGTGCATTGGGAGTCATATTGACAGCGTAGTTTAGACCCGCCCCCAAAGTTTGACGCATCTGCTCATGTTCCGCTAAAATGTGAGGAAGGGCTCGCGTATGTTCAAGCCATAGATGAGTGTGCGTAACTTCAAAGTAAGTTTATTTCCGATATATATATATTTGTCCATATTCTTTAAGCTTGTTTATATCGCTGTATTCAAACGTTCTGATGTTTAATGCATCTATATCTCCGTGAAGCTAATGCTAGCTCTCTAAATGTACGCTGTCTCTGCACGTGCGATCTAGCGTGCGCAGCATAAGTGTGGTAACGAATAATACTTTGTATTTACTATATGTATATCTTGTACAAATGTCAGCAAGCCATATTTGTGTGGATTGATAAGATTATGTATGATTGAGAGGCAGAAAAGACGATGATCGCATGCCGTACTGGTCAATTATATATATATATAGTCACGTGTCCACACGTGTTTGTACATTTGATCTGGGTGTTTCTTTGTCGTTTATTGCTGTGTATTGATTATTGTATTTCTGTTTTATTATAGAAAACCACACACACCTTTGTAAACCCATACACAATCAAAACTGCAATGTGTATGCAGCTGGCTTGAAACTTTATTAAAACCCGTGATTGGATTTATGGACTTTTGTGCATTCTTACCGATGCCCCGTGATGATCTCCACTAAATTAAACCAGTCCAAGAAAGCTACTTAACACTAATGGTCCTTCGAGCCGGATGGTGATTGTCACGGAAGAAGATGTCCAGAGCCTATTCAGAGCCAGAGCCAGAGCATGAGCCTGATGTCCGACCAAAGCGGTTGTTATGTCCTCCACGCCACTTGGAAGATTATGAAGTGGAGTACAGAGGCTTTCAGGATACATATCCACCTTTGTCTAGGGCTCTGCCAAAGCCTCGCCACAGTGAGTTAGAAATTCAGAGTACTTCTTACCAGATGGAGGAAGCTGCCAAGATCACACCCCTTACCAGTTGGCGTGAAACGGGTAGTGAAGATGGGGCTGAAGATATCAGAGAACCCTATGTAGACAGAGACGCGCAAATGATGATTCAGAAGCTTCGAGAACAGAACAGACATCTGCATGAAACAATAGAGGACTTAAAACGCAGCTCCAGAAGGGATGAAACTGACTTCTCTCCGTGTCCTTCACCTTTGCCTCGCATTTATTCACTACGCAGAGTAGAGATGAGAGAGTCCCTCAGATGAGAGTCCCTCCGGTCCCAGCTCCATGTTCTAATAAGTCACTAATAGTTCAAGTAAGTGAGCAGACTTCAGAAAATTTAGTGGCAGATGATGGAACTGCAAGGGCGGCAGTTGAGGAGTTTGACCATGAAGCTACGTTGACAGGTGATCTTTCAAAATTGAGATTGCAGTCCACACCAAGGAGCAGACATATGCACAATCATCCACCGCCTCCAGGTACATCGCAATCTCAGCAGGCGACAAGCGCACATCCTGCACGTGGCCCAAGCTATTCGCATGATCAAAGAAACATCCCACCAAAGCCTCAGGTACGCAGCCTTCCCCCTTTACCTGACTCCCGTACCAGAGAACGAACTGACGACCCAAGGCCGCATTATCAGCCAAGAGATTTTGTTTCTCACTCTCCGCCACCTCTGACCAGAGAGAGCATCTATCGAGGTCCTACACCTTCAATACCGGACTTCACGTCAGAGGACCCACGGCAGTTTGCTAGACTCAAAATATCTCTTGACAATTTGCTGCCACTTGACGCAACTGAACAGTTTAAATATCAGATTCTGCTCGAGCATCTGAAATTCGAAGAGGCCTTATTAATAGCCGATTCTTACAGCAACTCCCGTAATCCGTACACCCAGACAATGCAATCACTAACTGAGCATTATGGACAGCCTCATCAGTTGGCATTACAGAAAATTGCTGACTTAATGGATGGGCCAAATATTCGAAGTGGAGACACTCAGGCCTTTCGGAGGTAGGTAGAGCTAACTTTAAAAGATATGTTCACCCCCTCAGAAATCCCATTCCAAATCTCCTTGATTTTTCACACTGGCTTGAATTCGAGCTGCAGGTGCAACCCACTGACAGTAGTCTCAACACAAGTGATGCAAGGGGACGTACTGGTCAGCTGAAAGAGGCTCCACGACAGCGTAAGCACATCTTTCAGACAACGACCATTCTGCATGGTGTTGATCAGCCCACTAACGCTCCAGCTGCTAAACCTGCAGAACTTCAAAGCCCTGGCAAGAATGTATACTGTCATTACTGTGACAATAACCACCACTATCTTAATCAATGCACCAACTTCACTCAGTTAACCAGTGAGCTCAAAACTAACTGGATTAAGTCGAACAAGAGGTGTTGGAGGTGTGGAGGGAAGCATCAAGCTGCCCACTGCAGATTAAAAGCCACATGTAAAACTTGCAAGGGCAAACACCTGACTGTCTTGCATGACATCAACAGCAGATCACCGGAGATTAAAGACTCTGAAGGACCTCGTGAAAGTCAGACACTGTACCTAGATCGGCCAGTAGGTGGTAGCCAAGTCCTTCTGAAAATCAGTAAAGTCCTGTTGCATAATGGTAAGCATTCATTGATGGCTTATGCAATTTTGGATGATGGTTCTGAACGTACCATCCTGCTTCATGATGCAGCACAGCAGCTCAAGCTTAAGGGGCAAACTGAGAACCTTTCTTTGAGAACAGTCAGACATGATGCTCAAGTCATTCATGGGGAAAGAGTATCCTTCACTTTATCCCCTGCATTCCAGCCAAACAAAAGGTTCAAAATAAAGGGTGCTTTCACTGCAAAAAATTTGGGCTTGGCCAAGCACTCACATCCAGTTCCCCTTCTGCAAAGGAAATACCAACATCTCAGAGGACTACCCCTGCAAGCCTTTTCTCAAGTTCAGCCATTGCTGCTTATAGGCTCTGATCATCACCACTTGATCACCCCCATGGAGCCAGTGCGTTTTGGCCCACCAGGCGGGCCAGCGGCTATCAGAACCAGATTAGGCTGGACACTCCAAGGGCCTGCTAACGTAGTCCAGCACCAGATCTCAGAGCAACAGTGCCTTTTCACATCAGTGACTTCAGCACCATCTGAAGTATTGAAACATGTGGAAAGGCTCTGGCAGCTTGACTTATTACCATACCGTAATGAGAAAGTGGTCACACGCTCACGTTGCGATCAAGAGGCCATAACTCTTCTTGAGACCAAGACAACAAGGGTTAATGTAGAGGGAGTGCTCCGCTATGCTACACCCCTTTTGAGAAAACCAGACATGCCTCAACTGAAAGCACCGAAAGAGTCAGTTCTTCCCCACCTCAGAGCACTGGAAAAACGTCTCAACAAGAGTCCAGAACTTACAAAGGTGTATAATCAAGAAATAGAAAGGCTGGAGCAATGTGGTTATGTCGTTAAACTGGCAGCTGAAGCAGTTGACCAAACTTCTGAATCATGGTACATACCACACCACATGGTACACCATAATGGTAAGCATAGAGTAGTGTACAACTGTTCCTTTCAATACCAAGGCCATAACCTCAATGAGTATCTGTTGCCTGGGCCTACTCTGACTTCCACCTTGCTAGGAGTGTTGCTTCGCTTTAGGGAGCATGCTGTTGCAATCACAAGTGATATCAAAGGCATGTTTCATCAGATTCGTCTGCTTTCAGAGGACAAGCCGCTTCTCAGATTTCTATGGCGAAATATGCAGCGTGATATTCCAGCCAGTGTCTACGAGTGGCAAGTTGTGCCATTTGGGACTACATGCAGTCCATGCTGCGCAACCTTTGCCGTACTCAAACACGTCCAAGATAACACTGATCCAGGTGAAAACTCACGTGTGGCTGTAGAGAAACATTTCTATGTGGATAATTATCTGCAGAGTGTGAGTTCTGCGGTCAAGGCGACTGAACTGGTGAACAAGCTGCAAGCTCTTCTAGCTTCTGGTGGGTTCGAGTTAAGACAATGGGCTAGCAACATTCCTTCTGTCGTTGCTCACCTTCCTGTGGAAGTCAGATCCGAGAAAATTGAACTTTGGCTTTCAGAAAAGCAATGGGATGTCACTGAGTCTACCTTGGGTCTCCGTTGGGTTTGCCAAGCGGACACACTTGGCTACAAAACTCGACCGAGGGAACCGCAAGTGCCCACAATGAGGTATGTCTATCAAGTCTTAGCTAGTCAGTATGACCCACTAGGCTATATTATCCCCTACACAACAAGAGCTAAGGTACTGATTCAAAGACTGTGGGATAAAAAACGTGAGTGGGACGATCCATTGCTACCAAGTGAACTCTCGCAAGCCTGGCGCGAATGGGAAGAGGAACTGCAGTACATAAACAGTATTGCAATTCCACGCTGCTACACTAGTACAGAATTAGACTGTGAGACCTGCATAAGAGACATCCACATATTTTGCAATGCGTCAAATCATGCTTATGGGTCAGTGGCATACCTGAGAACACAGAGTCTTCAAGGACAAGTCGAGGTTGCATTTGTCACAGCGAGATCAAGGGTGGCACCAAAACGACAGCTATCTGTACCCAGGCTAGAACTTTGTGCAGCACTTAGTGGAGCTCAACTGGCAAGAGGTCTTGAAAGAGAACTCACTTTGAACATTCAGAGTGTGACTTTGTGGAGTGACTCAAAGACCGTCTTAGCTGGGATCCAGTCGTTTCATGCAGATATAAGGTGTTTGTGGGTACAAGGATCGCAGAAATTCAGGAATTGACCTCTCCTCAAGCGTGGCGTTATGTGAAGTCTGAGAGCAATCCTGCTGATGACATTACCCATGGAAGAACACTTCGGCAACTATCAATGTCAAGTCAGTGGAATCAAGGACCGCACTTTTTGCAGCAAGACCCAAGTACCTGGTCTGGAGACCCAGAGGAATCAGTCCTAAAGAGTACAGATGAAGAGAAAAAGGTAACCTTCTGCAGTCTGACCACCGTAGACTTCTCTGATCTAGCGCAAGAATTCTCACTGTACCACAGCTTTAATCAGTTGGTAGAACATGAAGCCCAAGAGCTGTCAAACCAAGCAAATCAGACCAAAGATTTATCTGCACAAGACTACGCAGCTGCTGAGATCTCGCTCCTAAAGCAAGCCCAAGCTAAGTGTTTCCCAGTTGAGCTCAAATTGTTAACAAGTGGCCAATCCTTGCCTTCCAACAGCCGATTAATATCGCTTGCGCCAGAACTCGACCAGTCTACTGGGCTTATAAGAGTTGGTGGCCGTCTGAGACGTAGTGATCTTAACCCAAATATGGCCCATCCAATTGTCCTTGATCCCAAACACCCACTCAGTCAACTCCTGATCCAGCATTATGATGAGAAACTTCATCATCCTGGCCCAGAAAGAGTATTCGCTGAGTTACGTCGCAAATACTGGGTCATTAGGGGCCGTGAGGCGGTTAGAAGACCCCAACATCAATGCCAGGAATGCAGAAAATGGCGAGGAAAGCCTGACGTGCCAAAGATGGCGGATTTGCCACCAGCCCGACTTCGGCTCTACCGCCCAGCATTCTATTCGACTGGAGTTGATTGTTTTGGGCCATTTACAATCAAGGTAGGCCGACGCACTGAAAAACGGTGGGGAATCATATTTAAATGTATGACGACCAGAGGAGTCTACATTGATTTACTCCCCACAATTGATACAGATTCATTCCTCATGGCCCTGCGTAGATTTGTAGCACGTAGAGGAACTCCCCATGAACTATATTCTGACCAGGGAACAAACTTCAAGGGAGGACAAAGGGAACTATCAGAAGCGTTTGCCGCCATGCAACCTACCTTGCAAAATCAGCTGGCAAAACAGAAGATTCTGTTCAAATTTAATCCTCCTGGAGCTCCCCACTTTGGTGGACTCTGGGAGAGAGAAATTAGATCTCTAAAGTCCGCGCTGAATGTTACACTTGGAGCCCAACATGTAACGGAAGAAGTGCTAAGCACAGTGCTTACAGAGATTGAAGGGATTTTAAACTCGAAACCCCTGGGCTACGTGTCATCGGATGTAGCAGATGTGGATCCCATCACCCCGAACAGCCTTTTATTGGGGCGGCCAGACCCTGATTTACCCCAAATTGTATACCCTGAGTCAGAATTACTTAGCAGAAAACGCTGGAGACACAGCCAAGTCCTGGCCGACCATTTTTGGGCACACTACATCAAGAGATACTTACCTGAGCTGCAAACGCGAAATAAGTGGACGACTGAAACTGGCAAAGACCTGAAGACTGGGACAGTAGTGATGATAGTAGATCACCAGTTGCCTCGAGCCCTCTGGCCAGTGGGTAAGGTCTCAGCCACAGTACCAGGGGCTGACGGGAGAATCCGAACTGCTGAAGTGCAAGTGCAGGGTCGGAAATACATCCGACCAGTGAGTAAACTTGTCTGTTTGCCACCACTACCTGATGATGAGAAGGACTCGTAAGCCTTTTCTGAAGTAGAATTTACTACGTAAATTGGGGCGGCTGTTGAAAAGGCTTAGTAAGTTTACCGGAGTTTATTATTTCTGTTCTTATTGGTGCATTGGGAGTCATATTGACAGCGTAGTTTAGACCCGCCCCCAAAGTTTGACGCATCTGCTCATGTTCCGCTAAAATGTGAGGAAGGGCTCGCGTATGTTCAAGCCATAGATGAGTGTGCGTAACTTCAAAGTAAGTTTATTTCCGATATATATATATTTGTCCATATTCTTTAAGCTTGTTTATATCGCTGTATTCAAACGTTCTGATGTTTAATGCATCTATATCTCCGTGAAGCTAATGCTAGCTCTCTAAATGTACGCTGTCTCTGCACGTGCGATCTAGCGTGCGCAGCATAAGTGTGGTAACGAATAATACTTTGTATTTACTATATGTATATCTTGTACAAATGTCAGCAAGCCATATTTGTGTGGATTGATAAGTTTATGTATGATTGAGAGGCAGAAAAGACGATGATCGCATGCCGTACTGGTCAATTATATATATATATAGTCACGTGTCCACACGTGTTTGTACATTTGATCTGGGTGTTTCTTTGTCGTTTATTGCTGTGTATTGATTATTGTATTTCTGTTTTATTATAGAAAACCACACACACCTTTGTAAACCCATACACAATCAAAACTGCAATGTGTATGCAGCTGGCTTGAAACTTTATTAAAACCTGTGACTGGATTTATGGACTTTTGTGCATTCTTACCGATGCCCCGTGATGATCTCCACTAAATTAAACCAGTCCAAGAAAGCTACTTAACACACTCCATTCATCTGATGTGATCTCCTCATTAAGATCCTTACTCCATGCTCCTAAACAAGAGCTAGAAGACTCCGGGGAGCCCTCTACCAACGTATTATACAGAAGTGAAATCCGACCTTTATCATAACAATCTTTGGTGACTACTCTTTCCAAAACTGATAATGGTGGTATATTTCCAGTACTTTTTTGAAATGATAAAATGAAATTTCTTATCTGCAAGTACCTAAAAAAATGACTTTTAGGTATATCAAATGTATTACTCAATTCTTGAAATGACATAAGATTGTCTTCCTTATATAAATCTTTTATACTTTTAATACCTTTTTCTGCCCACATCTTAAAACCTACATCTATTTTTCCCGGACTAAACTTAGGATTTCCCCATATTGGACAGTAGCGAGATATCTCACTTATATAGGAGATATTCAAATATCTCTGCGTCTCATGCCACACCCTTACCATATTTAAAACCATTGGATTCGTAACATTACCCTTCATTTTCTGTAAAATTTTACGATCTAAATCATATAAATATGATTCCAGGGGTATTTTATTCAGAATAGAGTTTTTTTCCATTTCTACCCATATGGGTTGTTCATTAGATGTTGAGAAGAAAAACATAATAGATCTTAACTGGGCAGCAGTATAATACCATTTAAAATTAGGGCATTGAAGCCCACCCCTATCAAATGGCAAATATAAAAGAGATAATCTAAGTCTGCATCTTCTATTGTTCCATATGAATTTAATAATTAACTTTTTAAGTGTAGAAAACAGATTACTAGGAGGTGTAATTGGAATATTCTGAAATAGGTACAAAAATTTAGGTAAAATATTCATTTTTAACATATTAATTCTTCCCATTAAAGACAACGGTAAAGAAGCCCATCTTTCAACCAGCGTCACTGTATTCTCAAAAATTGAATTATAATTTTTTGTTACTATGTCTTCCAATTTTGGAGTAATTTTAATTCCCAAATATGTGAACATTAAAGACATTTATAATGTTACAAAAGATTTCTGTTTCTTCTAAATGCTGGTTTTCTAAAGGAATCTGAAGAAAAAAAAAACTACTCAGCTATTTCAATTATTTTTCAAATAATAATAGCAATAATGATAAATGTTTTTGTGCAGCAAATCAAAATATTAGAATGATTTCTGAAGGATGATGTGACTGGAGAAATTACGCTAAAAATTCAGCTTTGAAATCACAGGAATAAATTACATTTTAAAATACATTCAAATAGAAACCAGTTATTTTAAATAGTAAAAATATTTCAAAATGTTACTCTTTTTCGCTGTATTTTGGAACAAAAAAAAATGCAGGCGTTTTGAGCAGAAGCAGCAGCTTTTAAAAAACATTACAAATCTTACTGTTCATAAACTTTTGACTGGTAGTGTGTATATACTGTGCCTGTATATTTATATATTGTCACCATGTTTGCTCTGTCTTTGTCAGATCATTGTGATTCTCATATTATGAATATTGCACCCACAACATCTTGACTCTTGTGTTGTTTATTTGTTCCTAATAACTGTAATTGAATCTCAACCTATTTTGTGTGATAATTAAATATATGCTATTTAAACTACAAACAAAAAATATATGTATACACATTTCTTTTGTCCTCACTTTCTTTCTTGTAGCACTTCCCTCTGTCACACACCTGGCTGACATATGCAGCTCATTATGTGGGCTTTTGTCTTCTCAGGAGTGAGTCCTGATTATTTTATGATGTAAGTCAAATTTGCACAGGTGGTCATCCGTTAACACAGGTGCCGAAAGAGAGGAACAAAGCAGTTGAAAGGAATAGTGCCATCTAAAATGACAGGGCAAATAGTACAGAAGAAACCGGTTGTAGTGAACACACATTGCCACTCTTCTATGCAAAGCGAAGGATTTTCAGTGGAATTTCTGAAAGCACACAAACACCAAGATCTCTTTTCCCTTTTATCATATTCTTTTATTATCTACACTGCCGTTTAAGAGTTTGGAATCAGTAAGGTTTTTCATGTTTTTGAAAGAAGTCTCTTCTGCAGATCAAGGCTGAATTTATTTGATCAAAAATACAGAAATGTAATATTATGTTTTTCTATTTGAATATACTTTAAACTGTAATTGATTGCTGTGATCAGAGATCGGAACCTATTTAAAATGAAAATTACTATTTCTATTTTAACTTTTTATTCATCAAAGAATCCTGAAAGTATCAATTTCCCAAAAATTAGTAAGCAGCACAACTGTTTCCAACACTGATCGTAAATCAGCGATATTGACAATAAATGCGAATGATCTCTGAAGGATCATGTAACACTAGAGTAATGGCTGATGAAAATTCAGGCTTGCATCACAGAAATAAATTATATTCTGAAGTATATTAAATTTGAATACTGTAATTTCAAATTGCAATATTTCACAATGTTACTGTTTTTTTTTCTGTATTTTTTTTTCGGTCTGCTCACCACCAGATGTCGCCCTCTCACTCCATTGACATTACATTGACTGTTGCACCACACCCCAGACCACGTTCCCCATCAGCCATTGTGCCGATCACCTGTGTCCAATCAGAGACTCTATTTAAACCCCGGACTTCCTCTCAGTAGTCGCCGCAGAGCCTCTTTGAATTAACTAAAATTAATTCTAAATTTAAGAAAAAAAAAATATAAGAACAACTGAAAGCACACAAAAATGACACTCTGGCCAGTCTCGAATCTTGCTCGCTCTCTCTGTTTATTTATTTATTATTAAAGACAAAGTGTATGTTTTATTGTAGGATAATAGTTACATACCATGTATAATTACAATTAAACATTCTATTTTGTTGTAAAATAATTTATACAGTGAAAGAGTAATTAAATTAAAGAATGTAGCTCAAACTGCAAGGTTTCTCTGAATAACATGAATGAGAGCTCTGAAACTCTGTCTGTATGAAAGTGTGTACTGTGTATGAACTGATTTTGGAGACTGTGCACTTGGCATTACTCAAAAATTCTGCGAAAACACATCTGTAAAGAAGAGTGTATATATAAAGAAGGTCTGGGTGTGTTTTATGGAAATGATTTCATTTAGAATACTCCACATTCATTAACATTAGGATGAGGTAAAAAAAACTAATTCATATGAAGTTTGAATGTGTGTATAAATATGAATAATCTACACAATTGTTAGTGAATAAGGCCCAGTTATTTAGAATTACTACAAAATACAGACTATTTAAAACTAAATTGCATTAATTCATATTTTCTTTTTGAACCAACTACATAAACTTGCATAAAGGTATTTCATTATTCACAAAACATACAAATTTGAACCATACATGATTCCATATACAATTAATCATCACAATAGAAAATATTACATTCAGTAGACAAGAAAATAAAACCTATTATGCAATGCTTGTATTTCAATACAAATTTATTTTTGCAGAAAGTAGAAACCACTAGTTTACCAATTTGGCTAATGCACAACATGTCACTTCAAGTAAGTTCAATTATGTAACTATAGAATATGATTCTTCAATGTTAATAAATTCAATAAAGAACTTGAATTCATTGTAATGTTTTGCTTAATATCAAATACAAAAATAGTAAACTAATTATAACCTATAAAAACATAGTGCGTACAAACATAATAACTGAGAAAAGCAAAAACATAACCAAATCTAATGCACAAAAGTGGAATATATTATACCTCCCTTCATAGCACTAAAACAATACATTTTCACAACACTTTAAACTGAACACTTCAAGTCATATAAATTATGTTGTATAGTTTAAGCATTTTAAAATAAAATAAATACTTAATTTTTTATTTAAAATAGACCATTGTCTGGTCTACCGTTCACACTCGTGTGGTAGCGCCAGACCTCTCCTCGCTCCATAGACCGGCTGTTCACCTGGATAACCCGAACTATTCACCCATCAAACTCTCTACATCTACTTCCGTTGACACGGACATTCAGATCAGCTTGCTCATTGCTCCATTTGACCGTTCTCATCCTTTGCTCCAACTGTTCAATAAAACCCTGTTCGTTTGCACTCTACTACAGTCTCTGGTCTGCTCACTACGTAACTGTGACATTACAGCTGGTGATTTAATGTGTGTCTTTTGTTGCCCCTCCCTGGTTTTTCTTGGCGTGGCTCTGAATGAGTGCGTGTGCACAAGTGCTGCGTCTTAAATGGCATTAGGCAAATAGCAGTAGGCGAGCGAATAAGTACCTTTGAGCATTGATTAACACTAATTTTAATTTCAACATTTACATTTAATACATTATTACAATTAAAAGTTATCTGTTAACATTCGTACCTGAGCTAACAAAAAGTTGTATTTTTATTTTGACAAAAATTAATTAATAATATCCCCTTTTTCAAATCGAGCCGTTCTCAGATGCCTGTCATTGTGGCGTCACATGACAGAGGCCACTCCCACAATAGTTGATTGACATGAGCGTCTTACCTCAGACCAGCTGTAACAGTCAGACCTCCATTGTTTGGATGCCGGAGCAGGGATGTAAGTTAGACAAGAATATCTCCGATTGAGCGATTGAGGTGTTGTGTTGCTGGATGTAATAATGAACATAGTGGTCGTCGTTTACTCCTGACATCTGAGACATCACGTTTGTTTGTGAAGGGAATGAGCCTCCCGATCTACATATATCCGTCTATGTTCACGCGAATCATTCATGATCCAGCTTCACTTACAGCAGAAGTGAGTACAATCTTTATGATTCTTTGCGATCGCCTTTCCTAATAATGTGCTAGTTAGAAAGTTTAGCAGCTAAACACGCTAAATGTGGCTAAAGTAAACAGGCTCGTCACTCCACAGAGAGAAGAGAGGGGCGGGGCGAGCAGAGCTCATTTGCATTTAAAGGAACAACCCCTTAGAATGAGATGATTTTTGCAGAGCTGATTTTGACAAGGTAAAAAGGGTGTTGTTTTACACAACCGTTGTGAATTTTTAATCACAGTATATTATAGACTTTTCATTAAGACCCTAAAGAATCATATCAACTTGTGGAAAATGAGCATCCGATGACCCCTTTAATGTTAATTACGGCATTACCTAACATTAACTAAAGTTTATTGTAAAGCATTACCTTAGTCTGAGACGACAGGGCTTTGCAGATGATCTCGTAAGGGCCTCCGTCACTGTCAGTTCACGTTTAAAGGAGAGTAAAGGAGACAGCAGAAATGTGCTCAGCTGCAAATATGCAGTTTGTTGTGGAGAACAGGATCTAGGACAACATTTATGTGTTTCTTTCTACAAATGGACACATCTATTTAGCAGCTCAAACAATGTACCTCTGCTATTATGTTTTACACACACTCAGAAGTTTCTAATCTATAAATCCATCACCCGGTGGTCTGGTTTCATTTGTAAGCGTTCAGGATTCAGCGCTGAATCTAGTTTCATTTGGGATATACAATATTTTTTAAAGACTGATTGAGGTTTGTTTCACAATTTTCAAATTCAACATTATTTTCAAACGTGCGCATTTTAATATTATGTCCTTATGTCATAAAGATAAATGTGGGAGGGACTAACTGAAACTGACCAATCATCATTTGGACACCTGCCCTTGTTCCCTCATCTGGTCCAGATGTTGCTGTGTCCTCTTCATCATCAGTGAGCTCAGAGCCAGCGAGAGCATCTAGAAAAAGACCAAAAGACACTGAGGAAGTGATTTTGGTCAAGTTTGTTCTGCTGAGCTCCATTGACTGATGTTGTATGAACAGAAACCATCAGTACAAACCTGACCAAAATCACCTTCTGTGTTCACAAAAAAACAAACAAAAACAGACTCAAGGATTGGACAGTGTGGAGGCAGACCTCAGAACTTATGATTACATACAAGCTCAGGGAAAGATGGTAACATCCTGAACAATGAACAATGATAATGACATAAAACAGAAAACATAACTATAATGGTTTTGCGTACATCATAGTATGAGATTATAATAATAAAGAAATATTTTGACTTTATTCTTGTAGTATTTCAGCTTTATTCTTAAAATAAAATGACTTAAAACTTTACAAAATTATCTCATGTAAATAGTTATATGGTTTTTGTAAATTAAAGTTATTTTTGGTTTGTGGATTTGTTTGTTCATGTGAAAATCATGTGAAAAGCCTTACATCCAGTCTCCAGCACACAAAAGCAAAAGCAGAGGAGACAAAACGGGCAGATGCAAGTTTAATGCGATTTGGCTCCAAGATGCGGAGTTGTTAGCAGAGAGCTCCATGACCTGAACTGACGAGCTGATGATGTCCATCAGGTGTGTTAAATAGGAGAGACAGTGGACCCAAGGACTGCAACTGAGAAGCACTGGTTTAAAGAATGTGTTCACACACACTGGACGCTGTAGATACTACAGTAGGTCACTAATTCTGTGTTGTGTGTACGATCTAATTCACTTAATGGAAATCCTTTGTCAGAGCCTTCTCTGGTGCTTCATCAAGCGGGACATCCTTCCTGTTTCTGTGTTAAAAGCTGGCCAGGCTTGATGGGACAGATGAGAGTCTATGGGTCAGTCTAAAGCAGGTGGATACTGAAACGGGAGCCACAGCTGCCTTAAAGGTTGTTGTTCATATTTATATTAAAAACTTTGCACTTGTTTCTACTTTTGCCAGGGAACATCAGGGAGTCAAAGTAGAGTAGATGAGCTTCATCAGCAGCAGATCATGAAAGACTGAAGATCTGCAAGAAGATTCTGGATAAATGTTCACTGAAGCAATAGCACATAAAATAATAGGAGACAACACACAAACTTTGAATCCATTAGATGTTCTACAAATTGGTACAAATTTACCATACATACATCTTTGTAATAAATGTAGTTGATTTAGCCGATTTATTTAATTAACCTATTTTATTGTATTCTTCTAAGTATTTGGTGTATTATGACGAGTTTAAGTGTTGTATGTGAAGCACCACGGAAGTCTGAATTAATTGCCCCAAGGGGATTAATAAAGCTCTAAACTAAACTAAAAAACTAAAAACTGAGCTAAAGTACCACGTGGTCCGAAACATGTCCCAAACAACTAAGCATTCATTTTGCCATTAATTGTAATAATCCAGTGAGATTTTTGTTTGCACAAGGAGTCTGACAACAGCCAATGCTCCACAGAGATCTGATCTCACCATCATCATCATCATTCAGTCTGTCTGGAATGACAGGAAGAAACATCAAACTGAGACAGACTCAATCCAGAAGAACTGTGGCAATGTCTCCGAGATGCTTCAAGAAACCTGCAACGTATCCCTAAATGTCTGTCTAGCTTGAGCTTCTTACTGGAAACTTTGCATTCAGTAGCAAATATTTTCACTCAAATATTTTGCATCCAGTTATTGACTTATGTGGGAAGTAGCTGCATAATAAGCAGGATAATGTCCATCCAGTCAGTTGTTATCACAAAATAAAGCCCATCGGGCTGATACAAGAGCCATCCACTTCCTGTCAGGATCCTGGTCAGGATTCCTTTTAACATAAAAGGAATTAAAATAATCATTAAAAAATAATCACAACAGTAACAATAAGGAATTTAAAATAAAAATGATTTAAAAATTGATTTAAAATAATTTAAACTGTTAATAATACAAATGATTATACATAAAATACAGTGCAGTCAGTCTGTGCTCATTCAGTAAATACACAACTAAACAGATGAGTTTTGAGTCTGGATTTACATGTGGCTCATGTTTTAGCACATTTGATCTCTTCTGGAAGCCGATTCCAACTGCGGGCGGCACAGATTCCCCCTGTCTGGTGTGAACCCTTGGTATTTCTAACTGACTCGATCTTAATGATCTGAGTGGTCTGGTTTATATTCAGTAGGGCTGCACGATTATAACACAAATCCTAATTGTCGATTATTTCCTTCAAATTGTAATTGTGATTATTAATTACAATTATCACAATTTACATTGATTTATGCTTTAAATAGCTCTACACCTGTAGGAGATAAAATGTTCAATTAAGGTGATGTGTTATTTTCATTGAGCACTGAGTGGTGCTGTGACTTTGACTGTGATTTAAGTGTATAGGTGTCCCTCCTACTGTGGTAGGCAGGCGTTTGACCCAGAAGGGCAAAATGTTTTTGACCGCACCAGCGAGAGTCTGATGTCACCGAATCTTCCCTTTAATGTAAGCTTGGAAACTGAATTGGACATTATGCACTCTGAAGTTTTGTGAAGTCAATAAACTTTGTCGACCCAACGAAGAATGGTCTTCTCGTGCCTTATGGAGTGATTCAGTGAGGAAGAAACAAAGTAATAACGTAACATCAGCGTAAGAAATCTCAGTCACTTTAAGTGTTAGATTTACCTTTTACAGTAGCATTGTTTGAAGCAACTGCAGGCCATAATGTTATATAAAAATAAAAATAAAAAAACAAGCTGAAACACTCTTCCTGAAAAACGTTCATTGCTTTTCCCGTTGCCACAAATGTCAACGATATATTGGTTTGGTTTATTTAAATTAAAAAAAGTCAAAATATGCATAGCATAATAATGTTATACTAAACAATGGAAAAACTCAAGATAACCCGTAGAAAGAAAAAAAACTGAATTTGCCTTATCAAGTATTTTGACCTCAAACACAAGCCATAAAAACACTTCAAGTTTTCAGGAATGATCAACACCAAGTTGGACTTTTTAAGATTTTTGGCCAGGAACACAAGCCTGTCCACACTTTCAGGCTTTAGGGATGCACACAAACAAATCACAATGTTTCCTGCAGTGCTGAATACTCTCTCAGAGAGATGCACAAGTACTTTAGAGTGCTGAGAACGGTTTAGCATGTTCCTTCCACCAGACCAAAGAATTGTCCTCACTATCAGCAGCAGCACATGAGATCAGACTGTAGCTCAGCAGTTATGGCCGTGTCTTGGAGACTGTGGGGAAATGATGATGCTGGTCTGTGGTCGTCATCCACTTTAAAGAAGCTGCCCGGTGTTTTTTTTGGTTGAGGCGTTTAATAAAACAAAGGCAAACATTTAGTTTAACTCATAAAAGATAAATGTCATATACTATTTCTAGTATAGTAAGGACTATTTATTAATGTAAAATTAATACTGAAAATGGCCCAAACAAAATCTTCATGACTGTAAGTATTGATGCCATTTCAGTTCTCAAACAAATCTTGACAGCTTCAGCTCTGTCTTCATTGACATACTTAAGCATGAATCTGGGAACACACTCACATAACGTTAAGATCAGACAGGGACCAGAGACTGAATCAAACTTATCAAGGGTAGCCAACGAGACAAAGACAGGAGTAGATAATTAACCAATAATGACTTAACAAGAAACAGAACAGGAAAGACCATATAAGGGCAAAACCAACAAAACAGTCCACAGGGGTGTGACATATATATAAAACACTCAAGTTGTTCTATCACTGAATGCATTATAATCCAGGAATGGATTTGAAAACCCCTGGGCCCGTATTTATCACGCATCTAAGAATTACTCTGAAGAACACTGCTAAGAATTGACTTGAAATGAGTGTAAAAAAATTCTTGGCTCAAAGCTGCGCTTAAAAGTTAGTTCCCCTTCAGTCGTTTCACTACGACGTTACATATGGGAACTCGCCTGAGAGACCAATCATCTCTGAGCCTTATTCAAAAGGCCAATGAACATTCATGAACATTGGCGAGTGGTATTTGCATGCCGAGCCACTCCCCTGTACATACGGGTATATAAGATGGCGGCGTGCAACCACTCATTCAGATTTTCGCTTCAGAGCCTCGTCTCGAGCCTGGAAGCCTCTGGAAAAAAAAAAGAGTTCCTGTGAGTTCCTGTGAGTTCCTGCTCTCTCTCTCCACTGGCGTGCTGCCAACACTAAAAGAGCTTAATCTAAAAGAGCGTTTGGCAGCCGCCAGCGAGATCCTGCGGGCTGCCGTTATCACGGCAACAAGAAGCCTTTGCAAACCAGCGAGCCTCCCGTTGAGTGCACAGTTGTGCCGCGGTCCTCCCTGGGCAAACCGGGATCTAAAAGAGCAAATTTCTCACGGCTGTCGAGGACATTTTTTCCCGGGATGTCTCTCTGGCCGTGCGCTTCTGGGTGCGGTAGTTTCCTCGCCTCGCTGGACGGACATGATCGCTGCCTCACGTGCCTGGGCCGAGAGCACGCTGAGACAGCGTTCACGGATGGTTCGTGCGTTCATTGCGAACGCATGACCATGGCCGCGTTAAAGTCCCGCCGCTCGTTTGCGAGTAGGCTCCCCTCGTTGTCTTCCCGCGGCAAGTCTTAAAGGAGCCGTCAAGGTTTTTTTTTTCGGCTGCCGCGGCGACGCGTGAGGGGGACATCCAGGTGATTATGCAGAATGCTCCGACAGCCAGCAAAGCCCCGCGGACTTCTGCACCACCGCGTGGTCCCGTTGAGTTGCCAAAGCAGTTCGCTTCCCCGCACGCCGGGCTGAGTGTCTCCTTTGGCGCTCCTCAGGAGGTAGAGATGTCTGCTGCTGCGTCAGAGGGAGAGTCGGAAGGTGAGGTGGACAGCTTGGCGGCTCGGCGCCCCTCTGCGGTCGCCGCCCGTCTGAGCTGGACGCTGAACTATCGGCTATGTTCCTCCGAACCGCCAAGGAGATCAGTCTGGAGATGCCTAAAAACACCTCCGGCTGATCCTTCAAGGCTGGATGATTGGTTTCTGGGGAGGGCCTCCGCGGCACGCCCACGCACCCCCCCAGTGCCTTTCTTCCCGGAGGTGCACGAGGAGCTGGTGAGGACTTGGCGAGTCCCGTACTCGTCTCGTTCACGGCCCAGTTCCTCTCCCCTCGCCACTCTCGATGGTGGAGCAGCCGGGGGTTATGTGGCGGTCCCACAGGTTGAGCGCGCGCTCACCTGGCGGGATCGGCCGCATCTCCCCTCCAGGGCGTGTGAGCTTCGTCCGCTCTGGCGGGCAGGGCTTACCACGCCGCTGGGCAGGCTGCTACCGCCCTGCACGCTGTGGCAACCCTGCGGGTCTACCAAGCCCGGGCGTTGAAACAGCTGCACGAGGGTGGTCCTGACCAAGGGATTATGTAGGAACTCCGTGCCGCCGCCAACTTCGCCTTCAGAGCGACGAAGGTTACGGCACGTTCCCTTGGCCAGGTGATGTCCACAGTAGTGGTCCAGAAGCGACACTTATGGTTGACCTTGGCTAGATGGCAGACGTCGACAAAGCTCTCTTTCTCGACGCTCCCATCTCCCAAGGCGGCCTATTCGGCGACACCGTCGAGGACTTAAAAACGGAAAAAAAAAAAAAGCAGTTCTCGGCGGTTCAGAAGCAGATGGAGGCGCATCCTGCCCTGCCGCGACATAACGTCCCCGGGGCTTCAACCTCCGCCTGCCCGTCGCCGAGGGCGCCCCCCTGCGGCTCCTAAACAACCCAGCTCCGTCCCCTGCCGAGGCACACGGTGCTAGATTGGCAGCTCGACGTCGAGCTGGCCGCCCGCGTTTCAGGGACCGGCCAGGAAAACCCGCAGCAGAGCTGCGAAGCGTCCCTGACGCGGGCAACCCAGAGGTGACGTCCTCACTCCCGTGGAGGGCCGGGAGCTACTGTCTGCTATTTCACAGAAGGATTTTCTCACCTCTGGGGTCCGGCCCCGAGTTTCCTTTCCGAGCAGCGCCTTGCCTCCTCGAATTCGGACTCGGAGCTCGACATCGCCAGCGCGGGAACCAGGGAAGAAGGTAAGCGCTGCCCAGTGCAGTCAGACTTTTCTCCAGGACGTTTTTTCCTTCTGGGATCAGTCCCTTCCCCTTTCCCCCCCCAGGCTGCCCCCCCGTGGTCACGTCGGTCAACGTTCTTTTCATTCCACCTGGCGACCAGGCTGGGAGTCTGGCTTCAGCTCCCCAGCCCCTCGCGGTGGTTGATTCGGACGGTACGTCTCGGCTATGCGATTCAGTTCGTCAGGCGTCCACCCAGGTACAGAGGCGTTCTTTCCACTTTTGTCCACTCGGACACACATGCCGCTGTGCTTCGTGCGGAGATTGCTGTCCTACTGGCGAAGGACGCAATCCAGCCTGTCCCTCCAGCCGAGATGAAGTCAGGGTTTTACAGCCCTTACTTCATCGTGCCCAAAAAAGAGCGGTGGGTTAAGACCTATCCTGGATCTTTGAGCCCTGAATCGGTCCCTTCTCAGGCTGCCGTTCAAGATGCTCACGACGAAGCGCATGCTTACATGCACTCGTCCGCAGGATTGGGTTGCAGCCATCGACCTGAAGGACGCGTACTTTCACGTCTCGATTTTACCTCGCCTCAGACCCTTCCGACGGTTTGCTGTCGAGGGTCGAGCGTGTCCGTACAAAGTGCTTCCATTTGGCCTGTTCCTCTTTCCCCGTGTCTTTACGAAAGTCACGGAGGCTGCCCTGTCCCCCCTAAAAGCTGGCTGACGGGCATTCGCATTCTCAACTATCTTGACGACTGGCTTCTCATAGCTCACTCGCGAGATCTGTTGTGCGAACAGAGGGACGTGGTGCTCCGGCACCTCAGCCATCTGGGCCTTCAGGTCAACCGAGAGAAGAGCAAACTCTCCCCAGTGTAGAGGATCTTTTTTCTCGGTGTGGAGCTGGACTCGGTCGATATGACAGCCCGCCTCACCAACGAGCGCGCGCAGTCAGTGCTGAAGTGTCTGGAATCATTCAGACACAAGACAGCGGTCCCTCTCAAAACATTTCAGAGGCTCCTGGGGCATATGGCAGCCGCAGCCGCAGTAACGCCGCTCGGCTTGCTTCATATGAGACCGCTTCAGCGCTGGTTACACGATCGAGTCCCGAGATGGGCATAGCACCGTGGCGCACTCCGGATTGGCGTTTCCCCGCAGTGTCGCCACCTGTTCAGCCCGTGGTCCAGGCATCTTGGGGTATACACGGATGCCTCTTCCACGGGTTGGGGTGCTGTATGCAACGGGCAAGCAGCCTCGGGCTCCTGGACAGGACCCCGACTGCAATGGCATATCAAATGCCTAGAGTTCTTGGCTGTGCTTCTTGCGCTTCGTCGCTTCCGACCAATGTTGCGCCACAAGCACGTGCTTGTTCGCACCGACAGCACTGCGACCGTAGCCTATATCAACCACCAAGGTGGTCTTCGCTCCCATCGCATGTCACAACTCGCCCGCCATCTGCTCCTGTGGAGTCAGACGTGGCTGAAATCGCTACGTGCCGTTCACATTCCAGGAGAACTCAACCGTGCAGCCGACCAGCTCTCACGGCAGTCCACCCATCCTGGAGAATGGCGACTCCACCCCGAGACAGTCCAGCTAATTTGGAGCCATTTCGGGGAGGCCCAGATAGATCTGTTTGCTTCCCCCGAATCCTCCCACTGCCAGCGGTTTTACTCCCTCAACGAGGCTCCTAACAGCCTCGGCAGGGACGCACTGGCACACAGCTGGCCTCGGGGCCCCAAGTACGCCTTTCCCCCAGTGAGCCTCCTTGCACAGACACTGTGCAAGATCAGGGAGGACGAGGAGCAGGTTCTGCTGGTTGCGCCATACTGGCCCACCCGGACCTGGTTTCCAGACCTCATTTCCCTTGCGGCAGCCCCTCCCTGGAAGATCCCCTTGAGGAGAGACCTTCTTTCTCAGGGGATGGGCACAATTTGGCACCCGCATCCCGACCTATGGAACCTGCACGTCTGGCTCCTGGACGGGACGCGTCAGACCTCTCCGGCCTTTCACAGGCCGTGATAGATACTATCACTCAGTCTAGAGCTTCCTCTACAAGGCAGGCCTATGCACTGAGATGGGGTCTGTTCGTTGACTGGTGCTCCTCTCGTGGAGAGGACCCACAGAGATGTCTGATTGCAGTAGTGCTTTCCTTCCTGCAGGAGAAGTTGGAGCGCAGGCTGTCCCCTTCGACTCTCAAAGTGTACGTTGCTGCCATCGCAGCGTATCACGATGCAGTGGATGGAGCATCCCTTGGTAAGCACCAACTGGTCGTGAGGTTCCTTAGAGGTGCGAGAAGGGTTAATCCCCCTAGACCGCACCTCGTACCCTCTTGGGATCTTGCCGTCACCCTCCAGGGTCTACGGCAGGCCCCATTTGAGCCACTCGCGTCAGTAGAGCTGAAATATCTGTCTCTTAAGACAGCGCTCCTGACCGCGCTGGCCTCCATCAAGAAGGTAGGGGACCTACAAGCCTTCTCTGTTGACGAAGCGTGCCTGGAATTCGGGCCCGGCGATTCTCACGTCATCCTGAGACCCCGGCCCGGTTATGTGCCCAAGGTTCCCACCACGCCTTTCCGCGATCAGGTGGTGAACCTGCAAGCTCTGCCCCTGGAGGAGGCAGACCCGGCCTCTGCGCTGCTGTGTCCAGTCCACGCCCTCCGTATATATGTGGACCGCACTCGGCACTTCAGACGCACCGAGCAGCTCTTTGTTTGCTTTGGAGGTCAGCAGAAAGGGAATGCTGTCTCCAAACAGAGGTTGGCCCATTGGGTGGTAGATGCCATCTCCCTGGCATATCAAAACCAGGGAGAGCCCTGCCCCTTAGGTGTTCGTGCCCACTCCACAAGGAGTGTTGCCTCATCCTATGCGTTGGCTCATGGCGCCTCACTAGCAGATATCTGTAGAGCTGCGGGCTGGGCGACACCTAATACCTTCGCCAGGTTCTACAACATTCGCGTTGAGGCCGTGTCCTCCCGTGTCTTAACATAGACATCAGGTAAGCGGGAGTCCGGCTGGTGTCGGCTTGCTGCGCCACTCCTACGGGATCCGTGCGCTATATCCCTCAGTTGTTCCCTCTGGTGAACCTTGGGTCCTCCATGCCCCGCAGTCAGGCCTAGCTGCGGAGTAGTGCCTGACTGTGCTCCGGCTGGGTCTCCTTCGCCCAGCAGGTTGTGGCAACATGTCTCAGTATTTTTCCAAGGTCAGCTAGAAGGCCGCTGTTTCCCTCATATATCTCTACAAGTTATAGATATATTGAATTATTTTTATTCCACATGTAGAGATCTCATGTGCTCCGCCCCCCCAACTTCTGCTTCAGTAACAACTGGCATCCCTGTGGGGTCCCCTATTGGCCCTCAGGGCGTTGGGAAGGTTACGTTCATATCCATCTGCTGACACGTCCGCCTGTCAGCACGTGGGTCTGTGCGTAACGCGGCGTCAGGGTCGTGGCCTGTTCCATGGGTCTGTTCCCATATGTAACGTCGTAGTGAAACGACTGAAGGGGAACGTCTAGGTTACGTACGTAACCCTCGTTCCCTGAAGGAGGGAACGGAGACGTTACATCCCCTGCCACGACCCTACGTCGCGCTGACGCCGGGTTGCTACTCGGCTCCTCAGCGAAAACCTGAATGAGTGGTTGCACGCCGCCATCTTATATACCCGTATGTACGGGGGAGTGGCTCGGCATGCAAATACCACTCGCCAATGTTCATGAATGTTCATTGGCCTTTTGAATAAGGCTCAGAGATGATTGGTCTCTCAGGCGAGTTCCCATATGTAACGTCTCCGTTCCCTCCTTCAGGGAACGAGGGTTACGTACGTAACCTAGACGTTATCAAACATCTCAGATGTAATTTAAGCAAAGTGTAGGACCAAATATTAAGAGATGATTTACCACACTTTGCTGTGCCACAAACAGGATTTTGGATGATGAAATACACATGGACCAATCACTGAATAGATTTCCTTATTTAAGAATATTCTCAGATACATTCACATTGAATGGTTAAATTCCCTACAGGAGTTTACATTCAACACACGTTTGACAAAATAAAATTTTCAAGAGAAGACACTGGTAACGACGGAACTTGCGACCATAGTTGGGTAATGATGCTTTTGGGAAACACACCCCAGTTTAGCTCCTCTAAGTATGGAGAACGCACACGCTCGCAACATCGACATTAAGCTGTCACGGCGTGGTTTGCGGGGAATGAGGAGTAGGAACGAGGAGCTTGGAACATAGCGTTTTATTAATAATCCACAGGAATGAACAGGAACAACAGGGAAACAAACGCAAACACAACGTAAAAGACTTTAAGAACCGATGATCAGATGTGGAGCACAACCAAACTTACATACAAAGTCTAATCAGGGGAGGACAGGTGTGAACAATCAAACAGTGACGTAATGATTAGAAACGGAACAGGAAAGACCAAATAAGGGCATACACTGGGAAAAACACACAAAATAGTCCACAGGGGTGTGACATAAGCTGCAGTCAAAAGGTGTGTTGGACTTAACGCAGCGCTGCGCAGCTCGATCAAATTCTGACTTGAAGCAGTGCATGCCGGTTAGAAATTTTGTCCGAATTGAGGCGGCGCCGACGCCTCGTGACTGTCACGTGTGCCATCAAAGTACCGCGATAGCGATTCAAGAGCAGCGACTGACTCAGCCGGCGCAGTTTGTTCAGAGCGGCTGCAGGAGCTCTGATGATCACATGACTGTTTCACGATTGGCCAGATTCACCACAAGACAACGATCACGTGTGTTTTGGGTTTATTCTAACATCCTCAAGTCCGATAATGCTGACAAATCTGTGTTTTTAGAACAATAAGTGTTTTTACTGTAGTCACAAAGTACTGTAGTCAACATTTATTCATAAAACACAGATAAAAGCATATATAACCCCACTTTATTAATATTTAAACAGTATATGTTTACGTCGATCATTATTGTTGTTCAGATGGCGCTGTATTAAGCAGTATATGAAACGTGTTTCTGTTGCTCATGACGCTTTTGAAAAGTCTGTGTATTTTATAAATGTTGCATTTAATTCACTTCTTCTGTGATAGTGCATGCAAACACCGCGAGAGCTTCACTAACGAGAGTAAAAAGTGTCTGACTTGACGCCTCCGTTTTCAACTCCGCCCTCGACTACTCTGGTTGATCTCCGTCTGTAGCCGTAGATGAAGTCCAACACACCTAAAGTCTCTGCACACCAAAACGCTCGGAGAGCACAAAGGATTCGGTGGACTTTTGCTTGTTTGTGATTGTCAGTTCATAAACAGAATGAATAAGTTAATTACAGAAGTCTGTAAATGTATAGAAATGTAACGCTAAGCTGTTGCTCAGACTGAAATACACTTGATTTCTCTCTCACTGCATAAAAGAAACCGAATGAAGTTCTCAGTTCTGCTTCATGTTGCTGATTTTGAAGGTTAGGGTTAATGGATATTTATATTAAAATGGATGTTCAAGAAATATAAGATGAAGAAATATGAGTTGAGAGCTAATTTAAGACTTGTAGAGCATTTTTAAGAATTCAAGGCACTAAAGCATAAAAATACAGTAGACTTGCAAAAAGGGAGAAATTATTAGTAAGAAATGGTAAAATTACCTTGTTGTTGTGGGTAAATTAATATTTCATTTTTATTTTTTCATTTATTATTATTGTCATGTATTTATTTATTTTATTTTTATTATTTTGCCTGGAGGCTTCACAATAATTAATAACATGGTAAAGAACAAACCCAAGAAAATACTGATGAAACTTTTAGAGTTCACAAGTTTCCAGTAAAGTAAAAATGTCAGAGTAATCTGACTGAACCTTTTGACAGACAGTTAAGGTATGATTGGCAATATTGACATGTTGAGATGCAAGCAGACAAGTTTAAGGGTAGTAGAGATGTTTTATTGAGGATTACAGACATGTGGGGAAAAAAACCATCTGCATCTTTTTCCCCTCATCTGTTTTTGCTACTCCCATTAAAAAAAAAAAGTTTTTTAATGCTCAAAAAGTGTAAACAGAGTGATTTAAATTTGATTACAGTTACACACAGAGACATGCATGAAGAAGTGCAGAATATAGCATTAACTGAAAGAAATAACTTTTTTTTTTTTTTCTTTTTTAACATTAAGCTCATTTAGGGTAAATGAAGATAAGCCCATCAAACCAGAGTCTCATAAACACAGAGGGGTACATTTTCCTATAATTTAAAGTGAATGCTGTTCTTCAAATTATATTGAGAGATTGTAAAATAGTTTTTCAAAACACAATAAGCACACTATTTCTTTTTGTAAAGTACATGTATAACTGTATTGTGCTCATTTTCACAGCGGTGCTTCATTATAGACTTTGCTCTTAAACAGTGTTTGGTCTTGTTTACAGCGCTGTCAAAGAACTGGTTAAAATCCACTGACTGCACATTAACCTCTACCTGAAGTCAAGTATTTGTTATTATATTTATTTATTTATTTTTGGCATCATGATTGACTTACTTTTTTGCACTTGAAAAACAAAGACAGAAAAGGAGAAGTAAAACATGGTAAAGATCTGTGAGGCTCTATTCAGCCTGTCCTCTGTGCAAGACTTCTTTCATAATGTACAGGCCAGCCTTGCTCACACCCTAACTCAATGTAAGGAGTGGACAACGTCCCTCTATATACACAGTTTGGGGGTGTCTGCCCATTTTGTAATCTTTGTAATCTACACGTGACCACAGGAAATCGCTGGTTACTCACAAAGAGCATATAATTGCGGCTTCTGCCACAAACTGCTCTAATATGACGATCTTCCGCTTGTATGAAGGTGTTGACAGGTTTGCATTCACCATCAGGGCCCCTGATGTTCCTCCTACTGATTTCACTGGTACACATCTCCACAGTCACACCAGGACCCTGATGCTGATTGAGGAAGTTTTGATAACGACGCCTTATATCTGCTGGTTGACCACGAGTGGAGGACGACACACACAAGAGCAGCAGCAGAATCACTGTATGGATCTCCATCACCTGGTGAACAACACACACATCAAAACACCTTCTGCTGACATTTGACTTACTAAAGCAGTTTAGACACGACTTATCAAGAACATACTTCATAAAATAAATGACTGAACCCTTCATTTGTTTTTACTTGCACACATCTTAGTTATGTTAACCCAGCTGTGCATTTCTTCATACAGTACGTACACGGTTCCAGTCCTGGATTTGGGTTAAAGACACATTTCTTGTATATCTTACACTTTCTGAGTAAAGTTCTAAAATTCTTACCTTGTTGTTCTGGGTAAATGAATATTTTGTCTTCTTTTGCCTGAAGGCTTTTAGAGTAATCAACAGTAACGGTAATGAACAAACCTTAGAAAGCCCTGATGAAACCTGTTCTGAACGCAGTGTTTTCAGAGAATATTAAGGAGGAAGATCAGAGACTGGCATTTTATAGTCTGCCATGAGCATCACAATGTCTCCTCCTTGCACTTCCTTACAAGTCAAACATTTGATACGTACACACACACAAATACACATCACTCTCTGTATGGGGGCCCCCTTGTTGCCGTGGCAATTTCTAAGTGCATGATATGTGTGGCTTCACACTTGCTCAGATGTTGAAGTGTCATACGTTCAACCTGGGAAACTGCAACATCACTCGGACTCGCACAAATACATTATCTTATATTGCAATCAAGCACACCCAATCTTATCTTAGTTTAACACTTTTAGTAGCTTAAGCAAAAAAATACTTCCCTTTATTGCAATATCATACTTCTGTGCTTAAATGCAGCATGTCTTAAAAAATACAATAAAATACAATCTTTTTTAGGAGGTCCATCTGCAAACATCTCCTTTACAATATGATAACACCTGGTTTGAGCTGTTCTCACCTCTCACATACACTTTACATCTTAATAACCCTTCTTAAGAGGTGAGAGCAGCGGTTTGAATTCTCAACGTCTCCACATCTTCTGTAACAGAATTTAATTCAGAATAAAAATAATTTCCAAGCAATCAACTCAATCAGCAATTGTATTAAATTCTTATTTATATCTTCTTGTTTTCTGATCAACCGAATTAACCCCCTCAGTTTAAAAATCATCCTCTGGAGCTCCTCCGCTTCTCTCTTTTCTTTGCTTCTGACGTTTCCTCCTTTCCTCTTTCTTCTTCCACTTGGTCTGTCGTCTCCGTAACATTTCTACAAACAGGTCGTCTACGTAAATGTCAAGTTTTTCTGGTTCATTATAAATATTTCCCCTATGAGGCTGTTCAGGAAATGGCACATTAACATCAGCTGATACAACACCTGACTAGTCTGTCAGCACTGCTGGAGTATTTACTGCAAACCGAACATGATCTTTAAACACCAGACAGTGCAAATGTGGCCTTGGGCAACTGATGTTCCATCACCCTTATTTGTTCTTTTTGTAAATATTTCAAAAGGAAAATATTAATGAGTCCAGTTTACCATACCTGAGCTCCTTCAGCTAGATTTTTAAAAGATCTAAAATATCCACACAGTTGATTTGATTGTTTTACTGTAAATCGGTGGTTGTCAGATCATGTGATCGAGCTGAAGTGTCAGTAGCATGTGAGCAGCTGATCAAGATCACTTTTTATTTCTTCCAGTGTTTTCCTCCCTGTTTCCAACTGTGGCCATCAGCAGCTTCATTTCAAGGTAGTTTATATTCATATTCACCACAGCAGAATTTCAGTGTTTTTACTCACGATCTGAACAAATGTGAAGGACGTCTAAAGGTTCATTTGCAAGGTGTAATGCTTCTGTAACCTTATATCAGTGGCCTATATGAATATATTCACACCATCATCATACAGTAAGTCAGATTTTTATGAAAAAATAATGTATTATAAAATATATGCTCAGATTATATTTACAGAACCTGAATGGAAACTTTCATCACTTGCATGAAAACTCATCACTTGTATCAGGAGTCCATCTGAAATCAGAGCAAATAATCCATGTCTGTTAACAACAGCAGCACAATGAATTTCAGCTATTAACTTGCTTGCTTTTTATTTTTTTAAGTCTTTCCCCAGCAGGCTCACTTTCTCTAAAATAGTCCTAAAACAAGAGAAAATGGAAACACTTATAATATAAAGAAAGGTTTGCAGTCTTAACATTAGAAAACATGACACAGCAAGACATGCATATAACATACTGAAGTGCTAAAGTTTGGTTCAATTATTTGACTTATCTGTCATGACAGCACTACAAAAACACAACAAAGGGAAATACTGTTGCCTTATATAGTGGTTGTCTTATTGTTTTTGGCTTTGTTTAAAAAAAACCCTGTCTTTTAACACTTGTTTTGCTAGGTATTTCAGTAAATGAAAACACAATACATTTCAGTGTGAATTCCCCAACTGTCTGTCGTCCATCATTTGCGTGCAAGTGATTCTGGGATATGGTAGGGTGTGAAGTGTCCATCAGATGTACACTACATTTTCCTGGGAATTGAAGACCGCATTTGAAGTCACTTTGGAATTACAGCAACCTTCGTTGCGCCGCGGTGACGCATTCGGCCTTGGAATGCACATTTCGGAGGGTGCATCCTGAATTGGGACAGCTTACGTCATGACGCTGTGACACTTTCACACTTCAAATACGCACTTCGGAATCCGTGCACTCCACTTTGGGACACCTCCATTTTGAGCGGTGTCATCAGGCAATTAAGAAATTAACATAAAATGACGTTTGAAAACCCTGATAAACTTAATTGATTATTGGTGAAGTTGTTCTTTTTCTGTTGTTTGTTCTGGTTCAAGACAGTTAGGGTAAAACTCTGATCGTATTTTCTCGCTCAACTTCAAAAATCATTTCAAAATCATCCTACATCGCTGCAGAAGAACAGACATAGTGTTTGCAAAATGAACATGCAAAGAAGATCAAACACCCTTAACAAAAAAGGTAAAACAGTGATATAGGACGATTTTGAAGTTGAGGGAGAACATGAGATGGGAGTTTTTCCACATACTCCATATACACTAACTGTTATGAGCTAGAATACACAGAGTTCAGGCAGAGTAAGACCAGACGAGCATTTGGCATTAAACAGTGTATATGTTACGAGGAAGGAGAGACGTGAGGCGAGCGGATCCATTTGCGAGCTTTATTATAAGGACAAGACAGATACAAGGTCGTGCAGGCAGGGTCAAACAACAGTAAACAGGAACGTAGGAGGCGAGACGAGAGAATAGTCCAGGAAGACGAGCGATAGTCCGAAAAGGCAGGCGGCTAGACAGTCCAAACGAGAAAACCAGGCGGGAAAAACAAAACACAGGGAACTAGGAACTCGGAACTCGGAACAAGAAACTAGGAAGCGATAACAAAGGGAATACAACAATATAACAATCCGTGACTTGCACTGGGAAAGTCTGGGGCTTTATAGGAAGCCTGATTGGTCACGGGGGCTGACGCAATCAGTGCGGTGGAGGATGGGAGATGCAGTCCAGAGTGTGGTGCAACAGTCAAAGTGTGTAGGTGAGGTGAGAGTGACATCTGGTGGTGAGCGGACAACGGGACACCGACCAGATTCGTGCTCAAAGGAGGCTTCCAGGCCTTTCCCGAAGAATTTCTAACTCTGAGATCAGAGGCCCAGTTGGTGGGAGGCCGAGACAGGGAGAGGAGCTGGAGGGCCTGGGTCCATGTGGGGGAGCCCAGTGGTGGGGCCGGGACCACAAAGCAGGTGCCTTAGCCTTCTGGGGAGGCCGGGGCGGGAGGGCAGGAGCCCTCAGAAGGAGGCCAGGCAGGAGAGGGGCCAGAAGCAAGCGCCATAAGCCCTCCAGAGCCCGGAGCAGGAATGGGGAGCCACCTCCAGGGGGAGACAGGAGCCACCAGAGTGAGAGGACGTTGAGAGAGGCTGAGCAGGTGGCTAAAGAATTTCCAAGAATTTGAACCCATGAGGAACCATCGAAATTTGGAGGCGGAGGCCCCGGCGGCCCTCCAGGGGAGTATTGGTGGGAAGTGAGCAGGAATGGAGCAGCCCTCGAGAGTGAGAAACAGGAGTCTGCGTCACAGTTCAGGAGACCTACTAGGAAAGCAGGGACAGAGGGAGGCAGACAGAATAGGGGAGAGAGCAGCAGCCCCTCCAGAAGTGAGACAGGAGGCAGCCTCGAAGAGGGGCACAGAACAGAGGCTAGAGCCCCTCAGGAGGCCAAGACAGGGAACCCGCATCATGGACTGGGACCTGGGGAGAACAGGGACAAAGGAGGCAGACAGAGTAAGGGGAGAAGCAGAGAGAGCACAGGCTAACGCCGCCTCCCTAGGAGGTTCTGTGGCGAGTGTCGACACCTCAGGAGGCATGGGCGCAGCTTCTCCAACGGAAGAGGCCTCTGGAGGGTTGGGGTGGGCAGAGTCTAGAGCAGGCTGTGATGAACCAAATTAGGAAAAACTGTGATCGGACGGGAGCTCTGGATCAGGCTTGAGATCAAACGGGACCTCCGGAGTAGACTTGTGATCAGTCGGGAGCTCTGGAACAGGCTTGTGATCAGACGGGAGCTCTGGAGCAGACTTGTGACCAGGCGGGAGCGCTAGAGCAGGCTTGAGAACAGACGTGATCTCAGGAGCTGACTTGTGAACAGATGTGACCTCAGAAGCACAGTGTGCAGACCACACACACCAAATGGCAACCGCCATTACGGGAAGAGCAGTGGCGGGTGGCAGGACCTCTTTAAAGGTGGGTCTAGAAGATATTGATGCCATTGGGATGTTCGCTGCCCTCACTGATGCTAGTGGTGGGTCCAGCACGCCGGCCATCCTGATAGGCCGTGATCTTGGTATGTCAGACGAGACGTGACTTGACTCTGGGCGGTCAGACGAGACGTGACCTGACTCTGGGCGGTCAGACGAGACGTGGCTTGACTCTGGAACAACAGCAATACCTTGACTTGGCTCAGTAAGTGCTGCTGTGACTTGGCCTGTCACGTGAAGTCCAGCGATGATTTGACTTGGCCTACGAGGATCAACGATGACTTGACCTGGTTCGTGGTGATTGGCTGAGGCCTGACTTGGCTTGTGAACATCAACTGTGACTTGACTAGGCTCGTGGGGATCTGCTATGGTTTGACTTGGTTTGTGAAGATCAGTAGTGAACTGACTTGACTCTTGGAGATCAGCGGTGACTTGAACTGGCTTGTGAGGATCAATGACTTTACTTGACTCAGGAACCACGGCTGTGACTTTGCTTGACTCAGGAGGAGTGGCCCTGACTTCACTTGGCTTGTGAAGGTTGACAATAACTTTACTTGGCTCAGGAACGACAGCCTTGAGGTTGCTTGACGCAGGCACGACAGCCTTGACGTTGCTTGACGCAGGAACGACAGCCTTGACGTTGCTGGACTTGGAAGCTTGACTGGACTTGGAAGCTTGACTGGACTTGGAGGCTTGACTGGACTTGGAGGCTACAGCTGTAGCCTGACTTGACTCTGGAGCAGCGGCTGAAGTTTGACTTGGCTCTGGAATAACAGCAGCAGCTTGACTTGGCTCATGAGGATCTGCTATAACCTGGCCTGGCTCATGGAGATCCGCTGTACCGGGACTTGACTCATGAACAACATGGCTTGGCTCAGGAACAACAGCTGTAACGTGACTTGGCTCAGGAACAACATGGCTTGACTCAGGAGCAACAGCTGTAGCGTGACTTGACTCGTGGGGAACAGCTGTGACCTGGCTTGACTCGTGGGGCACAGCTGTGACCTGGCTTGATTCGTGGTGAACGGCAGCTGTGTCTTGACTTGACTCTGGGGTAGCCGCCGCGACATGAAGGAGCGCCACTTTAGCTGCCCATACCGTCATTAGGGGTGTGTCCGGCACGTGGGCCATCATGGCCACAGGTGGCGTCCGGGTGCTGACCACAGGTTCTGGAGTGGTAGCCATATTGTGGAGTGGCTTGGAGACGGCGGCCATCTTGTGCAGTGACTCTGGCTCAGGAAGGATGGCTGTTACTTGACCTGAGATAGGAGTGATAGCTCTGACTTGACTTGACACAGGAAACACTGCTTTGACCTGACTTAACACAGGAACAAGGACCGTAGCTTGACTTGACTTGGAAACTTGACTTGACTCTGGAAATGCAGCTGCAACTTGACTTGACTTGGAAACTTGACTTGACTCAGGAAATGCAGCTGTAACTCCATATAGCTCTGATATGGCAGCTGTGACGTAACGGAGCTCTGTTTCCGCCGCCATCTTGTGAACGGACTCCGCCGTCGCAGCCATCTTGTGAACGGGCACCGCTGTCGCCGCCATTGCACGAGCGCGCTCCGACACGGCCGCCATTTCACGAGCGATCCAGGCGGCAAACCTGTTTGTAGCATCGTGCTCCGGCATGACCGTCCATCTGCGAATGGGACGCGCGGTCGCCATCGCCGCGTTGTCGCGCTCCCTCTGCGCGACCCCCACGGTGCACGGCGAACCCACACACAAAAACGCAAAGTTCAAAAAATCCTCCAGTGACGAGCGCGGGCCCTCGCGTCTCAGTTGTGTACGGAGGGGCTGATTCACGCCATCACAAAAAATCTCAATCATTATACAGTCCGGGAGAGTGGAATGGTTAGCAATGGAAATAAACTCACGGGTATATTGTTCGAGTGTGTGTGATCGCTGTTTGATTCTGCAAAGAGTTATGTCCGTGTCCATATCAGATGAATATCCGGGGTGAAAGCTGCTGGATCCTGTTGTGACGGATTGTTCTATTACGAGGAAGGAGAGACGTGAGGCGAGCGGATCCATTTGCGAGCTTTATTATAAGGACAAGACAGATACAAGGTCGTGCAGGCAGAGTCAAACAACAGTAAACAGGAACGTAGGAGGCGAGACGAGAGAATAGTCCAGGAAGACGAGCGATAGTCCGAAAAGGCAGGCGGCTAGACAGTCCAAACGAGAAAACCAGGCGGAAAAACAAAACACAGGGAACTAGGAACAAGAAACTAGGAAGCGATAACAAAGGGAATATAACAATCCGTGACTTGCACTGGGAAAGTCTGGGGCTTTATAGGAAGCCTGATTGGTCACGGGGGCTGACGCAATCAGTGCGGTGGAGGATGGGAGATGCAGTCCGGAGTGTGGTGCAACAGTCAGAGTGTGTAGGTGAGGTGAGAGTGACCTCTGGTGGTGAGCGGACAACGGGACACCGACCAGATTCGTGACAATATAATTTGTATAATTTTTATAAAAATAACCGATCATTTTGCTAGATAAGACCCTTCTTCCTCTGCTTTTCATTGTGGCCAGCCTAAGGCACACCTGTGCAATAATCAGCATCTTGATATGCCACACCTGTGAGGAGGATGGATTATCTTGGCACAGGAGAAGTGCTCACTAACACTGATTTAGACAGATTTGTGAACAATATTTGAGAGAATTTGGTCTTTTTTGTACATAGAAAAAGTCTTAGATCTTTGAGTTCAGCTCATGAAAAATGCAGGCAAAAACAAAAAGTGTTGCGTTTATAATTTTGGTCAGTGTATATTACGTTAGTTTATCTATAATGGATGATGGGCAAAGTAGCCTAATGTTACTGTAACCTATTAATTACTCATAAAACCCGTCCTTTTACTTCTACCAGATACATTTTGTACAAAATATTTTACAATACAACTGGATTTTGTATTTAATTTGAATTAAATAAAAACATTGTAAGTTACTAATTATAATATAATCATTTTACAGAAGGAAAGCAAAGAACATTTACATTATTAAAGAAGATTATGATTGACCGTCTAGCCAGAGTTCAAGCACATTTTAAAAACTGTTATTATAACCTTTGAATATATATATGTATATACACATACATACACACACACACCTCTGGTTTATTATGTGTGTGTGTGTGTGCAAAACAGAATAAACTGCTCCCTTCTCTTCCTAAGAAGAGAGTCAGTAACATACTGTGTAAGGAAAAACATGCAATATTAGATTCATTGCAATATGCAATGTTTTGCAATAACAAATTTTATTTTCTTATCTGCTTCTGATTATTTTCCCAAACACTGGTGACATGCACAAAACAGAAAATATTGTTGTAAAAGTTGTAAAGAAATTATGTTTCTTGAGGAAAACATTTCAGGAATGTTCTCCATATAATGGACTTCTATGGCACCCCCAAGTTTGAACATCCAAAATGTAGTTTAATTGCAGCTTCAAAAGGCTCTAAATGATCCCAGCTGAGAAAGAAGGGTCTTATCTAGCGAAACGATTGGTCATTTTCTAAACAAACTGACAATTTATATACTTTTAACCTCAAATACTCATCTTCCCGCCACAAATAAATCATTATATGGGAAACACTGGTAATGTATATTGATATATCAGAAATGTGACCCTGGACCACAAAATCAGTCATAAGGGTCAATCTGAAAGACGAATAAATAAGCTTTCCATTAATGTATGTTTTTGATGGATAGGACAATATTTGGCCAAGATACAGCTATTTTTTAAAAAAAATCAAGATATTGAGAAAATCACCTTTAAAGTTGTCCAAATGAAGTCCTTAGCAATGCATATTACTAATCAAAAATTAAGTTTTGATATACTGAGAGTAAAAAATCTACAAATATCTTCATGCAACATGATCTTTACTTAATTTCCTAATGATTTTTGCCATAAAAGAAAAATGGATAATTTTCACCCATACAATGTATTGTTGGCTATTGCTACAAATAAACCTGTGCTACTTATGACTGGTTTTGTGCTCCAGGGTCACAAATGTGTTTAAAAATCATATTTTCAGGTGTATAAATCTCAGTTGTAAAAATGTACACTTATGACTGGTTTTGTGGTCCAGGGTCACGTATGAGGGAAAGGAGGGTAACAAAGAGAGCTCCCATGTCCAGGTCCTGGGGCAACACAAACCACAATAACACCAAATTAAAGATTGAAATGAATGTGACAGTGTTTCATGAAATAAACTCTGGGACAAATAAAGGCTCTAGGTCTTGGAAGACTGCAGTAAAGTTCAGACATAACTCTTGCACAGCAAGCTGAAACACACTACTCAACTTCTTAGTTTTCAACACTTTCACATACACCAAAGTCGGCTGGAACACATTACACAACTTTTCTATTTAACCTCAAGTTGCCAACATCTTCCGTTCCCACCATTTCTTGTTTGTCTTGTTATGTGTCTTGTTGACTTGTAGTGTGAGGTTAAACAGAAAAGTTGTAAAAGACGGCAGTTTCTCAAAGAGGAAAACCTCCTTCTGTCTCCTCTGTTTGGGTTCTTATACACTGCTCCAGTCACACCTTAACCAGCTGGAACACAATCTGTTACACATACATAACCATATATTAAATGGTTTACATCTATGTAGTTTCATATATTGCTGTGCATGAATGTACACTTAAGTTTTAACTTTATGCGAGCATATATTTCACATTTTGACATTTCATATATGAACATATTTGTGACCCTGGAGCACAAAACCAGTCTTAAGTATCACAGGTTTATTTGTAGCAATAGCCAAAAATACATTGTATTTGTAAAAAGTATCCATTTTTCTTTTAGGGCAAAAATCATTAGGATATTAAGTAAAGATCATGTTCTATGAAGATATTTTGTAATTTTCTTACTGTAAATATATCAAAACTTAATCTTCTTCAAGGGGGTGAGTAAATTATCTGTACATTTTTGTTCTGGAAGTCGACTTCTTTAATTTGGACAACTGTAAACACAATTTTCTCAATATTTTTGCACCCTCAGATTCCAAATGTTCAAGTAGTTGTATCTCGGCCAAATATTGTCCTATCCGAACAAACCATTTAGTGAGCTTTCAGATGATATAGAAATCTCAATCTGTGGGTTTGGCTGGACTCTTTGCGTTGTGTTCAAGCACAACTTTTTAGCCCAGATGCAGCTGACGCACGTTTGGCCTTCGGTCAGCACTAGTTCTCTGGTGTCGGTTTGGTGTGTCAGGGGCTAAGGACAGCTGTCATCTCCTCAGTCAGGTGGGAAGATTAAGGGACAAACCAGGCCTCTGGCTTCCTTGAGGACCATTTTAACAAATGTTGTCATCTGGCTCAATA
This sequence comes from Labeo catla, assembly GCA_012976165.1. NCBI lineage: Eukaryota > Metazoa > Chordata > Actinopteri > Cypriniformes > Cyprinidae > Labeo > Labeo catla. Next base: position 141,987 of record VONZ01001259.1, on the reverse strand, counting down.
AAAAGATATGAGGGCACTGTTGGGGTGGTGGTCCTTGAGGGATTGGGTTATTCTGTCACGGTTGTAAGCAGAGAGTTGAGGCGCGGATCTAAATGCAGGCTTTTAAATTAAATAAATGAACGTGATGATGTCAGGAATGCAGGAGAAATAAAACAATCCACGACACAATCTACAGTTACTAAACGAAGGAGAGGGCTGTAAAAAGGAACATTTGTCAATACTTTAATTTTTTGCATGTCACTAGAGTTTGTGGAAATAAAGGAAGCTGCAGGTGCAGATTAGAGAAAAAAAAGTAAATTACAAAACTTGTGTTTTATAACTGTTTCTTGTATCTCATATTTTGAAATTTCTCTTTGGAGAGAATAAAGAAGCCATTGTACATTGAACTGGAGGCAAAAAAATGAAGGAGTTTTGGTAGACTTGGTATTGCGTGACACCTAGTTGAGGGTTCTAATTCATCTTTTATTTCCTGAAGCAAATTAAAAATAACATGGCTTGGCAAACAATATGTTCCAATAATGTGTTTTTCTTGCATTCCAAATCAATTAATACATGTGGAAAAAATCCTCTTTTTTTACCACACCTCTCTGTTCTCAGCTTTTCAAAACACACATCAGTGTGATTCTTTTATTGAGTGATAGTGGGTTCAATCAGTGACATTATTAATAGATTTACTATCCAGCTATATATTTACTACATAACTCAACGTGGCGTGATGTCACATTCTCATTTTCTATTGTAACATTAACTTTTATCGCTATTTTATTTTGGACGAATCCCTGTTTAAACATCTGCCTTGTAAAAATACATATTTTTCTTAACTGATACGTGGTCACCCTAAATATTTTTTAAAATATCCAAAATTTGAAACATTCCCAGTGAAATGAGGGACTAAAATGCTGCTCATATATGTGAAATCTATCATATATATAGTTCTAATTAAACTACAGAGTTTAGCTCTAACCCTGAAAAAAAAAAACTCACTTGCCTGTAGCCCTAGTAATTCTGAAGACCTTGTTTAGTGTGTTTGATTAGGGTTGGAGCTAAATTCTGCAGGACAGCAGCACTCCACAACACTGCCTATGCCTGGTATATAAACTTATTATCATATACTGATAATATACAACAATGTCAAGGTCTCTGAAGAGGTTTGGAAGTGATATTTACGTTCGCTGTGGTTGAGTGAGCAGTCCGGTGGCGGCGACTTCTTCCACTGGTTGCGCTGGTGGCAGTACAGTGGGGAAAGGAGCAGGAATCTGTTTCAACAGCCTTGAAGATTAAGAGCTGTAGGATGCTGATCTCCTGGAGCACCAAGGGTCCTAAGATCTGGAACACGCAGATGTGGCCCTGGAGTAGGTGCTGAAGGTCCTTAGCTTGGAACACGCAAGCAAAAGTACCTGAAGTGAAGGTTTGCTCGCCAGAGCTTAACCTTGTTGCAAATGTCTGTGTGTCTTCTGCCTCTCTGGGCTAGAGACTCAGAACTTGGTCAATCCACTTTGTCTCTCTAGGATGGAGACTCAGGATGCTGCATCAGTTGTCTCGCTGGACGAAGACTCTGAACGTAGATTATCTCTTTCCTCGCAGGCTGGAGGCTCAGAACGTGGTCGTATCTGTTGCTGCCTCAAAAGCTGGAGACTTGGACTTGGTATCTGTTGTTGTCTCACCTTCCTTTGTGGGTCGTGAATTCCCAGAACCGTTGTTCTGTTAGTGTCTCTCGGCTTTCTCGAGACTCAGAACGGTTTCTGTTACAGTTCCTTTCCTCGCAGGTAGCAGACTCTAAACGTAAGGCGATCTGTTGCAGTCCTTTCCTCTTCGGAACTCAGACTCAGAACTTTGATTGTCCCATAGTGCTCACTTTACAAGTAGCAGACTCAGAACGTAGGTGATCTGTTGTTGTCTCCACCCTGACGGGCGCAGACTCAGAATGCGGAGTGTCTTCGGAAAAAGGGTACCTTTATCCCCTTCTGACAGAGGAGGAGATTGGAATTTGCGCTTCTCCATTTTCATGCTGTAATTGGCTGGTTCCTTCCAGAGTCGGGGGACACGCGGTTGCTCCAATCTCTTCTTTCCTCCTGTGGACAGATTTGTACAAGCAAAACACAGGGTTAAAAGTGTCACCAAAGGTCGCACGGCGCATTTTATCACTTCCAAAACCATAACCGTGGAAATTTACTAGCAAATGGCTAAACGACATTTAAGTCCAAACACATCGCATGGCTGCACCACATTGCTGTCACAAGGAATACCTATTTCTCTGAATGCTATAAGATGTGTGTGTTGTAGTGTGCATCAGTTTTAATGTTTTGTCCTTAGTTATGAATGGATTTGATGGATCTCCATGATCTCTCTTTGTTTCCTCACCCAATTGCCGCTGCATCTGAAGGTCCCAGGATTTTAAGTGGTTATCGTTGTACAAACCATTAGGAATCAGTTCAAGGTGGGTAAAAGGGCAGAAATTGCATTTTGACCATTGTGGGTTCTGTCTTCCTGGGCTTTGTACCAAAGGTCTTCCCTTGCCCCTCAAGAGATGTTCATTGCTGTCCCGCATCTTTATCTGATGGCTACAGCTCGCTTCATGTTAGTCCACCAAGATCCAATCAAAATGTAGCAAACCTATGTCCACTATTGTGGGAATGTAGGAGGCCCCGCCATAAACTGGGTTCTGAATGTGTTGTCCACTCGCAAAAGTGCGTTTCGTTTTTCCATTTTACCATTTGTATGTAAACATCTCTACCAAGGGCCAGCCTACCATTGTTAAACTAAGGTCAGTAGTAAAACCCAAAGTTTAATTTGTGGTTGCGCGGCTTTAACTTTCATTGCAATTTTGGTTTTATTTTAGAGTAAACCGCTGGCTAATTTTATTTGTGCGTTATGCCTTATTCCGAGCCCTCGTGGCTTATCTACCGTTTGTCTTTATTGAAACGAATGTGAGAAACGTCTTTTTAACAATGTAAAAATTAAATAATTTCGGAACAGTAACACACTGACAGTGCTGCACCTATTTAACATTCATATTTTGGTAATTAGACTACATACAGTGAAAATGCTGATGAATATACTACTACAATAGTGACTAACATATTTTAATACAGATAAATAGTTCATTATGATCTGGCCTCATCGCTATCTCACAAATTGCACCACGGCGACAGGGCCAATTATAGAGCACCGACACCCCAGTGGTGAACAATCTCGTATTAGATTATCGTTTCACCGCTGTAGATCGGTTTATGTTGGATTAGAACTCTAATGCCAATATTTGAAAAATTCTGTACTCAGTAATCATTAGAAGGTCTTCCTGTCACTGAAAATTTCGGATTTGAAATCATCCCACCTAAATCTCATTTTATTAGCTGCTTAAGTCAACTTTGATGATTACAGCACACTGAAAATGTACATGACCGAAATAACTCTCGAGCTGCACGCTTTCAAACGGAAGTGTGTCACGAACCCTGCGTGCAAGTAGTCCGTTCTGTTTCTACCTATCTACTCTGTTTTCTTTGTATTTAGTATAAAAATGATCCCTAACACTTGTGTTCTCTATTCTTTTCTATTCTTCAACATTTCTTTGAAAGAACAACAAAAGAACTCCTAACACAGAGGTGTCACAAACTCAGTTCCTGAGGTCAGCCCCGTAGAGTTTACTTCCAACGCACACATAACATATGTAGTTTTCAAATAAGTCTAAATGGATTAATTAGCTGATCAAGTATTCTAATTAGGGGTTGCCCTGAAGGGACATAGCCCCTATTGTGTTTGTATGTGTTCTCTTAATAATATATTCTCCCAAATGGGAGTCAATGGCTGCCCCATGAAAATTATGGAAAATTATAAAAATTTTGGGCACTTGTAGTGGTGGGGCCTGAAAAAGTGATTCGACCAACGTTGGGGTCTCTAGGACCAACCACCAATTAAAATATTCACTTTTTAAAAGGTTATAACTTTTGAATGCTTCATTCTAGAAAATGTTAGTAGTATCCGGTGCGGTATACTGCCTTTGGAGGATAGTGTTCTGATGTGCGTAAGTGGTCATTTCAGAGAAATTACCGGAGTTTCAGTTGTCATTCCGGAACCTTATCAAGAGTAGGTACTAGCGTTGGGCATGATCATGAGCTTTAGCCATGTTGGCGATTAGAAAAAATTTTACATCAGATGTAGCCAATTTTGCAACCTGCCATGCGGTCAAATAGCAGGCGTTTCAAATCAGGTAGTTCCTCCAGCCCTTTGAACTTAATTCTGATTGACTGTGCACAGCCATTGCCCAAAACTAAATCTGGCAATTTTTGGTCTGCTAACGCTTAATGTGTGTGTCAACTAGGTTTCCTGAGGCAATAACACTTCTTCGTTGTCTCAAAAGCTCATGCAATTGTCAAGGCAACTGTACAATTCTTGCACAACTTTTGGTATGCCAAAATACATTCAGTCTGGACTCAAGGCACCAACTTCTTTATGTCCAGAGTATTTGGCGAAGTTAAGGAAACAGTTCAACATCAAACATCAGGTATCCAGTGCATACCATCCACAGTCACAATGTGTAATCGAAGCGTTTTCATCTAACTCTAAAGTCGATGCTCTAACCTTCGTGATGGAACATGAAAAGAATGGGATGAACATGTCCCGCCTTGTTATTTGCAGTACATAATACCACTCAAGCATCCCTTTGATTTACTCCCCTCTGAGTTAATTTTTTGGCCATTGAAAAATTTTGTAGGAGCAAATTCTTTTCTGCCTAGTCATTCCATCTACAACTACAAACGCCTTGATTATGTCAGTGTCTTCGCTAACGCTTGCATACAGTGTGGAAGTTAAAGTAAAAACAGTCACCCAGTTCTGTGCAAAGCCAAATGAAATCACCATGATTCGTGGAAGGCGTACCCACATCATTTCAGGCTGCAGATAAGGTTCCCCTATCTTACCCAGTGCCAGGGTCTGCACTTCAAGCTAAGCTTCACGGTCCTTATGGGAGGTCAAGGGGAAGCTAGGAGATACCGGACTATGTAGTTGATACCCCCTGACCGCGAGAAGAAAAGTCAATGAGCTTGCCGCCATTCATGCTTAAAGCATATGTGTCATGCTATGATTCTGAAATTTCAACATGCCTGTTGCTACCGTTGTGCCAATTGTCGAATACTCACCTGAAACGTATAGTTTGAGAATGAATATGCATCACTCTGTTTATTGCCAAATTCGAAGCTCCAATTTGTCAGAAAAACTGTCCATTTATCTGTATCTGCTCAGGATTGATATTACCACTTTACCATTGTTCAGTGTTTAGTGACTTTCCTTCAACCAACAGTGTAATCGAACATGATATAGGACGCTGGTTCCCCATCCCCAGTTAAATAGAATGCCTATTGTGTTAACCCAGTTAAAAGAGTATAGAACTAATGAAGCAAGAAACCCAGTACTTGCTGGAGCACAATTGATACCGAAAGTTAAAGTTTTAACTGTTGACTCTTTTCCACTTCCTTGCATGAAGATTGTGTTGATCGGGTAGGTAATGCTAAATTTGTGACTGAACTAGATCTGCTAAAGGATATTGGCAGGTGCCACTCACAGAGCGAAGCATCTGAGATCTCGGTTTTGCCACCCCAGATGTAGTTCTGCAGTATCGTGTTATGGCTTTTGGCCTTCGAAATGCTGGAGCTACCTTTCAGCGACTGATGTCCATAGTGTTATCTGATGTGTCCAATTGTGAGGCTTATTTGGATGATGTTGTGTGCTATGCTGATACTTGATAAGACCATCTCAGAACTTTGGATGAGGTCTTCAAACATTTCAGAGATGCTAACCTAACGTTGAATTTGTCAAAGTGTGAATTTGTTTGTGCCACTGTCATGTACTTGGGAAAGGAGGTTGGGAATGGTCAAGTTCGGCCTCTTAAGCCATTGCTTTTCCAGTCCCTAAAACTAAGAAAGAGCTCTGTCAATTTCTTGGAATGACTGGCTATTACAGATGTTTTTGCAAAAATTTTTCAGATGTTGCCAGTCCTCTCACTGTTCTATTACGTAAAGCAGTCTTGTTTAGGTGGTCTTCAGAATGTCAATCCACTTTTGAAGCCTTGAAAACTTTGCTTTGTAGTGCCCCTGTGCTCGCCGCCCCCTGTTTTGAGAAGCCGTTCTTATTAGAAGTCGATGCCAGTGGTTCCGGTGCGGGTGCCATCCTACTTCAGACAAATGCTGCTGGTCTGAATCACCCAATAAGTTTCATTTCAAAAAAAGTCCACAAACACCAGGTTAACTACAGTACCACAGAAAAAGAAGCCCTCGCCCTAAATTTTCGCTCTTCAACACTTTGAGGTCTATACTGGTTCCAGCTCACAACCTGTTACTGTTTATACTGACCATAACCCTCTTATCTTTCTATAGTGTTATGAGCCTAAGTCATTTTGTTCGTTGTTTGCATTCTGCCCCCTTGTGTTCTCTCTGTGTATGTGCATGTTTGTGTTTCAGGTGGGCGGTTCCTTGAGATAATTTGCTGGAGGCTGATTGGTTCTCCTCCTCACATTACCCAGATATAAGGACTGCCCCAAACACTCAACTTCTGCCATGCTTGTGCCATCGTGTGTAACCTCGTAGTGCCTTACTTTGCGTTTTGCCATCTTCGTTTAAGTCTTTTGAGTGTCTTACCAGAGAGATTGTGTGTATTTTGTTGAGATTGTAAGTGCTTGTATTTTGTGATAGTATTGTTCTTTGAATCTGTGATATCCTGTGTTATCTTGATCCTCGCCTGCCAAACAACGATTTTGGATTCTGATTTTTGATTTGTCAACTACAGACTTGTATGTATGTATATATCTATATATATATCTTTTGTAAATACTCTGTAAATAAGTTTTGACTAATTACGGGTAGTAGGGGGTTTGACGCCATTTTATTTTGAAACACCTTTTCTCATTGTTTTTGGTTTAGGGAGTAAGCTGAAACTTTGTTTTCTTTCTTTTTGATGTAGGAAGTGTACAGTGCTCAGAAATAGAATTTTTTTGTTCATTATTTTGGCCTTGTCTGCCCCCGAAGCTAAACCCTTATTTATAAATAAAATTCTTGTTATTCATTATCTCCCTGGTATTGAGACTCTTCCTTTTCCTGTTACGGCTGACCCCTAGACAGTGTGACGAGTTTCCAGGACTAATCAGGGTCGCCCTGGCAACAGACTCGCTGCACCTGCACCTCCTCGCCACCGGCTGATCGGTCACAGCTGCTCCTAATCTAGAGATGGCTTGAAAAGCTGCATGCACGCAGCACCAGTTAGACTTGCGTCTCACCTTGCTCAAAGCTGGATGACTAATCTCTCTTTTCTCTCTGTCCAGAAAGCAGCTAGTGACCGACAACGCACACTGGAGCACACCGGGACACCGCTGTTCATCGCCGCACACGAGAGCAACGAGCACCAGCCACGCCAGCACCGAGCACGCCTTCCTACACCGTTTAATACACTTATTGTAAATAAAATTCACCCTCCGGGGACTTTCCACACAGCTACCTTGTCGTGTGATTCTTCACCCGTGACAACAGTCATAACAGTGCTCATTCTCACACAGAAAGCTCTCCACAGGGGCCTCGAATTTGTGCACTGATTGAGTGGTGCACTATGCTAAACCTTTATCTTTTTTTCCTCTTGGTTTAGTAATAAATGTGTTTTTTTGTTCATTTTGGGTTCATTCACAGCTGTACTTCTGATGTATGTGTACATTCTCTTTATGCTGTTTTTCTCTTCTGCCTCTGTCTTGCTTTTGTTGAGCATTCAGGACTTGGCCCTGTTATCGCTGCTTGCGCTATATTTAAAGTTGAATCTAAACTGTGCAGGGCAGTCGCCCAGTCGCATTACTATGGTAAACTGGATTTTTTTTAACAGTTTGAAATGAACAAGTGTGGTTTTCACTTGTTCGCAAATAAAGTTAGAAGAAGACTAAACTGTAAATTGTATTTTCTAATGTCATTTCTTTAAGCAATTTACCAGAAAAGATACCATATCACCATGAGCTGTAAAATGCGAAAAAACATTTCAAGCCTTTTATATTTTACCACTAGTATCTGTGGTGTAGAGTATTCACAAAAAAAGTTCTTTATTTTAATTATCACTGCCATTACCCATGCTTCCATTTGTGTTGAGCTTTCAATCCTCAGTTTTACTTTCTCTCTTCTCTCTCTGAAGGTATGGCCTCTTATTCACTTTTTTCTTTTCTGTTAACTCTTTCTCTTTTGTTTTTTTGCCAATTTTTTTAAACAGTTGCCATCCAACACTATTTTTGAATATTTTCACAAAATTGTCATGATCTGCAGAATATTTTGTTGTATGAAATTCTACCCCGGGGGGGTTGTGCCCCCCTCCCGGGATCAAGGGGGGTGCAAGGGTGGCTCGGACATATAGCCCCCAACCCCCAAACCAGTTCACGTTCAAAAGAGAGTAAAGAAGACCGCAGAACTGTGCTCAGCTGCAAATATGCAGTTTGTTGTGGAGAAGAGGATCTAACACAACATTTGTGTTGTAAATAAATGTTGCATGAACCAGGAACAGATGAGGAAAAAAGGAAAAAGACAGGATGAGCAGATCACCAAAAGAAAAATGGCTGAAGAAGAACTTGCAGCTCTGCAGAAGAAAAGAAAAAACATTCACCGTGTATGTGAGATCCTAGAAAAAGATGCAGACAGCTTTCAGGAAGAAGAAGTGGAAGGTATGACAAGGACAAACATGACAGAACTGATTATCAACTCCAACACACTAGAAGGAGAAGAGAGAGGAGCTGGATGACGTGGATAAGGAATTTGAGAGAAAGATTTCTGAGAAATACAATGCTGAGCTGTATCTGTTCTGATTAATTTTATTAAATAAAAATTGTTATATTTCCAACCTGTGTTAATGACTGTTCTGCTGTGCAAATATTGTCAAGTCAAGTCAAGTCACCTTTATTTATATACCGCCTTTAACAATACAGAATTGTGACAAGGCGGCTGTACAGTATTAAATAGGAAACAGTACATCAACAATGCCAAAGGCAACAGTAAACACTCACATTTTAGGTAAAGGTAGTTAATCAAAAATAATAAAATAAAATGCAATATTGTGTTAAGAGAAATTGTCCCCAACTAAGCAAGCCAGAGGCGACAGCAGCAAGGAACCAAAACTCCATCGGTGACAAATGGAGAAAAAAACCTTGGGAGAAACCAGGCTCAGTCGGGGGGCCAGTTCTCCTCTGGCCAAAAGTTCCCGTGGTCTTGTGGTCTAGGTTGACCTAATTAGTGCAGCCTAACAATCCTTTAACGGATTTGAATTATAGGAATATGTTGATTTGTTATGTGTAAGCAAGGTTAAAGAGATGGGTCTTTAATCTAGATTTAAACTAACAGAGTGTGTCTGCGTCCCGAACATTGTAGGGTAGATTGTTCCAGAGTTTGGGTGCTAGATAAGAAAATGATCTCCCGCCCGCGGTTGATTTTGATATTCTCGGTATTATCAAGTTGCCAGAGTTTTGAGAACGCAGCAGACGTGAGGGACTATAATGTGATAAGAGCTCGCTCAGGTACTGAGGAGCTAAACCATTCAGGGCTTTGTAAGTAATTAGCAAGATTTTAAAATCTATACGATGTTTAATAGGGAGCCAGTGCAGTGTAGACAGAACCGGGCTAATATGATCATACTTTTTGGTTCTAGTAAGAACTCTAGCTGCTGCATTTTGGACCAGCTGGAGTTTGTTTATTAAGCGAGCAGAACAACCACCCAATAAAGCATTACAATAATCTAACCGTGAGGTCATAAATGCATGAATTAACGTTTCAGCATTTGACATTGACAGCATAGGTCGTAGTTTAGATATATCTTTGAGATGGAAAAATGCAGTTTTGCAAATGCTAGAGATGTGGTTTTCAAAGGAAAGATTACCATCAAATAGCACACCTAGGTTCCTAACTGATGACGAAGAATTGACAGAACAGACATCAAGTATTAGACAGTGTTGTAGGTTATTACACGCTGAGGTTTTAGGCCCAATAATTAACACCTCTGTGTTTTCAGAATTTAGCAGTAAGAAATTACTTGTCATCCAATTTTTTAACTCAACTACACAATCCATTAGTTTTTCAAATTGGTACGTTTCGCCGGGCCGTGAAGAAATATAGAGCTGGGTATCATCAGCATAGCAGTGAAAGCTAACACCATATTTCCTGATGATATCACCCAAGGGTAACATGTAAAGCGTAAAGAGTAATGGCCCTAGTACTGAGCCTTGCGGTACTCCATACTGCACTTGTGATCGATATGATACCTCTTCATTTACTGCCACTGTCAGGAACGAGATCGGGATCCAATTGCAGGTGCAACAAAAATTCAATATTTATTTGAAAACAAAAATGTTCAGACAAAAAAAGTCAGCAAAGCAGCAATAACAGCCAGCAAGTGGTCGGACGGATCAGCGCGGAGCACTTGTCCGCTTCAGCAAAGGCCACAGGAACGAAAGGCGGCAGGGCGGCGATGAATAGCCGCGGCTGAATTCCGGAGGGAGCGCGGCGTGCGAGCAGGGAGGGAGCGGGCGGAACTGCCGTGAAAAGAAGGGAATCCTGGCGGAGTAGAGCCAAAGCGGGGAGCAGGAGAGAATCCTAAAGGGCAGGCCAGCGAAAAACAAAAGTTGAAAAAAGACAGGAGCGCTAGACTAGCAGGACTAGGGAAAATACGGCAACTTGATGACAAGGCAAGAGAGTCAGAGCTTCCACACATAGAATAACGGACTGACGCAAGACAGAAAACACAAGGGCTTAATAAAGGGGAGAAAATTAGGACCAAACAGGGTGCAGGTGACGGGGAAAATTAGCTAACAAGGATAACAAGAGGGGCGGGGTGGACACCACAATGACAGCGCAGCACATGGCGAGCTGTCAAAACAAATGAACGTGCTCCAGGACAACAAGGCACCCGAACAACAAACACGACAACAAAAACCTAGGCAGACCACACCGAGATCGTGACAGCCACGAATTGATGGCGGTCAGATAGATACGATTTGAACCATGCCAATGCACTACCACTAATGCCAACATAATTCTCAAGTCTATTCAAGAGAATGTTGTGATCAACAGTATCAAACGCAGCACTAAGATCCAATAGCACTAACAGAGAGATACAACCACGATCGGATGACAAGAGTAGATCATTTGTAACTCTAATAAGAGCAGTCTCAGTACTATGGTACGGTCTAAAACCTGACTGAAAATCCTCACAGATATCATATTTCTGTAGGAAGGAAGATAATTGTGAGGATACAACGTTTTCTAATATCTTTGATAGAAATGGGAGATTCGAGATAGGTCTGTAATTAGTTAATTCGTTGGGGTCAAGTTGTGGTTTTTTAATTAGAGGCTTAATAGCAGCCAGTTTGAAGGTTTTGGGGACATATCCTAATGACAGTGATCAATTAATAATATTTAGCAGAGGATCTATGAGATCTGGGGGGTATTCCAGAAAGCAGGTTATGTGACATACCCGGGTAAGTTTAAGGGTAAGTTAGTGGATAACCTAAACTTTCGGTTCCAAAAACGGAGGTAACTTTCTGGGTATGTATGTAACCATAGCACCTTACTCTCTGAAGATAACCTGCTCGGTAGCAGGTTATGTTCCAGGGTCAGTTTGTTTCAGAAGGTTACTGAACATGGCGTGCCCTTTTGGTGACGATCCTGTGGACGTGGAGGCACAAATTATACAAGGTTTTTTCCGCCGGGAGAGAGTTATAAGACCGCGTATTGATGTCTTTTCATTCCCTAATGATTATTTGAAAGAGCGTTATCGGTTTTCAAAAGAATCGTTAATTTATTTAACACATCTCTTGAAACCGCACATTGCAAATGTCACAAACCGCGGGTCTGCGCTTAGCACAGAAAGCATTCTGTGCATAGCATAGCATTTTGCGTCAGGGCATTTTTTGTACAATGTGGGCGATGCAGAGCATGTGGGAAAGGCAACTGTGTGTAGAGCCGTTCGCACAGTATGTCTGGCACTTAAACGATTCTTACACACGTTTGTACAGTTCCCTGGCCATAAACCTCTGCGTGTTATTAAAGAGGAATTCCACAGAGTGGCAGGTTTGTCCTTTGTAGTAAAATCTATGACGCATATTTAATATGTAGTCATACTATTTATATCTATACATGTATTCATCCTGCACACACACACTTGATACTTCCATATATGACTTTCTATTTCAGGGTTTTCAAATGTAATTGGGTGCATTGATGGCACCCACATTCCTATTAAAGCTCCTTCAATAAATGAGGGAGACTATGTTAATAGGAAATCTATTAATAGTATCAATGTGCAGGTAACAACTTAATTTTGTGTCCTTAATTTTTTGCCTTAAAAATCATTAAATGCATTACTTTTTTCCACTAACTATAGGTAATATGCGAGGCAACCCACATCATTACTAATGTTGAGGCAAAATGGCCAGGATCTGTGCATGATGCCAGAATTTTCCGCGAGTCATCATTATGCCAGACATTTCAGCAGGGTATGTTTTGCTTTATACAATGTTTTTTTTTTCTTTTTACTATATTTGTATTGTACACTTGAATCATTACAGGACAGTACAATGGTTACTTGCTGGGGGACAGAGGATACCCTTGTCTGCCCTATTTAATGACACCCTACCCTGAACCTGATCCTGGACCACAGACACGCTTTAACCTGGCTCACAGCCGAACACGGGCCGAGGTGGAGATGACCATAGGGATCCTCAAGTCTAGGTTTCAGTGTCTGCGTGGGCTCCGGGTCAGTCCAGAGAGGGCATGCGACATCATAGTGGCTTGTGTTGTGCTTCACAACATTGCCACTATAAGAGGAGAGAGCCACCCTCCTTGTACTGAAGAAGATGGCCCAGAGGAACCCCTACAGATTTTTGCACACAACAGAGATGGAAGACTTTTGAGAGACAGGATTTGTCAAAATTACTTTTATTAAATTGTTTGCACTGGTCTGCTGTGCAGTTCATTTCTTCATTTCCTGAAAAACAATGAAAGTAAAATTATCATTTTTTTTTTTTATTACATTATAGACAACACTTTTAACATGCAGCAGATTAAGATTCACACAGGTTCTCACCTTAAGGCGATGCTCCAGTAATTCAATTTCTAGTGTTGCTTTTTTAATGGATAGCCTTTTCTCCTCCATTTGAAGCTGTATAAGGTCCATCTCTATGTCACTTTTTCTTATTTGTTTTTGAAGATGGACCTTATACAGCTCCTTTGCTGGCAACTAGGAAGGCAAAAAAATAAATAAATAAATAAATGAGATTCTGTCAGACAATAAAATTAAAATATGGACAACTGCACACAAATTCTTACTCTGCTTAGATTGTGCATTGAGGTTGAAGGACCTTCATCTGTGGGCAAATTCCCAGGTATGTACTGTGAAAGGACAATGACAGTTTGTTACTCTAACGTACAAAGGGGACATGCATTATAATGGTATGCATCATACCTCAGTGGATCTACCAGCATTGTCCACTTCTGTCACAGCGGATGTGGTCTCTTCATCGTCATCTTCATCACCTTCATCCTTCAGTGGAAATATGCAAGTATACATTATCTGGCAAAAAGAAAAAAAACACAAAATATCTAAAAGCAACTAAAGGTACCTGACAACAAAACACTTACAACTGTGACAGACTGTGTTCTTTCTGTAGGGTCCAATAATACAATCCCTCTATCAGTATCTATAAGAAAATACAACCCATAAAATTCTCAATATTAATCAAAGAAAAACCAATAATGCAGGAAAAAAAACATGTCAAAGTAATACAACTAAGATCACAGTAGCCTATACATCATATGCAGTTAAATAAAGTAAGCCTGCATAAAAACCTTAAGCATGTTCAAAAAGCCTTTAAGTGACAGAGATTTATTAAGTCATATAATGAAAACAAATCATAGTGGTAAACTTACATTTCACCATGTTACTTGTGGTGCATGGTGTGTGTGATGAAGTGCCCCCTGGAATGGCCGCAACCACTGGTCGCCCTTTATTAAGGGACAGAGCCAGCTCCTCAGATGGGGTGAGGGGTGGTGGGGGTGGTGGGGGTGGTGGGGGTGGTGGTGGTGGGCCCCCGCCAGTTAGACGGGCTTCAACCTTCTTTCTATTAGCTACATGACAGAAAGAATATACTAAATCGTGTTTAATAAATAGTTTAGTAATTGTGTAATCAAATATTACCTTTTTGCAGAATGTTTTTGTGTTTCATTTTGACTTGGCTCAAAGTTCTTCTGGCTCCAGAAGGATTACACCTTATTAAATAAGAAACCATATATCCCTAGTCAATATACATTGTTATTTTAACCTAAAGAAATGAATGGCAGGAAAAGTAAACGCTTTCATGGTGATTTAACAGTCAGAAGGATGCGGAAGGGGTGTTTAATTATTTTGCATTATAATAAAAGGGGAGGCGATATCAAATTTGCAATTTAATACACTTACGCGTTTACTCTGTCCGTTATTTTTTGCCAAGCCAACTCTCTTTCTTTAGCCGATGCAGCCGTATTGCTTTTTTTCATTAATATTGGTTTGAATTCATCATATGCGTGCATTAAAACCTCCAACTCTGCCTCTGTTAAGTATGCCGCTCTCTTTTTTTTCAATTTCATTTTCCATTTTGACTCGTGAAATCGGCGATCCATTGAAAACGTCTTTATGTATGCACCGTGCACACGCATTAACTCTGGGTAACCAATAGGGGGTTGATTAAACTTACTCTTCTCAGGTGTTTTGGAACCGACATACTCATGGTATGCGGGTTTGGGGTAAATCAACCCAGAGGTTATGATTTACCAAATGGTAAGTTAACCAAGCTTTCTGGAATACCCCCCTGGAAGCAAGTCTTTTAGTAGCCTAGATGGAATAGGGTCTAGCATACAAGTTGTTGATTTAGATGATTTAACAAGTTTATACAATTCTTCCTGACCTATAGTAGAGAATGAGTTGAATTGTTCCCCAGGAGATCTATAGCGCACAGGAGATCTGATGCGACACTGTGATTGACGGCTGCATAGTGACAATTTTGTCTCTAATTGTATCGATCTTAGAAGTAAAGTAGTTCATAAAGTCATTACTGCTATGCTGATGGGCATAGTCAGTGCCTGTTGGTTCTTTATTTTTTGTTAACTTAGCCACTGTATTGAATAAATACCTAGGGTTATGTTTGTTTTCTTCTAAAAGAGTTGAAAAGTAATCAGATCTTGCCGATTTTAACGCTTTTCTATACGATAGGGTACATTCCCGCCAAGCAGTACGAAAAACCTCTAATTTTGTTTTCCTCCAGCTGCGCTCCATTTTCCGGGCTGCTCTCTTTAGGGCGCGAGTGTGCTCGTTATACCACGGGGTCGGACTATTTTCCTTAATCTTCCTTAGGCGCAGAGGAGCGACCGTATCTAGAGTCCTGGAAAAGAGAGAGTCAATAGTTTCTGTTACATCATCAAGTTTTTCTGAGCTATTGGACATGCTGAGGATTTCAGATAAGTCAGGAAGACTACTTAGAAAGCAATCTTTTGTAGTAGAAGTGATGGTTCTACCATACTTGTAATAAGGAGTTGAATTTACAGTTTTATTTATCTGGAGTATACACGAGACTAGATAATGATCAGAGATATCATCACTTTACTGCAGAATCTCAACGGCATTGACATCAATTCCATGTGACAGTATTAAGTCTAGAGTATGATTTCGACAATGAGTGGGACCTGACACGTGTTGTCTAACTCCAATAGAATTTAGAATGTCTGTAAATGCAGCTGCCAGTGCATCATTTTCAATATCAACATGGATGTTAAAGTCACCTACTATTAAGACCTTATCTGTAGCCAACACCAGCTCAGATGTAAAATCAGCGAATTCTTTAAGAAAATCTGTATGGTGCCCTGGTGGCCTGTATACAGTAGCAAGTACAAACGTCATGGGGGATTTATCATTAACACTTGTTTCTCTGGATAATGTTATATGAAGCACCATTACTTCAAACGAGTTATACTTGAAATCCGCTCTCTGTGAAACACTAAAAATATTGCTATAAATTGTAGAAACACCTCCCCCTTTACCTTTTAGACGTGGCTCATGTTTATAACAGTAATCATGAGGGGTAGACTCGTTTAAGATAATGTAATCATCTGATTTTAGCCAGGTTTCTGTCAAACAGAGCACATCTAGGTTATGATCAATGATCATATCATTTACAAAAAGCGCTTTTGTAGAGAGGGACCTGATATTCAAAAGGCCAAGTTTTATCATTTGTTTCTCTGTATTATGTAAATTTTTAATTTGTTGAACGTTGATTAGATTGTTACTCTTAAATTGGTTTGGACGTCTTTTGTATTGTCTAGCTCGGGGAACAGACACAGTCTCTATAGCATGATATCTAGGTGAAAGGGTCTCTATGTGCTGAGAATTAACTGATTTTGGTGACGTGAGGCGGCTAGCAGACGGTCGGATTAGCCAGTCTGTCTGCTTCCTGACCTGGGCCCCAGTTAGTCAAGTGCAAACTCTAAGACTATATGCCATATTACTAGAGAGAAGAGCAGCACCACCCCTGGAGGGATGAAGACCATCTCTTTTCAACAGGTCAGGTCTGCCCAAAAACTTGTCAAATTGTCTATGAAACCTATGTTATTCTGCGGGCACCACTTAGACATCCAGCCATTTAGTGACGACAGTCTGCTATGTATCTCGTCACCACGATACGCAGGGAGGGGGCCAGAGCAAATTACAGTGTCTGACATCGTACTTGCAAGTTCACACACCTCTTTAACATTATTTTTAGTGATCTCCGACTGGCGAAGTCGAACATCATTTGTGCCGACGTGAATAACGATCTTACTGAATTTACGTTTAGCATTAGCCAGCACTTTTAAATTTGCCAAGATGTCAGGCGCTCTGGCTCCCGGTAAACATTGGACTATGGTGGCTGGTGTCTCTATTTTCACGTTCCGTACAATAGAATCGCCAATAACTAGAGCACTTTGATCAGGTTTCTCAGTGGGTGTGTCACTGAGTGGGGAGAACCTGTTTGATGTTCTGATCGGAACGGAAGAGCGGTGTTTTGACCCGCGACTATGCCGTCTCACAGTCACCCAGTTGCCCTGCTGCAAAGGCGAAGTTACCGGAACCGAACAATGTACGGGACTCCCTAAGCTAGTCGCATCCAAAGCTGTATCTAATGCCCTCACATTCTTACTATCCTCGATTGAAGTTTGGATGCGTGTCTCTAGTTCTGAAATCTTCTCTGTCAGCCTAACTATTTCCCTGCATTTATCACATGTGAATCCCTCGCTGCCGACAGAGATTGATAAACTATACATATGACAGGTGATGCAGGTTACCAGGAAAGGAGAAGAAGCCATTACTCACCGTAGTTGTAGAATGATTTCAACTCACCACTGTTGTCTGATGAACTTGTGTAGAAAAAGGCGTAGAGAAAAAGTAAAAGTGAATGGCAAGCTAACCGGCTAACACACTACAAACACGCTGCACTCGCGGTTGTAGAATAAAAACGAGCGATCAACGAGAGCGAGGGAAAACAGGAAAGCGGTAGTAGACGTGAATAGAGACGTGAGTGGGAACGCAAATGGCAGGCTAACCGGCAAACGGAATGCTAACGCACAGCGCAGCGTTGCACTTGCGGTTATAGATTAAAAGCGAGCGATCGGATTAGTTTGATGGATAATAACAGAAATCTGGTGGGGAAAAGGCTATATTTTAATCACTTTAAACAACAGAAAGTAATAGTAAAATAGAGATTTCCTTAGAGGAATAAAACTCTAGGGAGCTACAAACCAGCTACAAACGCACACCACTCTGCAACACCAATTGTATTCATTTTACTTTGTTCAGACATTAAAAAGGTCTCAAAGTCTTACATTTGATTTTCTAAGTGTGCAGCAACACTGTGAAAGTATACAATTTAATTTTTGAATATATATACTCTTATAAAAATAAAACTGATATTATATAGCAGCAATTGTCTGAATCATTCAAGTAGTTCAGTCACTCATTTAACTTGTTAAAAAAACACCTTTATTAAAAAAATTAAACGCACTGGCCTGCCCCCAGACCTGTATGTCAATTTTCATTTCATACAGTTGACTGTTGATCAATCTGCATCATGCAGGGCAACAACTCCATAAATGCAGTTATGCCCTAAAATTCAAGATATTAGGATATCCATGGGTACCAAAGACGTCACTTCCTTTAACTAATCCTTTAACTACATTTTGTCCCTTAAAATCTGCGACACATCTGTCCCAACTTACTTTTCCAGACATTTATATACATCTTGTACATAATCCATCACCATACACTGGAGAAAGCCTGAAGAGTACAGATGCCCATCAATACACAGCTGCAGGATGGGTGAACCACACTGAGATATGGTATCTGGAGATGAAACATCTATACGTGATCGCAGGACAGGTGAGTGAGTCAGCAACAATTATCAATGGTCTTATTTTGGCAATGGTTAAGTCTAGAGACTAGCAAACCAGTTCTAGATCGCAGCTAACTAATGTTACAGGTAACAGCTGTCTTGTTTTGTTTTAGAACTAGGTACAATGTTTCATATAGATTGGGTTTATATCCAACTAACTTCCATCTTTTATGTCCATTCATGAAAATAGGGCTAAACAAAATATGAGCCAGTGAGCATTTCTATAAGTTAGAATAGACATTATGTGATTAGCAAACACTCCTAATCAAGGGAGGAGTCATGAACAACGGTGGCATCAAAATGTAACTGAAACACATAATAAGTTGCAACAAAAAGTACATTTAAATGCACATTAGTGAGTTAATTGACTCTCTTCTAATCAACGGTTGGTGATGGCCAAATGCCTTTTCTAATTATCAAAACAACAGACTGCCTCACAAGTTCAGTTGTCATATCCTCAGACATTTGAACAAGCTCAGAAGAGATTATTGTTGTCACGATACCACAATTTTGGCTTTGATACGATACCGGACTAAAATATCACGATACTACTATACTGAAATCGGTTCTACTACGAAAAAACATAGAACAGGAGAAGTAAATGAATAATAGATGATCCAAATCGAGATCATAGTTATTTTATCTATTAAAACAAAGCATTTCATACAGGTGTGTAGAGATCTGTGCTATATTGGTAAGTTGCTTAAAAGATAAAGCCAAATCTTATTTCATGACATTGTCATTTTATTTCACAGCAACAATTTATATCATGAAATAGTCATTTTTTGTTGTTTTATCTTTATTATTTATAATAAGAACCTAGATGCAAGTAACAAACTAAAGGACAACTACAATAAAACAAAGACACAAATGAAATAAGGAGGGCCCTGTGAAATCTTTTTTCCTAAATTCCATTTTAATTTTTCTTTAAAAAAAAAAAAGCATATCCAATTAATGGAAATCATAAAACTTGCAGAATTTAATAGCAATTTATTATTATAGTTTAACAAAAATTACATATTTTTAAAGGCCCTACGAATTTGAATTTTTTTTCTCAAATTCAGTTTTGTTTGTGAATCTCTGTTTTCCATTCATTTTCTGGATTCTATTTTAACCGTTTCATTACATTTTAATAATCAAAAGCATGTTCATAAGGGATAATTAATTGAATTTATTATAGGCTTTTTCTTTCTTTTTTGTTGTTGTTGTTGTTTGTTGTGTATTTACAATTTTCTGATAAATAAATTCTGGCAAATATTTTTTCTGGTAAATATTATACATTCCCAGGGTCTGAACACAAAAGCAACCATGAAGGACAGACATGCACATATGGACAAAGCCAAGTACGAAAACAGTGAAGTACGATGAGGTGTGTAACATCTTTGCTAACCAAGAGAAAGTCGCAAGTCAAGACCAATTGCAGTACATGAGACCATCTGCTGATGAGTTCAAGTTCTTCTGTGAACAGCTCCACCAGAGTGAAGGCCAAGAGGCAGAGCTCAAGAAAAGTGCAATCCTGTCAGTCATCGAAAGCCATTCCCTCAAATACATGCTCAAGACCGGACTACTGGATCTGCCAACACCTCTGACCACTCTCTATGCAAACAAAAGGCTTGAAATGGATTTTCCCGCACTGTAAAAAACTATTTGAGTCAACTTAAAATAATTTGTTACCTGGCTGCCTTGAAATTTAAGGTTCGGTCAACTCAAAAAGGTTTAGTCAACTTGAAATGTTAAGTTGTACTAGGTGACAACTTGGAGGAATCTGGGTTACTTACCCAGCTTTTAAGTTTAACAAACCAAATTTTTTTGTTTAGTATCTCAAAGTTGTCACATAGTTGGTTGTCACTTTGTCTTAAAGACGGTTCTGCCTGACCCTCACTGAGGAAGGTGTAATGAGCCTAAACTAGATCACAGTTACATGTATCAAGTGCAGGTCCAAATGTGTGCAGCAAAGGTAACATACTGTGATTTTGTAGGGTGGACACCTCAAGAACTTATATATACAGCACATCATGTTTGATGGTACATTTTTTGATGAGGAATATTTGAAGGCGGTTAACGTCATTAGAACAGAGATACTAGCAGAGTCGTTGGGTAAATGGTTTACTGTGTCCCGCCTCTCCACCACTGCAAGCTCTGAGAAGACACCTGTGGGATGATACTGTGGTGAGCCTGTTGATAATGCAGACAATGTCCTTTCTTGCACATTTGAGCAATGCAAGCCAAATCACTTCCACATGTCTAGTCTCAAGCTGAGCAGGGCACCAAAGACACCAAAGACATGTTTAGAGTGCAAAGAAGCAAAAGACAAGAAATAAGCTCCACATGTCAAACAATAGCTGTCAAAACTAATGTCTCACTGACTTCATGTAAACATGTCCTGTGTGGTTTTTAACTCCCCTGTTGTCATTACAAAGAGCACAACAAACTGTCCCCATCTTGTCAAGTGAGGTAGGTTGTCCTTTAGTGGCCCCTTGACAGAGAGCTGAAGGATCGTGTATTTGTTCCTGACCAGGCCAGTGACTCTTTCCACATGAATCCTGACAGCATCACGTCCCCTCGGTGCTTCTAGTTCCAGTGGATGCAGTTGCTGACGGGCGAATGCTGGTATTTTCAGCTGTGCACAGTACAGGCCTACTCTACCTTTGACACTGAAGCCTCTATCTGCAAGAAACTTCTCCCGGTAATACTTTCTCAAGATATCCACAGTTTTGTGTTATGTGTTTTTCACTTGTCCATCCATCCAAGCCTTTTGACACAGAGGATAAAACACCTTGTGTTGTTATTGATATCAAATATTGTACAGTGTAGTTTTAACAGATCAAATTAATGAATGACTCATAAAAACATTTACCACCACCTGCTGGCAGTTCTAGTTTCTTATTTAGAGCATCATTTCATTAAAACAAACAAAAACATTAAAGCCGTGGTTCACCCCAAAAATGAACAGTTTTCAACACTAGTATTTTCAGCAGCTAAAAAAGGTTTTAAGTCAGTTACTTCCATCTTTTGCTGTAGTGTGTCAGTAGGAAATATCAGTTTACATTTCCAAACATTCATTTTGTCATATCGTAATAATCCGGTGAGATTTTTGTTTGCACAAAAAGTCTGAAAACAGCGAGTGTTCTTTACAGACATCTGATCTCACCATCATCATCATCATTCAGTCTGTCTGGAATGACAGGAAGAAACATCAAACTGAGACAGACTCAATCCAGAAGAACTGTGGCAATGTCTCCGAGATGCTTCAAGAAACCTGCAACGTATCCCTAAATGTCTGTCTAGCTTGAGCTTCTTACTGGAAACTTTGCATTCAGTAGCAACTATTTTCACTCAAATATTTTGCATCCAGTTATTGACTTATGTGGGAAGTAGCTGCATAATAAGCAGGATAATGTCCATCCAGTCAGTTGTTATCACAAAATAAAGCCCATCGGGCTGATACAAGAGCCATCCACTTCCTGTCAGGATCCTGGTCAGGATTCCTTTTAACATAAAAGGAATTAAAATAATCATTAAAAAATAATCACAACAGTAACAATAAGGAATTTAAAATAAAAATGATTTAAAAATTGATTTAAAATAATTTAAACTGTTAATAATACAAATGATTATACATAAAATACAGTGCAGTCAGTCTGTGCTCATTCAGTAAATGCACAACTAAACAGATGAGTTTTGAGTCTGGATTTACATGTGGCTCATGTTTTAGCACATTTGATCTCTTCTGGAAGCCGATTCCAACTGCGGGCGGCACAGATTCCCCCTGTCTGGTGTGAACCCTTGGTATTTCTAACTGACTCGATCTTAATGATCTGAGTGGTCTGGTTTATATTCAGTAGGGCTGCACGATTATAACACAAATCCTAATTGTCGATTATTTCCTTCAAATTGTAATTGTGATTATTAATTACAATTATCACAATTTACATTGATTTATGCTTTAAATAGCTCTACACCTGTAGGAGATAAAATGTTCAATTAAGGTGATGTGTTATTTTCATTGAGCACTGAGTGGTGCTGTGACTTTGACTGTGATTTAAGTGTATAGGTGTCCCTCCTACTGTGGTAGGCAGGCGTTTGACCCAGAAGGGCAAAATGTTTTTGACCGCACCAGCGAGAGTCTGATGTCACCGAATCTTCCCTTTAATGTAAGCTTGGAAACTGAATTGGACATTATGCACTCTGAAGTTTTGTGAAGTCAATAAACTTTGTCGACCCAATGAAGAATGGTCTTCTCGTGCCTTATGGAGTGATTCAGTGAGGAAGAAACAAAGTAATAACGTAACATCAGCGTAAGAAAACTCAGTCACTTTAAGTGTTAGATTTACCTTTTACAGTAGCATTGTTTGAAGCAACTGCAGGCCATAATGTTATATAAAAATAAAAATAAAAAAACAAGCTGAAACACTCTTCCTGAAAAACGTTCATTGCTTTTCCCGTTGCTACAAATGTCAACAATATATTGCTTTGGTTTATTTAAATAAATAAAAAAAAAAGGTCAAAATATGCATAGCATAATAATGTTATGCTAAACAATGGAAAAACTCAAGATAACCTGTAGAAAGAAAAAAACTGAATTTGCCTTATCAAGTATTTTGACCTCAAACACAAGCCATAAAAACACTTCAAGTTTTCAGGAATGATCAACACCAAGTTGGACTTTTAAAGATTTTTGGCCAGGAACACAAGCCTGTCCACACTTTCAGGCTTTAGGGATGCACACAAACAAATCACAATGTTTCCTGCAGTGCTGAATACTCTCTCAGAGAGATGCACAAGTACTGTTTATTTTGTTAAATTAATTTATTA
Organism: Labeo catla; assembly: GCA_012976165.1. NCBI lineage: Eukaryota > Metazoa > Chordata > Actinopteri > Cypriniformes > Cyprinidae > Labeo > Labeo catla. The sequence continues at coordinate 118,724 of VONZ01001259.1, read as the reverse complement.
ATGTTAAATTAATACTGAAAATGGCCCAAACAAAACCTTCATGACTGTAAGTATTGATGCCATTTCAGTTCTCAAACAAATCTTGACAGCTTCAGCTCTGTCTTCGTTGACATACTTAAGCATGAATCTGGGAACACACTCACATAACATTAAGATCAGACAGGGACCAGAGACTGAATCAAACTTATCAAGGGTAGCCAACGAGACAAAGACAGGAGTAGATAATTAACCAATAATGACTTAACAAGAAACAGAACAGGAAAGACCATATAAGGGCAAAACCAACAAAACAGTCCACAGGGGTGTGACATATATATAAAACACTCAAGTTGTTCTATCACTGAATGCATTATAATCCAGGAATGGATTTGAAAACCCCTGGGCCCGTATTTATCACGCATCTAAGAATTACTCTGAAGAACACTGCTAAGAATTGACTTGAAATGAGTGTAAAAAAATTCTTGGCTCAAAGCTGCGCTTAAAAGTTAGTTATCAAACATCTCAGTCGTAACCCAATTTAGCTCTTCTAAGTATAGAGAATGCACACGCTCGCAACATCGACATGAAGCTGCTGTCAAAGTTTTTGCACACCAAAACGCTCAGAGAGATTCAGTGGAGTTTTTCTTGTTTGCGATTGTCAGTTCAATTGTTAATTACAAAAGTTGGTAAATGTATGGAAAGTATGTAACTGTCAGACCGTTTGGACTGTTTTTGTGTGTTTTCCCCTGTGTTGCCCTTATTTGGACTTCCTGTTCCGTTTGTAATTATGTCGTCACTGTTTCATTGTTCACCTGTCTCCCCCTGATTGGTTCGTCTGTGTATTTAAGGTTGGTTGTGTTCACGTTAGGTTGTCGGTGATTATATTGTCTTTATGTCTAGTTACTCTGTGACTTTACGTTGTGTTGCTGGTTCCCTGCTGGTTTCCTGTCTGTTCCTGTTTCCATGTGGATTATTCTAATAAATTCTGTATTTTGCATCTCCTCCGGCTCATTCCCCGCACACAACAGCGTGACAGTAACATTATAACATTTATAGTTATTCCTTTAATCTGTTTTTCTCCTCGTTTTTTTTTTTTTACTGTTCATTTTCTCACTGAAAAAAAGTATGTATAGGACAGTGTTTGAATTAAAACGTGCTGGCGTACACTGATTTTATTGAGCTTACTATTAAATAAAATGCAGACCGTGGCCTATAGCAAATATTTGTGTATTATTATTGTTCAGGAATCTAAAATATCAATCAAATCAAAGCAGCGGCACTTTTGCCTCCACATTCATTGTCTGAATATATTTATTCCTGCAGAGATTTCAGTCTGACTGAAAAACAATATCAAATTACCACATAATATAGACTCTATATGCTATTCAATAATAACGTCAAATGCGTCAATGCAATGATAATTCACATTCATTACTGATAAATCAGGTATGTAAATGGCGGGACAGACTCTCGTGCATGACATCACTGCTGGTGGGAGGGGCCCCATCTCGTTCTTTGCGGGGGCCTCTAAGATGTGCGGTACCACTGACACACACATACAGCATTACAAACTTTGCAGCCTGTTCATTATCAGAATAAAATACAGTCAACTGATCATATACACTGATGAATTAAAATAGTGCGTACTGCGTAGTGTAATCCGTGTGGTTCAGCCTGAGGTCGGGAAAACACATATTTGCTCATGTGAGGATGTTTTTAAGTACAAAGCCTGGTTTACTAATAAATAATAGTTGAGCTTTCAAATACATCAGGAACATGGACACATTTAATTGGGTTCATGCTGAATGAGAGAGGTAGACTGCGTTTGCTTTCAGTTTCGCTTTAAATCAGCCTAATTCATTTTGGCTTGTTTAGCAACTTACATATTTTATTTTTGTTTTGTTCTGAAAACCGCTCAGAATAGTCTATAGGTTGTGTTTATTGTTTGTACATTTAACATTTCACTTTATTTACCGGCGTTATTTATAAATGTAATAATTTTGTGCTTATGTGTGTTTAACCTAAACTACAAATAACGTTAATGTAGACCTACATACCGGTAGCCTGTCTAAATATGATTTTATAATTTTATGCTATATAGACTCACCTCATTACCCTCCGCTGCATGTATAATGAGCAGCAATAATAAACTACATTTTAGTTTTTTATAATGCCTAGTCATACTTCTGTGGATATTTTGGTGAAAGTAACTCAAATATAGTGTAACGCATTACAATTCAGAGACAGTAATATTGTAATGTAACTAATTACTTTTAAAAGACATTTTGGAATTAACTTGCCCAACACTGCACACGACAGGTAACCAATAATATGTCAATATTTGTCATGAGTTTCTCAGGGAAATGAGTTTAGGCAAAGGTATAGATTCAGCTGGTTTAATTAAACAAAGTGTAATCCAAAACAATGGTGAGGAAACAAGGAAAAAGGAAATAGTTTTATTTATTTAATCAAACTTCAAACAGACAAAGTTAATGTACAGTCGGACTGCAATGATATAAAGTAAAAAAACAAACAACCAGGGGGTACAGACTAACCTCTATGTAAATATGTTAAAGGCCTCACATATATAAACAGTTATAATTGCTTTTTTATTATTTGAATAAAGAAATAGTCTTGACATACCAGGGCCGTTTCCTCAGAGGAGACAAGAAGGTAGTGTCTCCTCAAAAAAAAAAAAAATTAGATGAGAAAATAATCGTTATTACAAAAGTCACAAATAATACAAAGTGTATGAATCACTCATTTTTCTAAAGAAACACTGTCCGACCGTGGTGGCGATCCAGGGTTGTCTCAACAAGTGTTTGGGGAATGGAGCCGTGGACAAATCTTTTTTTACATGAGCAATGCCAAAACCAAAACAACATGTTACAAAAAGAGCAGTTCAAATCAATATCCTTTTTTACATTTAGCAAGAAAATGATTTATGGATAGTATCTGCATAAAGTTATTTATTTTACTTTATTTACAAGTAAACAGTCTAAAACAATAGAGATTTGAGGTGTGACTTTTTGAAATAAAGCAAAATAGTTTTATTAACTCCATGAGCAAAACAACGTTTCCCATTTGCAGTATCAAATCAATCAAAAGCAGAAGGGGCACAATACTTGTTTTGGATATTAGCCCTGAATAACGTTTGGTGAAGCCCAACTTAGTCCTGATTCACTGTGCATTCTGTAAATATTGTCACGCTACTCTACCGGCTCGATTCAATTTTTAGCAAAATAAATATACAGATTTTTCTTCAGGACATACAGTCATTAAACATTGTACAGAGATTAAATAGAGAATAAGAAATGCTGTTTGAATTTTTATTTATTCATTCTTTTTTAACATTAAGAATATCTGACTTCTTATTTTTCATTGAATGCATTAGTGTGTATTATCTTGTTAAATACTAATAAAAAGAAAAATATCTGAAAATGTAATTGCAACATGGTGGAAAAACAAAAATGTAAATATATTTATTTAATAGTCTACATTAAAAGTATAAATGTCTTTGTGAGATTGTAATAATCCTGACCTCCTGTGCCCTTCTCATACTAACCTGAAAAGTAGACATGACATAAGTCTAGTCTAGAGAATCATAGGACATGATGTACTGTTGTTTCCTGAAGGGTGTGATGTTTGATTTCACTTCTTCATATTTACCATATAAATGTTGAAGTCTTCCTTAATAAAGTACCTTTGAGTGAATTACACCTTTTCAGTGTGTGGTTGTCTCAATGGTCCAGGATCCTGACTCTGTGCTCCATCGCTCCGCTAGAAATCGAATCTCGGCAGTTAAGTTAGATATTAAATTCTAACAGTCTTTTTATTAGATTAGAGTCTTTTCCTCACAAGAAAAACAAAAAGTGAGCTGTCAGCTGTTGCTCAGACTGAAATACACTTGATTTCTCTCTCACTGCATAAAAAAAACCGAATGAAGTTCTCAGTTCTGCTTCATGTTGCTGATTTTGAAGGTTAGGGTTAATGGATATTTATATTAAAATGGATGTTCAAGAAATATAAGATGAAGAAATATGAGTTGAGAACTAATTTAAGACTTGTAGAGCATTTTTAAGAATTGTAAAAAGAAATTGTAAAATTACAATTAACAAACAAAGATTGTTATAATCCGCTGAAGTTCTTACCTTGTTGTTGTGGGTAAATTAATATTTCATTTTTATTTTTTCATTTATTATTATTATCATTTATTTTATTTTTATTTTTTTGCCTGGAGGCTTCACAATAATCAATAACATGGTAAAGAACAAACCCCAGAAAATACTGATCAAACTTTTAGAGTTCACAAGTTGAGAAGAAACAGTTTCCAGTAAAGTAAAAATGTCAGAGTAATCTGACTGAACCTTTTGACAGACAGTTAAGGTATGATTGGCAATATTGAGATGTTGAGATGCAAGCAGACAAGTTTAAGGGTAGTAGAGATGTTTTATTGAGGATTACAGACATGTGGGGAAAAAAACCATCTGCATCTTTTTCCCCTCATCCTTTTACTACTCCCATTAAAAAAAAAAAGTTTTTTAATGCTCAAAAAGTGTAAACAGATTTATTTAAATTTGATTACAGTTACACACAGAGACATGCATGAAGAAGTGCAGAATATAGCATTAACTGAAAGAAATAACTTTTTTTTTTTTCTTTTTTAACATTAAGCTCATTTAGGGTAAATGAAGATAAGCCCATCAAACCAGAGTCTCATAAACACAGAGGGGTACATTTTCCTATAATTTAAAGTGAATGCTGTTCTTCAAATTATATTGAGAGATTGTAAGATAGTTTTTCAAAACACAATAAGCACACTATTTCTTTTTGTAAAGTACATGTATAACTGTATTGTGCTCATTTTCACAGCGGTGCTTCATTATAGACTTTGCTCTTAAACAGTGTTTGGTCTTGTTTACAGCGCTGTCAAAGAACTGGTTAAAATCCACTCACTGCACATTAACCTCTACCTGAAGTCAAGTATTTGTTATTATATTTATTTATTTATTTTTGGCATCATGATTGACTTACTTTTTTGCACTTGAAAAACAAAGACAGAAAAGGAGAAGTAAAACATTGTAAAGATCTGTGAGGCTCTATTCAGCCTGTCCTCTGTGCAAGACTTCTATTATAATGTACAGGCCAGCCTTGCTCACACCCTAACTCAATGTAAGGAGTGGACAACGTCCCTCTATATACACAGTTTGGGGGTGTCTGCCCACTTTGTAATCTTTGTAATCTACACGTGACCACAGGAAATCGCTGGTTACTCACAAAGAGCATATAATTGCGGCTTCTGCCACAAACTGCTCTAATATGACGATCTTCCGCTTGTATGAAGGTGTTGACAGGTTTGCATTCACCATCAGGGCCCCTGATGTTCCTCCTTCTGATTTCACTGGTACACATCTCCACAGTCACACCAGGACCCCAATGCTGATTGAGGATGTTTTGATAACGACGCCTTATATCTGCTGGTTGACCACGAGTGGAGGACGACACACACAAGAGCAGCAGCAGAATCACTGTATGGATCTCCATCACCTGGTGAACAACACACACATCAAAACACCTTCTGCTGACATTTGACTTACTAAAGCAGTTTAGACACGACTTATCAAGAACATACTTCATAAAATAAAGGACTGAACCCTTCATTTGTTTTTACTTGCACACATCTTAGTTATGTTAACCCAGCTGTGCATTTCTTCATACAGTACGTACACTGTTCCAGTCCTGGATTTGGGTTAAAGACACATTTCTTGTATATCTTACACTTTCTGAGTAAAGTTCTAAAATTCTTACCTTGTTGTTCTGGGTAAATGAATATTTTGTCTTCTTTTGCCTGAAGGCTTTTAGAGTAATCAACAGTAACGGTAATGAACAAACCTTAGAAAGCCCTGATGAAACCTGTTCTGAACGCAGTGTTTTCAGAGAATATTAAGGAGGAAGATCAGAGACTGGCATTTTATAGTCTGCCATGAGCATCACAATGTCTCCTCCTTGCACTTCCTTACAAGTCAAACATTTGATACGTACACACACACAAATACACATCACTCTCTGTATGGGGGCCCCCTTGTTGCCGTGGCAATTTCTAAGTGCATGATATGTGTGGCTTCACACTTGCTCAGATGTTGAAGTGTCATACGTTTAACCTGGGAAACTGCAACATCACTTGGACTTGCACAAATACATTATCTTATATTGCAATCAAGCACACCCAATCTTATCTTATCACTTTTAGTAGCTTAAGCAAAAAAATACTTCCCTTTCTTTCAATATCATACTTCTGTGCTCAAATGCAGCATGTCTTAAAAAATACAATAAAATACAAGCAATCATCTTTTTTAGGAGGTCCATCTGCAAACATCTCCTTTACAATATGATAACACCTGGTTTGAGCTGTTCTCACCTCTCACATACACTTTACATCTTAATAACCCTTCTTAAGAGGCGAGAGCAGCGGTTTGAATTCTCAACGTCTCCACATCTTCTGTAACAGAATTTAATTCAGAATAAAAATAATTTCCAAGCAATCAACTCTATCAGCAATTGTATTATCCTCAGTTTAAACATCATCCTCTGGTGCTTGGTCTGTCGTCTCCGTAACATTTCTACAAACAGGTCATCTAGGTAAATTTCAAGTTTTTCTGGTTCATTATAAATATTTCCCCTATGAGGTTGTTCAGGAAATGGCACATTAACATCAGCTGATACAACACCTGACTAGTCTGTCAGCACTGCTGGAGTATTTACTGCAAACCGAACATGATCTTTAAACTCCAGACAGTGCAAACGTGGCCTTGGGCAACTGATGTTCCATCACCCTTATTTGTTCTTTCTGCAAATATTTAAAAAGGAAAATTGTAATGATGTTTTTAAGTCCAGTTTACCATACCTGAGCTCCTTCAGCTAGATTTTTAAAAGATCTAAAATATCCACACAGTTGATTTGATTGTTTTACTGTAAATCGGTGGTTGTCAGATCATGTGATCGAGCTGAAGTGTCAGTAGCATGTGAGCAGCTGATCAAGATCACTTTTTATTTCTTCCAGTGTTTTCCTCCCTGTTTCCAACTGTGGCCATCAGCAGCTTCATTTCAAGGTAGTTTATATTCATATTCACCACATTCATAGTCATATACAAATGTGCAGTAACTCTCTTGCATGGTTTGCTTTTTTGAGTTTGACCTTGAGTTTCACCTTGACCACCAGATCCAGTCCGTATCCAGATCAGATGGTCACTGCAGTCCCCCGGATCCAGTCCGAACCCAGCCCAGACGGTGGATCAGCACCTAGAGACGACCTCTACAGCCCTGAATGTCAGCGGAGTCCACATCAACTAGATGAGCCCCAGAGACGGATCCACAGTGAAGACCACATCACCTAGACGGCTGTCGGCACAGGACCATGGGAACTTTTGGCCAGAGAAGAACTGGCCCCCCGACTGAGCCTGGTTTCTCCCAAGGTTTTTTTCTCCATTTGTCACCGATGGAGTTTTGGTTCCTTGCCGCTGTCGCCTCTGGCTTGCTTAGTTGGGGACACTTTCTCTTAACACAATATTGTATTTTATTTTATTGTATGTGATTAACTACCTTTACCTGAAAATTGAGTGTTTACTGTTGCCCTTGGCATTGTTAATGTACTATCTCCTGTTTAATACTGTACAGCCGCCTTGTCACAATTCTGGATTGTTAAAGGCGGTATATAAATAAAGGTGACTTGATTTGATTTGAATGCTGGGCTCTTGGGGTAGCAAAATTTCAGTGTTTTTACTCACGATCTGAACAAATGTGAAGGACGTCTAAAGGTTATTTGCAAGGTGTAATGCTTCTGTAACCTTATATCAGTGGCCTATATGAATATATTCACACCATCAGAATCAGATTTTTATGAAAAAATAATGTATTATAAAATATATGCTCAGATTATATTTACAGAACCTAAATGGAAACTTTCATCACTTGCATGAAAACTCATCACTTGTATCAGGAGTCCATCTGAAATCAGAGCAAATAATCCATGCCTGTTAACAACAACAGCACAATGAATTTCAGCAAAAAATTTGTCTATTAACTTGCTTTCTTTGTATTTTTTTTTAAGTCTTTCCCCAGCAGGTTCACTTTCTCCAAAATAGTCCTAAAACAAGAAAAAATGGAAACACTTATAATATAAAGAAAAGTTTGCAATCTTAACATTAGAAAACATGACACAGCAGGACATGCATATAAAATACTGAAGTGCTAAAGTTTTGTTAAATTATTTGACATATCTTTCATGACAGCACTACAAAAACACAACAAAGGGAAATACTGTTGCCTTATATAGTGGTTGTCTTATTGTTTGTGGGCTAACACTTGTTTTGCTAGGTATTTCAGTAAATGAAAACACAATACTTACATTTGCAAGTGATTCTGGGATATGGTAGGGTGTGAAGTGTCCATCAGATGTACACTACATTTTCCTGGGAATTGAAGACCACATTTGAAGTCACTTTGGAATTACAGCAACCTTCGTTGCGCCGCGGTGACGCATTCGGCCTTGGAATGCACACTTCGGAGGGTGCATCCTGAATTGGGACAGCTTACGTCATGACGCTGTGACACTTTCACACTTCAAATACGCACTTCGGAGTCCACACACTCCACTTTGGGACAGCTATTTTGAGCGGTGTCATCAGACAATTAAGAAATTAACATAAAATGACTTTTGAAAACCCTGATAAACTTAATTGATTATTGGTGAAGTTGTTCTTCTTCTGTTGTTTGTTCTGGTTCAAGACAGTTAGGGTAAAACTCTGATCGTATTTTCTCCCTCAACTTCAAAAATCATTTCAATCATCCTATATCGCTGCAGAAGAACAGACATAGTGTTTACAAAGTGAACATGCAAAGAAGATCAAACACCCTTAACAAAAAAGGTAAAACAGCGATATAGGACGATTTTGAAGTTGAGGGAGAACATGAGATGGGAGTTTTTCCACATACACTAACTGACATGAACCAGAACAAAAACAGTTCAGGGAGAGAAAGACAAGACAAGCATTTGGCATTAAAAAGTATATAAATTGTATTATTTTTATAAAACTAACCGATCGTTTCGCTAGATAAGACCCTTCTTCCTCTGCTTTTTATTGTGGCCAGCCTAAGGCTGTCAGACCCTTTGGGCTGTTTTTGTCTGTGTTTTCCCTGTGTATGCCCTTATATGGAGTTTCCGTTTCCTATTTGTTACGTCATTGTCTAATCGGTTTCACCTGTCCTGTTCCTGAAAGGGTGCCTTGATCTCCTCGTGAAGCTAAAACCCAAGGAGTTCTCGCAACACATGCCATGCAACAAAACAATAAACTTTCTAATCTGACAGGAAGATCTGGAAGAAAGACCATTTGTTCATCTGCCCCTTCACCCATCCTTAAGCCCCCTCCTTGCCCTTTGGGCATATGGCCCAGGTCACTAAAAGGTGACTTAGAAGTGTTGGGAGACACTTGCATAATGTATTTACCCTTTCTTAAAAAACCATGATCATAACCTTTTCATGTTTGGTATCAATTTTATTGCCTCATCGCGGTTGGAAATATGATCTCAGTCCCACGTCAGTAGAACAGACCAAAAATAAAGATCTCAAATCTGAGGAGAACTCTGTTCCACTGGTGTAGGTTGTGCCTCTGATAAGGTCTTTGCCAGATGCTGCTTTTTTACCCCAGGATAGATATGGCTTTCAGGTCACCTCCTGTCTCAGCAAAAGTCCTGTGATGTCTTTATTATGCTAAATTTATGATTGTTTTGTTATGATTTGGGTATTTAAAGAGGATTGGCGAAACAGTCAGGGAAGCATCTGTAAGCAGAACTTCCCACACAATTGCTGTGTGTCTCTCTATTTGCCAGGTATGCCAACTCTTTGAAATTATCTCTTATTTTATGTTTTGTGCTGATCAGTTGTGTAACTAAATGTTAGTCCATTTCTCTAACTGATGTATTTGCTCCATTGACTGACTGAATTTCCTATTTGTGATTGGTATTTTTCGAAGCCTGGCAAAATAAAATGTTATTTCTTGATTCATTTTAGACTCTATTGAAATCATTATTTCCAGTAGATTGTGAGGAGGCTGGTGCTACCGCAAGTTACGACCAGGATAGAGCAAACAGCAGGCTCAGGATTGAATGGAGCAGTAGGCACATCATCTGAGACCCCCTGATTTCTGTCTATCACTGATGTTAGCAAGTTGTACCGGCGAAGACTAAAAGTAAACTACACTTTTTGTGAAGGCAAGCAGTAGGCGGCTGTCAAAAAGGGTATTTAGTCACCTACATACCTCTGACTCAACAATCAGACTGGCGTTTTTGTGATCGTGAGACCGATGTAATTCGGCCGACGTCAGGCTCTAAGCGGCACCGGGTCCCCAATGAACGAATAATTGAAAGTATAGCGAGTCCGAAATAATCAGATATCTAAATTATAACACAACTAATATTATAATCAGCACCAAATATTACTATCGCAATTTGCAAACACTTAAAATTGGAGTCAGATTTAACCGAGGAAGGAGTCAGAGTTAAAAAAGTATAAATCAAAGTTTTAATAAACCAAGTTACTTTTACAGAAGCACCGGAAACGCGTACACGCAGAACACCTTCACCCAGGCTGCTGGACTTTGGACCAGTGGGTGGGACCTTACATTCCTATTGGTTGTTTCAGTGTATATAAGTTTGGTGTTCCTGGTTAGATTGTCGGTGATTACATTGTCATTCTGTTTACGTTCGTTTTCATTGTGGCTGTTTTGGTTTACCCTGGATTTCCCTATTGTTCCTGTCTGTTTTTGCCTTTACATGGAGTTAATAATAAACATTCTTGCATTGGAATTTCTCATCTGCTCCTTGTCACTCGCACACCACGACAATGTGACAAAGGCACACCTGTGCAATAATCAGCATCTTGATATGCCACACCTGTGAGGTAGATGAATTATCTCGGCAAAGGAGAAGTGCTCACTAACACTGATTTAGACAGATTTGTGAACAATATTTGAGAGAATTAGGCTTTTTGTGTACATAGAAAAAGTCTTAGAACTTTGAGTTCAGCTCATGAAAAATGGGGGCAAAAACAAAAGTGTTACTTTTATAATTTTGGTCAGTGTATATTATGTTAGTTTATCTATAATGGATGATGGGCAAAGTAGCCTAATGTTAGTGTAACCTCTTAATTACTCACAAAACCCGTCCTGTTACTTGTACCAGATATGGGTCATAAAATATTTTACAATACAACTGGACTTTGTATTTAATTTGAATTAAATAAAAACATTGTAAGTTACTAATTATAATATAATCATTTTACAGAAAGACAGCAAAGAACATTTACGTTATTAAAGAAGATTATGATTGACAGTCTAGCCAGAGTTCAAGCACATTTAAAAAAGTCATTATAACCTTTAATATATATATATATATATATGTGTGTGTGTGTGTGTGTGTGTATATATATATATATATATATATATATATATAATATAGTGAGCTTTCAGATGATATATAAATCTCAATCTCAGATGCAGCAGCAGTGGGTGAAACTAAGAGAGATCATGCAGATCCATCCAAATCCATTCATAACTGTTTTCAAACCTTAAATCTGATGCACACTACAACACACACATCTTATACTTATTCAGAGAAATAAGTATTCCTTAGTAGCCCAGAGAGGCAGAAGACAAACAGACATTTGCAACAAGGTTAAACTCCGGCGAGCAAACCTTCACTTCAGGTACTTTTGCTTGCGTGTTCCAAGCTAAGGACCTTCAGCACCTACTCCAGGGCCACATCTGCGTGTTCCAGATCTTAGGACCCTTGGTGCTCCAGGAGATCAGCATCCTACAGCTCTTAATCTTCAAGGCTGTTGAAACAGATTCCTGCTCCTTTCCCCACTGTACTGCCACCAGCGCAACCAGTGGAAGAAGTCGCCGCCACCGGACTGCTCACTCAACCACAGCGAACGTAAATATCACTTCCAAACCTCTTCAGAGACCTTGACATTGTTGTATATTATCAGTATATGATTTTCTTCCTTGTGTTGATAATACAGAAGAGGTTCTACATGTTAGAGATCCCACCAATCTTTCTTATGTGATGTACTCATAACCACACATTAACTGACACGTGATCCAAGAATCATAACGTCAGCTGTGACGAGTACCCATCACTACCCTATTTCACCTCCCTAGGTTGGCGAAAGCGAAATTTATTACATAACATAGTTTTCAAATAAGTCTAAATGACTTGACTAGCTGGATCAGGTGTGTTTAATTAGGGGCCACCCTTACGAAAATTAACCATGGTTTTACTATAGTAAAAATGTAGTTAATCACGACTGTAGTAACCATAGTTTTTTTGGTGCGATCCATGGTTTTTAAAAACCATGGTTCTGATGCCATAGTTTTACTACAGTTATACTGTAGTAATACTATAGTAAAACTGTAGTAAACCATGACTGCAGTAACCGTGGTTTTAAAAACCATGGTTTTGATACCATGGTTATACAATAGTAATATTGTAGTAATACTATAGTAAACTGTAGTAACCACAGTATTTACTAAAGTAGGTTGTTTTACATAACAGGTTGTATTGTTATTATATAACAGAACTCCACCTGTCCTTGTTCCCTCATCTGGTCCAGATGTTGCTGTGTCCTCTTCATCATCAGTGAGCTCAGAGCCAGCGAGAGCATCTAGAAAAAGACCAAAGGACACTGAGGAAGTGATTTTGGTCAAGTTTGTTCTGCTGAGCTCCATTGACTGATGTTGTTTGATCAGGACAAACCTGATCAAAATCACCTTCTGTGTTCACAAAAAAACTAAAAACAAAAACAGACTCAAGGATTGGACAGTGTGGAGGCGAGTAAATAATGACTGAATTTATATGTTTGGATGAACTAACCCTTTAAAGCCCCAAGCAGAAAATGTATGAAATGTATGTAAGCATTTATCTAATAACAGTACCTTGAAGAAATAAACAAAGAACATAAAAAAAGAAAAAAAAAAATACATTTATGAATTTGGCAGATGGTTTCATGCAAAGTGACTTACAGTGCTCTTATTACAGTGAAGGTGGGCACGGTGGTCAGCTGCAGAACTGGCACAGCTTTTTTTTTATTTATTCTTTTACTTATTTATTCATGTTTCTTCTTGTTTTTTTTGTTCTTGTTTCTTGTCAACCATCTTCTCCAAAGATGAGATCTTCCAGCAGCTGCCTGACGTCTCCTTTTGCAGACATCACAAACACAGCGGAAATCATGCTAGGTAGGGTTGTTGTGTTACCGATGTCTGTGAGGTGTTTGTGCACCTGTCGCTCTTATTTTCTTTTTATTATTATTACTGCAGGCCTTATGATTACATACAAGCTCAGGGAAAGATGATAATATCCTGAACAATGAACAATGATAATGACATAAAACAGAAAACATAACTATAATGGGTTTGCGTACATCATAGTATGAGATTATAATAATAATTAAGAAATATTTCGACTTTATTCTCGTAGTATTTCAGCTTTATTCTTGAAACAATTTGACTTTATTCTTGTAATATTTCAACTTTATTCTCAAAATATTACCACTTTAATCTTGAAATATTATTAATATTATTAATATAATATTATTAATTTGTTGTATTAATTATTTAAATTAAAGCCATATAAAATGTTATTTATATTTATAAATGTTAATATATTTTGTCACTAATTCTGTGTTGCGTGTACGATCTAATTCACTTAATGGAAATCCTTTGTCAGAGCCTTCTCTGGTGCTTCATCAAGCGGGACATCCTTCCTGTTTCTGTGTTAAAAGCTGGCCAGGCTTGATGGGACAGATGAGAGTCTATGGGTCAGTCTAAAGCAGGTGGATACTGAAACGGGAGCCACAGCTGCCTTAAAGGTCGTTGTTCATATTTATATTAAAAACTTTGCACTTGTTTCTACTTTTGCCAGGGAACATCAGGGAGTCAAAGTAGAGTAGATGAGCTTCATCAGCAGCAGATCATGAAAGACTGAAGATCTGCAAGAAGATTCTGGATAAATGTTCACTGAAGCAATAGCACATAAAATAATAGGAGACAACACACAACCTTTTTTACATACATCTATGTAATAAATGTAGCTGATTTATTTAATTAACCTCTTTTATTTTATTTTTCTATGCATTTGGTGTATTATGACGAGTTTAAGTGTTGTATGTGAAGCACCACGGAAGTCTGAATTAATTGCCCCAAGGGGATTAATAAAGCTCTAATCTAAACTAATAAACTAAAAACTAAGCTAAAGTACCACATGGTCTGAGACATGACACGTCTGGACCCAAACAGAATGTACTCGGAGGCAGATTTGTGTCTGCAGAGATTAAAGGGGCTCATCCAGAAGTTTGTACAGGACAAGCAGTTGTCAACTCATACAGCTGCTAAATAATATAAATATTTTATATTAATAATATAATAATATAAATATTATAAATATTTTTATTTTAAAAAATACTATTCAAAAACTTCTTAATCTCAAACGCTCGTCTTGTCTTTCTCTCTCTGAACTCTGTGTATTCTGACTCAAGACAGTTAGTGTATGTTGAAAAACTCCAATCGTATTTTCTCCCTCTACTTCAAAAATCATTTCAAAATCATCCTACATCGCTGCAGAAGAACAGACACAGTGTTTACAAAGTGAACATGCAAAGAAGATCATACACCTGTACATAAATGTACATTTCATACAGTTGACTGTTGATCAATATGATGCAGGGCAACAACTCCATAAATTCAGTTATGCCCTAAAATTCAAGATATTAGGATGTTCATGGGTACCAAAGACGTCACTAACCCTAACCCTAACTAACCCTAACCGCGATATTTGTGTCCAACATGGCAAATAACACAGCACATTTAAATGAGAGTGAAAAAAAAATGATATTTGGAAAAAATGTCTATTGTTGGTTGTGATCCTTATTTATTATCTCCAACTTTTTGTCTCTTAAAATCTGTGACGCATCTGCCCCAACTTACTTTTCTGGACATTTATCTACATCTTGTACATAATCCATCGCCATACACTGGAGAAAGCCTGAAGAGTACAGATGCCCATCAATACACAGCTGCAGGATGGGTGAACCACACCGAGATATGGTATCTGGAGATGAAACATCTATACGTGATCGCAGGACAGGTGAGTCAGCAACAATTATCAACAGTCTTATTTTGGTAATGGTTAAGTCTAGAGACTAGCAAACCAGTTCTAGATAGCAGCTAACTAATGTTACAGGTAACAGCTGTCTTGTTTTGTTTTAGAACTAGGTACAGTGTTTCATATAAATTGGGTTTATATCTAACTATCCAACTAAACTTGCAACAAAAAGTGAATTTAATTGCAAATTTAAATGTTTACATCAATCTTCTGTCATTTGCAAATAGAAAATTCACTCTCTTCTAATCGACAGTTGGATGAAAACCCAGCTGATGATGGCCATATGACTTTTCTAATTATCAAAACTACAGACTGACTCACAAGTTCAGTTGTCATATCCTCAGACATCTGAACAAGCTCAGAAGAACAGATTAAGCTTGATAAGGCACAAGTCAAGATGCTACATTTCTCACTTAACAAGTCAATCTTTCCCAGACTCTGAACACAAAATCCACATGTTCATGGAGAACAGACGTGCACTGAGAAGCCATGCACATGGACAAATCCAGGGCACCAAAGACACCAAAGACATGTTTAGAGTGCAAGAAGTAAAGGACAAGAAATAAGCTCCACATGTCAAACAACAGCTGTCAAAACTATTGTCTCACTGTCTTCATGACTTCCTGTGTGGTTTTTAACTCCCCTGTGTTCAAGATCATCAGCTGTTGTTTACTAGATACTTTGTGACTCATTTTATGTTAAAGATGATGTCTGAGCACAAATGAAGCTTGATCTTTGCTCAGTACTGCATTATTAATATTAGTAAAACTCAGAAAGGAAACATCTCAGTGTCTATTGGCTTTGATCTTTATGGTCGTTTATTTTCAACAGCGCTGAACCATACATGTTAAAATAGCATAGACTGCACAGAAAATATTTGAATGCATCCATTTTACATTGTAGTAAGCTGTAACGTGGAGAGGGAGACGAGAGGTGAGGGGATCCATATGCAAGCTTTTATTAGTGGGACGAGGCAAAGACATGGTCAGACAGGCAGGGTCAGAACAATAACAAACAGGTATTCGGAGGGAGGCACAGGCACTGATACAGGCGTGGGTCGATCAGCAGCGAACATAATCCATGACGTGCGACAGAAGAATAATCCTTATAACGAGCTAGAGTCCAGAAAGGCAGGCGGCGAGACAGACGAAACGAGATAGCCAGGCGAGAATACTAAACTCAGGAAACTAGGAGCTCAGGAACACGGGAACTAGGAAACTAAGAAAACTAGGAAACAGTGCTAGCACTTGGAGAGCGTGAAATGCAACTGATACTAATCTCCACATAACACTCCACAATACTCGGTGCTTGCCGAGTGAGAGTCCGGGGCTTTTATAGGGTTGCTGATTGGCCACAGGTGTATGGCGCAATCAGCGTGGTGGATAGTGGGAGATGCAGTCCGGGGTGTAGTGCAACAGTCTGTGTGTAATAATGGAACAAGAGCGACATCTGTTGGTGAGCGGACCGCAGGTCACCGACCAGATTTGTGACATAAGCAACTACTGTCTGTCTATTCAGTGGGGACAATACAATACAGATGGGCAAATACATTACAAAGAGCACAACAAACTGTTGTGAATTTTTTCTTAGAGACCAGGAGACATTTTTGGATATCTTGAAGCAGAAGTTTCTCTTTATTCAGATACTCGCTGCTTGGCACTGCATTCTTCAAAAAGTCGTCTTCTTCTAAAGCTCAGCACAGCAGAGTATATAGGTTTGAAGGGGGAGGAGTACATAGAGGTGGAATCAATCTAAACAAAGCATGCAAATGTGGTTAAAGATTTTTCCCAGCCTTGATCTATTTAGCATACAAATATCATTCAAATGCATAGGTGCCTAAACAAAAGGCACAGTTGTACCTTGAGCTTAAAATTCACACTTAACTTGGGAAAACCTGCCAGATGCTCAGGAACTGAAAGGTTACTGTCTCAGGGCCTGGGCTGCCTGCTCTTAGACTGTCACAATATACATAACTTTTTCAGTTCAGTTGTTATATTGGAAACTATAACAAATATGCATAGGATCAGCATATTTTAAACAGATTCTTAAATTTGTAATCCTTCAGTTGTCCCCATCTTGTCAAGTGAGGTAGGTTGTCCTTTAATGGCCCCTTGACAGAGAGCTGAAGGATCGTGTATTTGTTCCTGACCAGGCCAATGACTCTTTCCACATGAATCCTGACAGCATCACGTCCCCTCGGTGCTTCTAGTTCCAGTGGATGCAGTTGCTGACGGGCGAATGCTGGTATTTTCAGCTGTGCACAGTACAGGCCTACTCTACCTTTGACACTGAAGCCTCTATCTGCAAGAAACTTCTCCCGGTAATACTTTCTTAAGATATCCACAGCTTGTGCTCTAAAGTTCTACACTATTTGTGTGAACCAGTGTTTCAAAGGCTCATTCATAGAGAGACATTTACATGATTCCTAAATGAATTAGCTGTTTTAACAGATCAAATTAATGAATGACTCATAAAAACATTTACCACCACCTGCTGGCAGTTTTAGTTTCTTATTTAGAGTATCATTTCATTAAAACAAACAAAAACATTAAAGCCATGGTTCATCCAAAAAATGTACAGTGGTGGCCAAAATGTTTAGAACACTAGTATTTTCAGCAGCTAAAAATGGTTTAAAGTAAGTTATTTCTATCTTTTGCTGTAGTGTGTCAGTAGGAAACATCAATTTACATTTTTAAACATTCATTTTGTCATATATCGTAATAATCCGGTGAGATTTTTGTTTGCACAGGAAGTCTGAAAACAGCCGGTGCTCCACACTGAGATCTGATCTCATCATCATTCAGTCTGTCTGGAATGACAGGAAGAAACAGAAAAACTGAAACAGACTTAATCCAGAAGAACTGTGGCAATGTCTTTAAGATGCTTCAAGAAACCTGCAATGTATCCCTAAATGTCTGTCTAGTTTGAGCTTCTTACTGGAAACTTTGCGTTCAGTAGCGAATATTTTCACTCAATGCGTAAAAAGCAGGATAATGTCCATCCAGTCAGTTGTCCTAGCCCCGTAGTGTTTTGTCACTTCGCTTATATACCCAGACCAAAACACACAAATCTTCCAATCAGTTGTAAGAACATAAAGACCTTTTGGTTTGTCAGGAGATCTCATGCCCCAGGGTCACACCTGGCTGGAGATTCTCACCCGACCCTAAGGGGAAAACACACCCCTCAGCAGCAAAACACAATTCTACAAAAGTGTTCAGTCTTCCTCATAATATAAGTGACTGCTGTTGAGACCATTTTACCAATCGCACGGAGACCTTTAGAACGATACCAAACATGAAGGGGAAAAACAACATTGTAGCTGCACTGGTCTAAAGAAATGATAGCTACGCTTCGTACTGATGTCTTTTGCCGTTTCTCTTTCTTTTCTTTCTCTCTTTTCAGCAAACACAGTGAAAACTAGAAGAAACAAAGCATACGATATTTAAAATATGCATTTCTCCGAGTCCTTTTCACAGTCTCTCATTTAAACGTCTGCTGATACGCATATGAACGTGCGACATATCTGAGTCTGATAACATCACTCTTTACACATAACATCGTTCACATAAACTGATACAAAACAACATTATACACAAACTGCAACAGACTTATGTAAAACATAAAACTTGTCCACCGTGCTGACGTCATGGCACATGAATTTGGAGATCTACAAGTGGTCCTCACTGGAGTAAGTGAACTTTCAGTATACTTTTTTACACATTTCTCAGAAATATACTTAAAATGACACTTAACATATACATACTGACATCTGACTTGTCTAAGTATATTTGAGCTGTACTTGTGCTCTGAGAATCTGTTTTTACTGTTATACGCTAGAAATGGTTTCAAAATAAATTATTTTTACTAAATAAAATATTGCATTAATGTAAACTTATTTTCTCAAAAGTATAGCTAAATTAAATGAAAACACAGATTTTCACAAACAAACAAACGGACATTTATGCAGAATGTAGCATATACTCTGTGTAAACTTTTTTGAAAAGGTTAACTGGATATGTTTTTGGTCGATCGGATCACAAGTGAACAACGGACGCACAGTCGTTTACACCTGGTGTTTTAATCCGTCTTTTCTGTCCACTTTCGACCACTTCTGACCACATTCCTGCATCTACATACATTATCAAATGGTTTAGAAGATAGAGTTTCATAAGAGTATGGAGCAATGGCTACAAAATGTTGGTGTATATTTTCTAAATGGTTTGACTAAAGTTCTTTTAATGACATTGTGTCATTGATGTCTATAGATGATATGTGCAAAATTTCTTGTGAATATTCATGTGATTTAAGCAGAGATGAAAAAAGATAAGAACTCTTTTTTTCTATCAGGTTCCATCACTCTGAATAACACAAATAATTCTTATAGTGTTAAATGTTTAAAGAGGTGAAAACCGTGTGCTTTATATCCTTAGGTATATTTTTGTCGTCCTTTACATTTAAATAAACCAATTTATGTCTGTAGTTGACATAGACAATACTCATAAGGTATCAGACAACTGACATCATGTACACAGATTGATTGTGTTTCAGCAATTTCCCAGTGATCAACTGTTAATATCAATGTGAATGACACATCAGTCCACATAAACTGAACTCAGTGTAAATGATTTCCCAGTGGCCAACTTGATATCAATGTCACGTCAAATATTAGACACTGATGACGACGCTGTAACACAATTTTAAATTCAGTTTGGACAACAATTTCTTCCAGTGGTAACTGGGTGAAATCAGGAAGGTAATCCCACACTGGAATTGGTTTAATGTTTTACGAGGCCAATATGTTTGACGTTCATTTGAAATGAGGGAAAAGTAGGAATGATTTGGGACTTCTCCCAGTGTACACTGAGCATCATTCCATACCATTTAGGAATTTTTAAGAAACCGACTTTAATTCAATTTTATACAAATTCAAGTACAAAAACAAGTCCATATCCATATCTTCGGCAATTGTTGATTCTATTTCTACCCAGAGTAACTGTGGCTACGAGGAAAGGTCACCGTAGAACAGCATGAATATGTTCTTTTATTAGGGTTTAATAATATAACTTGGACAATCTGTATTAGGTCTGTACACATTTACTAAAATAATGTTTTCACTAAGAATAGAAACTTGAATTATTACCATCCTGCTGTGTCCTGTAAAACCTTAGATCCTTGAAATGGAATTAACTTCTGCATTAAAATCATAACCCCCCTAGATTTAGGAGAGTTAGGTAGGAAAAAATAAAGATGAATAAATTTGGCCTTCCCAGCGCCCAATCCTAATTTCCCCAAACCTCTCACATTACACAATAGGTTTTTTAACTCTGAATTGGATCCCATTGCAGTAAATCGTACATAAATTGAGAATTGCTTAGTATTACAAATTTGTCCCTTAGCCTGTTTAAAATAAAGTGACATCTGCCCTGTGGTTGGAAAATAGTAAAGGAAACAACATGGGACGCTTCTCTTAGTACTGGGAGCCTGAACTCGCCAACACTTTACCCGTGGTAACAAAAACTGAAGATTCAACATTTTCCATCGCTGATCCTATTATAAAGAGCAGCATAGCACAGATCATGTATATGTTTTCGGCCATCATATGCTCCCACAAACAAACGGCTGAACAAACTAGGAACTGAACAACAGGCTTCAGCAGGGCTGCCCAAACTCGGTCCTGGAGCGCCGCTGACCTGCAGAGTTTAGCTCCAACTTACCTCAACACACCTGCTGGGAAGTTTCTAGCATGCCTAGTAAGAGCTTGATTAGCTGGTTCAGGTGTGTCTGATTAGGGTTGGAGCTAAACTCTGCGGGACACCGAGTTTGGGCACCCCTAGCCTATAGCAACAGCGGAAATATCCAAGAGCAATCAGCTTGTCTCAGATCCAAAATATTCTGTGAATTAAAACAAATATAAAACCTACAGAAATAATTACAAGTCACTGACCACAACCGTACTGAGTTGCACTGGACAAATCTCAAAGTCAGTCAGTCTTATTTCACTATATTTCGTTGCGTGAGAGTTTCTTTTCTTCTGTATTCTGCCTTCCTGACTGGAGTATTAACAGCCTGTGTCCTTCAGGTTGCGGATGAAATTTTCCACCTCAGCTGGGTCTCAAATGTTCGGTCTCGTCCTGCGTGAGTGACTCGCAGCTCTACAGGGATAACTGTAAAGCTGTCCATTGCTTTAAGACAGGGGTTTTCAAACCTGTCCTAGAGGCACATTTTGTATGTTTTCCTTTATCAGACACACCGGATTCAACTCATCAGCTCGTTAGTAGAGACTGCAAGACCTGAACTGTGTGTGTCTGATAAAGGAGACAGACAAAATGTGCAGGGCAGAGGAGCCCTGGTCAAAAACCACTGCTTTAAGCTGTTGCTTCACTTCGTAGTATTTTCATCTTTTCAGATGTGTCTCTCTGGCGATATCTTGAAAAAAAACTTAACTTCGCGTTCATCGTATGTTACCTTGACTTTAGCCCGCACAATTTAGCACTGTCTTTATCCTTTGAATTCAAGAAGTCTTTTATTTTCCTGATCTTACAGTTTAACTCCCAGAAATTTTACCTGTTGCTGAAGATTGTCTTCAGTCTTTTGCAGTACAGAGACCTGATCTTCTGCGTCACTGATGCGTTGTTCTGCCGTAGACAGTCTGCTTGAAAATCTACACAGTTTCGTCAGATGGAAAACGAGGAATTCTGTCCAGAATTAGGGATGGGTAGATCGATATCTAGTGTCGACACACGTTTCGAGTTTTCGTTTTTTTACGTGGTGTATCGTTGTTAAAATGCTACTATTAAAAAAAAACAATGACGTGTGATTGAATGGCTGTTGTCTGAATGAAATTTAAAACACCTTGATAAAAAGATAAAGTCCTTCTTCAACCACAAGCTTTTTTTGCTGCTTGTAAACAACTTTCTCAGTTGTTAACAGCTCACATTGGTGATATATATAATTAACAAATAATTGCATTTGTATTTGTGCATTTTGCTCATTTATTAGTGTTTTTTATTACCAAAAACAGAACATATAGCAAACAAATATTACATGAACAGCTTACACTGCTACACATTTACCTAGTATAAATGGTATACAGAACAAAAAGGAAAGACAGACAAACGTATACACACAAACCATGTATATGTCAAAAGACTACATATGATTGTGATAAACATCAATCAGAGCCTAAAATGCATGTCAGAACACCTACTGTTCTATACATTTGGTTATATGCAGTTCTCATATCAGATTCAACTGTCCAGGAACTGCAGAATTGGGCTCCATATTTTTTCAGGAGTGGACATTCTGTTCCTGAGTGAGGACGTTCACTTCTCAAGTGTAAGAGTGTCTGCTAACAGATTGAGCCAATGAGTAACAGAAATTTGAGTTCTGACCTTTCTGTCTTTAATATAGAAATAAACAGAAATAGAAATAAATGTTTTGATTTCTTTTGGGAAAGGTCCACTAGCAGTAATAATAAAGGAGATAGAGAGATAATATTTAAAATCTCTTCTAATTTATCCACAACTTTTGTCCAAAATTTCAATATTTGTGCATTTTTTTTATTTTAAAGAAGACACAAAATGTTTACGTTGGTCTAATTTATTGGCATATTAAACATTCTATATAGGAGGTGAAAAGACAAAAGTTTGATGCGAGTAAAAGATGAAGAACATAAAGTCTTTGTCATTGTTTTGTGCAAAGTACAACACATTTTGGAAACTGACATGCGCCACCTCTCTATTGACATACATGCTTATAAAATTCACAAATGAACCTTACAATGACACCTCAATTAAAAAGACATCTGGATGACACATTTTGTGTAAGAATGTTTATTGACCAGCAGATCAAAAGCTTCGACGCATCAACGCAGTTTGTTGTAAAAGCCTCACTGTTTCAAAAGCCTCGTTCGGCACATCCCCTATCCAGAATGAGTTTGCAAATGCTGTTTCAGGCTTATGTAATATGTGAAACTCATGTCACACTGATCACACTTGTACGGCTTCTCTCCAGTGTGGATTCGCATGTGAATATCAAGGTGCCCTTTCGTTTTGAAGCTCTTTCCACACTGATCACACTTGTAGGGTTTCTCTCCGGTGTGAACTCTCATGTGCAGCGTAAGGTTTCCTTTAACCGTGAAGCTCTTTCCACACTGAGAGCAGGTGAAAGGCTTCTCTCCGGTGTGAATTCTCATGTGAATCTTGACGTTTCCTTTGCTTGTGAAACTTTTTCCACAGTGATGGCACATGTAAGGCCTCTCCCCAATGTGATTTTGTACATGATTCTTGAGATGAATCATGTCGGCGAAACTCGTTTCGCACACATGACATGTAAAACATGTCTCTCCCGAGTGAATCCTCATGTGATAGTGAAGGCTTTTTTTATGTTTGAACGTCTTGTCACACCGTTCACAGGTATGAGGCCTCTCTCCAGTGTGAACTCTCGTGTGTATCGTCAGATGGCTGTTTGCAGTGAAACCCTTCCCACACAGTTTGCAGGTGTGAGACTTTTCTCCAGTGTGAATTCTCATGTGTGCCATCAGATGGCTGTTTTCAGTGAAAGTCTTTCCACACAGTTTGCAGGTATGAAGATTCTCTCCAGTGTGAACTCTCAAGTGGATTTTAAGTTTATTTTTCTGTCTAAAACTCTTGCTGCAGTGAGGGCATATGAATGGCTTCTCTCCAGTGTGAATTCTCATGTGGCCATCAAAGGTTTGCCTCTGACTGAAATTTTCTCCACACTGTTTGCAGGTGAAAGGGCCGTCTACAGTGTGAATTCTCATGTGGCCATTAAGACCTTCTTTCTGACTGAAATTCTTTCCACACTGAAAGCATGGGAACAGATTTTCAGCATTGTGAACTTTCATGTGAGACTTAATACTTTTTTTTGATACGTAACTCCTCCCACACGGTTTGCACGTATAAAGTTTACGGGTAATAGTGTGGAGCTTCAAGTGTTTGTTAAGGGTTTGTTTTTGACTGAAGTTCTTTCCACACAGTTGGCAGGTGAAAGGTCTCTCTTCAATGTGAACTCTCATCTGGACTTTAAGCTTTCTAGCTTCTCTTTTACGAGTCTGTGGGAAACTACAAGATTTTTCCCCAGCCATGACATCTTGACATTTTTCAGTCTGATTTCGCTCTTCCGTTTCATTCCGTTCTTGACTCTCCTCTTTCAGCGCCATCAGGTCTAGGGTGAAAAAGAAACAAAAACAAGTTAACGCCAGTTTATTAGCACATAGCAAAAGACTAGGGATGTTCATTTCGGTTATTTTTCCTAATCGACAGCCGACGCTTGTTAACCGATTATTAACCGTTAACCGACAAGATTATTTTAAATTAGAATTTAATTATTTTAGAAAGGATAAGTGTCTGTGACCCGTTAAAATACTAACATTTGTTTTCCGGGATTAATTTTACATGCGCAAAAAGCAGCAAACAACAAAACATGAGGATTCACATGGACACGTCACATCACCTGCAGCTTCTGCGAATGGAGAAAAACATCATAAAGCTAGACTATATATATATATAAAGAATGAATAGACCTATAAGATAAATATTTTTACTTAATAAAACAAACAAACAAAAAAAGTGCAACAAGTAGCTAGTATGCAGAGTTTTGGTTCATTTTTTTGTGCTGCGCGAAAGGAAGACGGCTGAAAGTGGCATCCTGTTTTTCTTTATTTTACAAACAGCAAACCGTTTACAGTTTCGATTATCTGTAAAGAGTCGTTTCCCCTGTTAGAAGGAAAAAAAAAAGAATAAAGTGATTGCGCCGGCGCCGCACGCGCACACACAATCAGCCAAACATATGGGGGAAAAAAACCCACACTGCTTAATCGTTATCAACGTATTGCCGTGATATTATGCCAAACATTTTTTATGTGGATATTGTAATGCAAGAAGTACAAAACCAGGTTTACATAAAAAATAATATTTAAGCATTCAAATACATCTTGAATACGGAGACATTTGGATTTGTGTCGTATGAGACCCAGTGTTAGTTTCAGTTTCGCTTTAGCCTAAATGGTTTGGCTTTGTCTTGTCGCCGAGCTTCTTATATTTTTCATTCTTGTTCTTTTCTAAATACTGTTAAACTGAAAGGATTTTTTGTGGAGTGAGGGGAACTAAAATAGTCTAGTCTATGTTTATAGTGTATTGTAAATATTTCACGTCGACACCAGGTCTTTCTGAATGTAATAATAAAATGCGACTTAACGTTATATTTTTTTCTCTCAAAAATGCAATTTCATTTTATTTTAACCATCCAGAAAACGTTTTAAAATGTTCTGATTACTGAATTACTGAAAAAAAGACCTTTTAAACCGTTTAACTGATTGTATTAATTGGTCAAAATTCTTTGTCGGTTAACGGTTAACCGGTTAAAATGAGCATCCCTACAAAACACATTAAAAGATCAAATCCAATGGCACGTATGCTAGATCCCGTACCCACTAAGAAAGTGTAACGTATCATCTCAGAACCTCTTGTCCTCAACTCTTTGCCGTCTCTAGGACACGTCCCAAATACCAGCACATATGAAATTAAGTTTTTTGTCAGTGGACACGACGAGCGTTTGCTGCCGACTTGCACTCTCTACTAGCCTCTTTCGACCTTCGGATGCTCGAAGTCGCAGGTACATATAAATACAACCACTGACAATTTTCCAATTGCTCACACCTACTCTCTAGGCCCAATCCCCTCCTGCAAGCCATTTCTCTTTCCACTTATGTCTCTAAGGAAAGGAAAGGAAAGGACGTGACATGTGGCCATACTTGAATTTGTGCTCTGCATTTAACCCATCCAAGCGCAACCCTAACACACACAGTCGCGGCCATATTGCTATGGCTGTGGTGCCCGGGGAGCACTTGTGGATCGGTGCTCACCTCAGTCGTGGTATTGATGGTGGTTATTATAGAGGGTGCTGGTTATTCACTCCCCCCACCTTCAATCCCTGCTGGACCTGGGACTCGAACCCGCAACCTTTCGGTTACAAGCCAGACTCCCGAACCCCACGGCTGCCTCTATTCACACACATCATTCACACATCTCTTCTCACAGGCATTTTCCCCACTAAATTGAAGCAGGCTCAGGTAACCCCACTGATTAAAAAGACGACACAAGACACCGTACTTTCTGAGAGCTACAGACCCATCGCTCTCCTCCCATTCATCGCTGGGCTTCACTGGAACGGCACTCCACTGGTTTGAGTCTCACCTCTCCGGTAGGTCCTTCAGGGTGTCTTGGAGGGGTGCGTTTTCTCACTTTAAACTCAACCTTGCTAAGACAGAACTGCTCGTGGTCTCATCTAACCCAGCACTTCATTACAACTACTCTACACAGCTAGGATCGTCAACCATAACTTTTTCCAGGACAACTAGGAACGTTGGAATTGTTATCTGTTAAACAGACCATATTACTATTACGGCCTGATTTATTGCAGATTTACCCCTTACAACATTAGAAAGATAAGACGCTTCACATCAAAGAAGGACACCCAACCCCTTGTCCAAGCTTTTGTCCTCTCCAGATTGGACTGTTGGCGGGTCTTCCAAACAGTATTATCAAGCCTTTGCAACTGACCTAGAATGTGGCTGCTAGACTGGTCATCAACATTGCATTATAAATATCCTTTCAGCTTATAAAAATCCCCAAGATGGCTTTAAGAACACAGATAAACATATATTGTCGCAATCATATGTTTGTTGTATTGATGTTTCAATAGATTAAAAGTCACTTTCTGCATTTTATTCAGCTACAGAGAGAGATAGTTGGATGCCTAGCCCATTTCCTGGAACGTCATAAGTTATTACTTCTGTGAGTCTCACTTGTGGAGTTTCTGTGCGAGAGCGCCCTCTGGTGATGAATATATATGAAACAGACTTTACATAATGTGTACTCACTAATGCTCCCTAACACGCCCTATTTTGAGTAAAAATAGTGGGGAATAAATTGGATGCATAAGATTTCCTGTCAAAAATGTAAAGATTACTGACAGAATTTTTATCATTTAATAGTTTATAATAAAGCCTAACACATTTCTAATGATTTATAGTTAAAGGTCCCTGTATGTTAACAGGTTACCCTGCAATTTTTCTGTAAAATACAATAATATAATTGTTTTAAATGATTATTATATTTATTCTTAATACTGTTTTGTATATTATAGTGAAAAAGTGTTACTACAATAGAAATATTGTTAGACTGTTTTAAGGTTTTAATATAGTAATAATCTTAGAATGTAAACGTCCTATTTAAGTGATGAACTGCACTACATCTTGTTGTCAGAGATGGTAATGTTTTATTCTTATTCTACAACGGTGTGGCCTGTGCTACAACCCTTTCAACCTCTGTAGCACCAGTGCCATACGCAAAAAAAGTTAGTACAGCCCTGGGTATGCAGTAGAGCTCTCTTCTCAATAAACTTTACATATTTGTGGACATTAAAAAGAACTGTATCAGTATGACAGTATTTGAAAAATACATATTGTTTGCGTAATTCAAACCGATACACTAGATGAACTGGTTCACCACCCAGCACTAACTGAATACAGTGTTTAATGTCTTCCAACATTATCAAACACACTTAAACCAGTTAATCAAGGGATTCAGGACTACTAGAAAGTTCATTTTAATCAGGGTTGGAGCTAAATTCTGCAGGAAAGTGGCATTTCCAGGTCAAAACCTGCTCCCAAATTCCTCAGAAGACAATGTTACTGGACTGTGAGCCACAACTATCAACCATTTTCTGTTGTCATTCCGACTCTTTCAAAAAAAAAAAGAGTTTGGTTTCATCCTCACAGAGTTGAAGAAAGTTTTTAGCCAACCACACTTTGACTTCAGTCAAACTAATTGTCAAATGGAAGAAAGATGATCAGTCATCACACTCTTAAAGATACAACTGAAGGACACCAGCATAAAAATGACCGCTAACTACTTATTTCTTAAAAATGAACCCCAGGGGCAACATCAACAATGAAAAAAAATAATAATAATAATTTGGACCAAGAATCGATCCTTGTGGGACCCCCAAGAAATATTAATAGATGATGAGCCGCAGGTCCCAATCCTAACTGAACATGTCCTGTCCAGCGAATTTGAGGGGAAACATTGGAAGGCTTCACCCTTGAGATCCACATAATGAGATGTTATATTAAGTTGTCCTGATCCAGGCTCTCAAAGCAGTACTCAAATCCAACACCATTAATCCAGCACTGGATCAGACTGCCACTGTACTCTGTAGAAAGACAGATGTCCAGGATCAGGATTGGGCACTCCTGCTTTAGCCCAAACATTTGCATAAATTCTTCACTATCTGTACGAGCTGTAGCAATGTTACTGCAGGCCGGAGTGCAATTACACATGAGTTATTTCTGGTATTCGCTGCATTTTGTGAGGTCTTATGTGTTTTAAAATGATTTGATCCTCTGCTGATCTCCACCCTTATGGGACCAAAGAGCTATCAAAGGACGTCACAGACAAGACTGTAGACCTGCACAAGGCTGGAATGGGCTACAAGACAATCAGCAAGAAGCTTGGTGAGGAACTGTTGGTATGATTATTGGAAATGGGAAAGAATACAAAACCACCTATCACCCCAGGTCTGGAGCTCACCTCATTAGGTAAAGATGATCATGAGAAAGGTGAGGGACCAGCCCAGAACTACACGGGAGGAGCTTGTTAATGATCTCAAGGCAGTTGAAAACACAGTCACCAAGCAAACCGTAACACACTATGTTGTAATGGATTTATATTGTGCAGTGGGCGCAGAGGTCCCCCTGCTTAAGAGCTGTCTGAAGTCTGACAATGAACATCTAAATGATTCAGAGAAGGCTTGGGAGAAAGTGCTGTGGTCAGATGAGACCAAAACTGAGCTCTTTGCTGTGTTTGGAGGGGACATGGGTGAGTCTACCAGCAGGACGATGACCCAAAACATCCCGCCAAGGCAACAAAGGAGTGTCTCAAGAAGTACATTAAAGGGTCATGAAACCCCACAATACATTTCTGAGGTGTGAACAGATGTGTACAACACTAAAACCACTAATAGGACTCACAGTTTATCAGTAACTGGAAATGGGATATTTTTGCATCTTTCAGAGCAATTTCATATTTCTGCTTTGAAAAGCAAAGTTGAGGCTGTCACAGAATCTAATGTAGAGTCATGCCTCTGGAGTCGTCCGGATCAGGAGAGACATGATTCTATGTCATCTGGTTCTGAGCATTTATTCATGAGAAAGAGCTTGTTCAATCTAATCACCGTGTCGTAATATACATAAAATATAATTGCGGTATCATGCGTGGAGAAGCATCACTTGTGTCTTTCCTCATTGTTGACATTCAGAGATATGGGTGAGAGGTGCTCATTTCCTTGGTGCGACAACACAGATGCAAGTTTTGGTGCGGGCAGTTGCTCTACCAGGTGAAATGACACACGATATAAGATAACGCATTACAGCTGAGAATTTCAATGTCATGACAGTGCTGTTCATTCACCTATGCCTGTTCCCTTTGCATTCAGACACGTACGCACACACCAATGTCAATGTCTGCGTATAAATAGTGCGCCAAGTAGACGTTGACAAACCGCTTGCGTTCATTCACGTGATTTGTGGAGATGAGAGACCCCTCCTGATGATGTGATTTATATAGCGTCATTTCTAATCACGTACCGGACCACTTCAAGCACTCATTACAGACAGTTTTATGAAGAATTTCTAATACTGAATATTGTCAGCTTCCATGTGCATCAAACAAACAGATGACAAAGAGTAAAAATGACATCAATTACTTTCCTTTCTCAGAAGAAGAAAGATTTTTTTCCATTTTATTTCCTTATTTCCAGGAGTAAAAGTGTTTTAATCAGTTTGCATGGAAAGAAAGTAATGTTTACAAGATTCAATTATGGCAAAAAAAAAAGTAATCTTGCATAATTAAGTGATAGAAATGAATGAATTTCATTCGTTTTAATTCAGACGGGGATATTGTTTAATTTGACACAAAACAGTTGTTTGGTTTGGCCATTTCCAACCACGTTATGAGACAAAGAAGAGATAAAGTGATTCATGACACAGAATGACTAAAGACTTTGAGAATGAAAACCAACCTGTTTGTTCTTCAGTATCTTCATGTTTGAGACTGAATGTTTCCTCAATCCTCACATCTTCAGTCTCCACTTTAATAAACACCATCTCTGTTTGTTGTTCCTCAGTATCTTCATGAACAACTGTGAAAGCTTCTTCAATCCTCATGTCTTCACTCTCCACTTTAATGAACGCCATCTTTAGTCGCTTCAGCAGGAGTTTTTCTGTGTGTTTAAGATAAGAATAATTACCAGTTATTACATTAAATGTGTGTCAGTCAGGAGTAAGGGAGACAGTCAGAGTGAGAGTTAATGCACGAGGAAAAACTAATTAGTTAAAATGTGATTTTTAAAGCCAGTAGGTGAAAAAACAAACAGCAGGTTTGTTGTGCTTCTCTGTAGGGGCTGGACGATTTAGCCCAACATTTTGTGCTTTTATATTATTATAAAAATATATATATTAAAATAAGAAATTTTACAGTGTAATACTATTTTCATTACTAAAAACCTGAAATAAGAGTATTTAAGATCAAATATGACAATATAATAATTACTAAACAATATTTATTTCCCAGAAAACGTATTTAAAAAAACAAAAAACAAAAATAAAATCTCAGGATTTATGATGAAATTAAAGCTACGCCTTCAGCCTCACAGAAACATCTCTGATTATTATCAGTGTACTATCGTACAAGACTTTTCAGGATTCCTTAATAAATTAATTATATTAACACTGCTCAAACTACTTTTATTGGCTGGAAAGAGATTATTATTATTATTGTGTATTTCTTTTATCAGCAAACTTGCATAAAATTGCTCAAATGTGGCAGTTTTTTAATTTATTTAAATCAATAAAGCATTTTTAAGCTACGGCAATTAAGAGTGTAAACTAAATGTTGTTTTCACTGTATGAAAATGAGACGCACATTTTATGTTGTTAACTCACAAAAACGTTCATTACTTTTATTTATTCACTTTACTCATAATAACTACGTTCATCGATGTCATCAGCTACATTATAACCTTACGTGAATATATAATTTATTTGTAAGTTCTCTATAAAACGTTTTGAACGGGTTACATTTATTTAAACGATTAAAAAAACACAAACCTTTCTTCAGCAGAGTCACAGCTCATGCAGGAGCGCGGCGCGGCCTTATGACGTCACGCCGCCCGCCAAAATAAAAGTCCCGTTCACACGCTAAAACAGAAACTTCAAACGAAGAGAAGAATAAACTTCCTTGAGGAAGCAGCACTGGCCTGATCATGTGTTTCCATGAGAACAAAAGGTCAGTTATTTTTAATTTTCTATTAGAAACTTTAACATGTTAAAAAAATAATGAAACTGAAAATAAAAATCATTTTTCCCTGTCCAATTTTAAATAAGTTTACTAAGGAAAGTCTTTCTGTGCATTAAATTTATTTATGGGCCTTTGTTAGAAAATAAATACATATATTTGGAAAAATGAAGATGATGATATAAACTATATATTAATAATATATTAATTCTTGCAGAATTCTTTATATATATAAGGCCAAATTGATCAAAACATCACTACTTAAGATTTATGAAAAATAATAACTAAAGGTTAGATTATTTAATGTTCTGATGTTTTCAAACATTTCATTTAAACTTTTTCAACAGAGCGATGTGAATTTCTGTTTTATAAATATCTGACAGAAAAATCATCTATTTCCTCAATTTAACATGTCTCAGTCACAAAAACAAGGTACAACTGGAGAGAACAAATAAAATTATCTATTAAAAAAAAGTCTTGTTGGTGAAAGACCTGGCATTTATAAAGGGCATCTTTGAGATGTGTTCAGAAGTCTGTAATGAGGACACATCAGTCTGCAATTTAAAGACAAAACTAAATCAACACATCAAAGATTCCCAAAACTGATTCCTCACCAACGAGGACGATGTTTCTGTATGTATGTCTACACCCCAATCTCTGTGATATGAGAACAACACAATCCAAAGAGGAGCTCAGATGAAGCTGACTGTTCCAACAAACATTTGCATTTCTCTGCCAATGAAGAACCAAGATCTGTGCACAACTACCAAGATCCATGTAAACAGGATGAAATGGATCTTCCTAAAGTCTTATCCAGTGATAGCTGAGGGTTGTCATACAATCATCGGCCCTGTCTAAATGCAGCTTCAAATGATCCCAAATGTGGTTGTAAACAATTCCAGCCGAGGAAGAAGGGTCTTATCTAGTGAAACAATCGGTTATTTTCATTAAAATAATACAATTTAAATACTTTTTAATGTCAAACGCTCGTCTTGTCTTTCTCTCCCTGAACTCTGTGTATTCTGACTCAAGACAGTTAGTGTATGTCGAAAAACTCCAATCGTATTTTCTCCCTCAACTTCAAAAATCATTTCTAAATCATCCTACATCGCTGCAGAAGAACAGACACAGTGTTTACAAAGTGAACATGCAAAGAAGATCAAACACCCTTAACAAAAAAGGTAAAACGTGAGAACATGAGATGGGAGTTTTTCCACATACACTAACTGACATGAACAGGAACAAAAACAGTTCAGGCAGAGTAAAACAAGACGAGCGTTTGACATTAAAAAGTATATAAATTGTATTATTTTTAGTTTCTCTAGATAAGACCCTTCTTCCTCGGCTGGGATCGTTTACAACCTCATTTGTGATTGTTTGAAGCCGCATTTAAACTACATTATGGAAGTTCAGAATCGGGGCACCATATCAGTCCATTATATGGAGAAAAATCCTGAAATGTTTTCCTCAAAAAACATAATTTCTTTACGACTGAAGAAAGAAAGACATGAACATCTTGGATGACAAGGGGGTGAGAACATTATCTGTCAATCTTTGTTCTGGAAGTGGACTTCTCCTTTAAGATCGGTGACTGGCAAGAATTACTTAGATTTCCAAAACGTTCACATCTTAGTTCAACCATAAGCTTAATTTGTAACAACAAATTCTTAGTAAGTTTAAGATATTGAACTGTTCTTTCCAGTCCTTTGTAATATGAAGATCAAGATATTTTATTCATGACTGAGAAAATCACAAATGTTATAGTTGTAATAATTATATTTTATATTTATAATTATTTTGAAATAAGCCACCCTCAGTGGTATTGACAGCTTTGGGAGTTTGTTCTTTGAAACAAATCTGATCCGATCATTTGAGTGTGTTTTCTGTCGTCTGCTCAGATCCGTGTCCTCTTTGTCAAGTGTTCAGAGTGGAACATCGATATGTAAAGACTGGATCAATTAAATCAGCTCATTTTTAGATTATCCACAGTTTACGTGGGTTCCAACGCATGTGGGTATTGAGGGAAATTAAAAAGTGGATAAGTTAGCAAAAGAACATAGATATACAAATCCCAGCAAATCAGAAATTAAAGTCATAATTAAAGACAATGTTAACAAAATGTGGCAGGATACTTGTGATCAGGAGGAGAAAGGAAGACATTTATACAGAAATCAGAGAAAGTGATCGTTAAAAAGGACATTAATCTGAGACAGCAGGAGGAAACTCTTTTAACAAGTCTGAGAACAGGGCACACGAGTTTAAAAAACAGTTTAAGATAATAGGAAAACAGAGGACAGGATTATGTATACACTGTGTGGAAAATGGAAAAAGTGGAAAACGTAAAACATGCACTCTAAAAAACGTTAAGAACTGGAGAGGGCATCGAAGAAAGAAAACCTGTCTGTCTGCACACAATCTAGAACCTTTCTGAATAACCTCTTTTTTTACATCAAAGCTTATATAAACTGTGATCCCATCGAGTGCACACCTCAGTCCAGCAGACGGCAGTAATGCACCTCATTTGCAAACTGCCAATAAAAACCACAGACTCTTATTTTACAGATGACATACTGACAGCTCTGTGAACACTCAGTAGCATATGCTGGTAGGACTGTTTTGATGCTGGTTTAAGCTGGTCCTTAGCTGGTTTTTGCTGGTCATGTTGCTGGTCAAGGACCACCATAAACCAGCATCAAAACAGACCTACCAGCTTATGCTGGTTTTTTCACTGGGGAGGACAGCAGCAATAGGAAATAGTGTCCCACAATCATGTATTAAGCGCTGATTCTGTGTCCAGATGACATGGCAGTTTTCACTACAGAACTATAGCAATTTTGTGAGTCCTTGTGTGGATGGAGGAACTAAGACCTGAAAGAAATGATATATGATCAGATTCCACCACAGCACTAATGGTGATTAAACACAGATCAAGCTAAACACAAGAATGAAGCTTGAGAGTAATGCATGGAAAAGTTGAGTGGAAAAGTATTATTCAGGAAAAAAAAAATACAATTATGGCAGAAAGAATGGGAAGAGGGCAATAAAGGCAGACATTATTTAGTGATCCAGCCAACAGTAAAGCACACATCAGTCACACGTTTAGAGGAGATGGTGTGCGGATCACTACACTCACACCGGCTCACTGTGCACTGAATCACTGCCAACTATTAACACGCCTCCAGACAGCAGGAGCTTCTGTGGAGATGTGGAAACTGTGACACATGTAATAATGAAGTGTGTTATTAATCAAACTGCAAGAATTATCATGTTTTCTGAGCTGTTGAAATCTGGATTTTATTTTTTCGTTTAAAATCAATTCTTAAAAACAAGGTTGATGTTATTTTACACTTCACTGGACTTTATGAGAGAATTAAACGTCTAGGCGGAGTTCTTCAGACGGACTGAGGAGGGCAGCGACACGCCTTTGATGCAGCAGATCTTTTAAGAACGCGACTTTTATTTTGGTGTGGCGGCGTGACGTCATTGCGATGCGCCGCTCGATTCTGCTGAGAAAAAAGGTAAGTGTTTTTAATCATTTAAAGTGTTTAAATCACTACATCCTATTCGTGTCAGTTTGACAGAGAACGTATTAAATGATAACGGAATAATTATTTCGGAATGTAACGTTATAATGTGTATAATAACGTTAAGGAGCAGTTTTTTAATG
Source organism: Labeo catla (assembly GCA_012976165.1). Lineage (NCBI taxonomy): Eukaryota > Metazoa > Chordata > Actinopteri > Cypriniformes > Cyprinidae > Labeo > Labeo catla. Next base: position 83,489 of record VONZ01001259.1, on the reverse strand, counting down.
AGTACAGCACATCCAAACATGACAAACACAAACTGTGTCGTTTCGCTCCCTGTAGTTACAGATCTAGTCCCTATATAGTGAAGCAGTTCATCATAAACAGGCTGTTTGCTCACTGACCAGTGATGATAGAGAAACTTTTTAAGTCCAACTCAGTTCATTCAAAACATTCATTGTTGATGAGCATCTGAATACAACAACAAAAACACAAACGTGTGCAATGAAACTTTTACAAATTAACTGACAATGTTTTCATGAAAATGAAATCCATTAAATATAATCTACAAACCAATTCATCCCTAATGTAAACCATACACGGCTAAATATTAACTGTCTGTATGATCTGTGTTCTTCTATTAATGTGCAGTGCTAGTTGTGAGTGTTTTTGTGTAATCAGGTGATTTGAGTCCATGAACTGTGACTGTGACTGACTCCCTTACTAGTGCACTGACTACTGAACTAGGGAGCTGATTGAGACACACACACAGATTTAGTTTGTTCATTATTCTCATCTTAAACACACAGAAAAACTCCTGCTGAAGAGACTGAGATCCACTTAAAGATGGCGTTTATTAAAGACGAGAGTGAAGACGTGAAGATTGAAGAAACATTCAGAGTCAAACAAGAAGATACTGAGGAACAACAAACAAAGATGGTGTTCATTAAAGATGAGAGTGAAGATGTGAAGAATGAAGAAGCTTTCAAACATGAAGACACTGAGGATCAAACAGGTTGGTTTCTTCGGTCATTCATTTCTTTATTTCTATTTTACAGAGTCATTAAGGGAACATGGTGGTTGGGAAAAAAATTGATGGAGGAAAAAAAGTCGATGCTTTCGACTGCATACACATGAGAAACTGCATTCGATCACAAATCATTTCAGATCTTGTAAACTTATGCAAATAATGACATTTTAAAGGAAATAGGACTGACAGAAATGTTCTCCTTTTGAGAAAGAAATGCAGTTTTTATGTTTGTTATCAGGCCAAAACAACACTGCTGCATAAATTACAAACAACATAAAACACAGTGTACAATTAAAACTACAGATAAACAATCCAGTGCTAGTTCAACCGTATGCCTGGGCAAGTAAATGTGATTAAAAAAATGATCCGGTGTAGAACAGCGTCTGATATCCACAGGCAGGTTGTTCCAGAGGAGACGTGCAGCAGCAGAGAAGACACGATCCTCCTTAGATGAGATTTGGGGACCTTTAAATCTATTTAATGTTTTTGATGACCTTGTTGTCTCATAACGAAAAATATGCACATATCCAAAAACTGTAGGCAGGTGTTTAATCATAAGAGACACTCCAAATATCCCACTGCCGCTGGTGCTCTCAAAAATCTATTTATTACAGTCATCATATCATTTCGACCCTAAGGTTTTTGTAAAGCAAACATCAGAAGAAGAGTAATTTTTTTTTGACCAACATGATCAATCATGATTCGTCACACTAATTACCCAATCATCTACAGAATGAAAACGAAGGGAAAGACACTACAGATAATAACCCATATATACAGTACTGTGCAAAAGTTTTAGGCCACTAGTATTTTCACCAGCTAAAAAATGGTTTAAAGTAAGTTATTTCTATCTTTTGCTGTAGTGTGTCAGTATAAAATATGGGTTTACATTTCCAAACATTCTGTTTGCCATTAATTGTAATAATCTAGTGAGATTTTTGTTTGCACAAGGAGTCTGACAACAGCCAGTGCTCCACACTGATCTGATCTCACCATCATCCAGTCTGTCTCTGGAATGACATGAAGACACAGAACAAACTGAGACAGACTAAATCCAGAAGAACTGTGGCAACATCTCCAAGATGTTTCAAGTAACCTACCTGCAAAACTACCTGAAAAACTCTGCACAAATGCACATAGGGCAAAAGCTGCTGTAAACGCAAAGGATGGTCACATCAAATGCTGATTTATTTGAGTTAATAGAAGTTCATTGATAAAGAAAATCTATTTATGACATTGTTTTTGACAGCATCCTCATTTTATGTGCCTAACTGTCTAAAATGTCAACAGTACTGTAGCTTTGTAGGTGTAGGTCTCTTAAAGCATCTTGGAGATGTTGCCGCAGTTCTTCTGGATTTAGTCTGTCTCCGTTTTTTCTGTTTCTTAAGACAGACTGGATTGAATGATGGAGAGATCAGATCTCTGTTTGCACAAGGAGTCTGACAACAGCCTGTGCTCCACACAAAAATATCACTGGATTATTACAATTAATGGCAAAATGAATGTTTAGAAATGTAAACTGATATTTCCTACTGACACACTACAGCAAAAGACTGACTTCAACTGACTTTGAACCATTTTTAGCTGATGAAAATACTAGTGGCCTAAGACTTTTGCACAGTACTGTACGTAATCACACAAATCACAAAAAAGGTTTTAATAATGTTAAAAAATAATGTTTTAAAGCATTAAAGTGAACGGCCGTGGGCTTCTTTTGGTCATGCATTCGTATATCACTTCTGTGTTTGGCAGTGCAAGGTTTAAAACGACGCTTGGACATTTAATCAAAAAAATAATGTTTTTGGTGTCACATGAAATTTTCTTAATTTTTAACTATTTCCCTGAGTGAGGATGGCTAAATGTATGACATTTAGTTGTGAAATTACATTGTGCACATTGTGAGGATGTATTTTTTACTAATCTATCTAAAGCTACCACAGGATTTTCAGCCTGATTTTCCCCTCCTGAATCTGAGCAAAAATCTTGTGGAGCACCTCAATTGGTCCCAATGTTCGGCTCAGATTATCTGGTAATGTGAGGTGTTCACAGATCGAATCTTGCACCTCCCGATCTGCTCACGCACAAATCGGGGCCACCTCGATTAATATCAAACATGTTTGATATTCAGGATTTTAAATCGGGATGATCACGGCTATGATTACGTCAGTACTTTCGCAACAGCCAATGCACGACCGCAAAACAGCTGCTGTACGGTTCATTGGATAGTGGAGATGGAGGAAACTGCTGCTTGAGTTTTTGTAGTAACACTGTCTGTAAAATGCACTGTTTAAATGCAGCTTCAAACGATCCCAGCCGAGGAAGAAGGGTCTTATCTAGCAAAACAATCGGTTATTTTCATTAAAAAAAATACAAATTAAATACTTTCTATTCTCAAACACTCGTCTCGTCTTACTCTCCCTGAACTCTGTGTATTCTGGTTCAAGACAGTTAGGGTATGTTGAAAAATTGTATTTTCTCCCTCAACTTCAAAAATCATTTCAATCATCCTATATCACTGCAGAACAACAGACACAGTGTTTACAAAGTGAACATGCAAAGAAGATCAAACACCCTTAACAAAAAAGGTAAAACAGTGATATAGGACGATTTTGAAGTTGAGGGAGAACATGAGATGGGAGTTTTTCCACAAACACTAACTGACATGAACCAGAACAAAAACTGATCATGCAGAGTAAGACAAGACGAGTGTTTGACATTAGAAAGTATATAAATTGTATTATTTTAATGAAAATAACCGATCGTTTCGCTAGATAAGACCCTTCTTCCTCAGCGCACCATATCAGTCCATTATATGGAGAAAAATGCAGAAATGTTTTCCTCAAAAAACATAATTTCTTCACGACTGAAGAAACAAAAAACATGAACATTTTGGATTTTAAATCTCCTGTAGTGTGAGCCCGGCTTTGGAGTCCGAGGGTCCTTTAAGTGCTTTTGTGCAAATTCCTAGTATGTTTTTTAATGTGTCTTCACTGAGGAGAGGATTGAGTTTGGCCACACCGCCATAAAGTCCAGATCGGTGGAGTGTTGCAGTGATGTTTGTCCTTCTCTAGGTTTCTCCTATATCCACATATGATCATGGAGCTCGACTAGAGTGACCATCAGGTTCTCCATCAATTGCTCAGTTTGGCCAGGAGGCGAGCTCTAGGAAGAGTCCTAGTGGAGGCCACTGTGCTCATTGGGACGTTCAATGCTGCGGAATTTTTTCCTGTACCCTTCCCCAGATCTGTGCCTCTAAACAATCCTGTCTCGGAGGTCTACAGTCAATTTCTTGGACTTCATGCCTTGTTTTTTTCTGAGGCATGCACTGTTAACTGTGGGATCTTATATAGACAGCTTACACCCATGGCACACCTCCAGGAGCTCGACTGTTTCGGAAGGAAGTGGTACAGCTACATCTGATAAAACTAAAGACTCTTCAGAAAGGAAAGATGCTGTACTACTATATAGGTACTTAAAATTACCGTGAGATTGGCAGAAACCATGTGTGCCTCCTTTAAAAGTTAAAAGTATTAAAAAGAGGTTCTGAGATTACAGGTCTAAATGTTTTTATGTCTGTCACTTTATGCCATTAAACTGGTCTTAACACGTTTCTGTTTCTTTTTACTCCAGAGCCGATGGTGCCGCAAGAGAAGAGTCAAGAACTGAATGAAATAGAAGAGAAAAACTTCATGACTGGTGAAGAATCTTTAAGTAACTCACAGACCCATAGAACAGAGACTAGAAACCATAAAGTCCAGATGAGAGTTCACACTGGAGAGAGCGCTTTCACCTGCGAACATTGTGGAAAGAGTTTCAGTCGAAAAGACAGCCTTAAAATACACTTGAAAATCCACACTGGAGAGAAGCCTTACTCCTGCAAACTGTGTGGGAAAAGTTTCTCACAAAATGCACAGCTGAAGGTTCACATGGTAGTTCACACCGGAGAGAAGCCGTTCACGTGCTCTCAGTGTGGAAAGAGTTTTACACAGAAACAAACCCTTACAGACCACATGAGAGTTCACACTGGAGAGAAACCTTACGCCTGCAAAACATGTGGGCAGAGTTTCTCACAAAACAAACATCTTAAGACTCACATGAGAATTCACACTGGAGAGAAGCCGTTCATATGCTCTCAGTGTGGAAAGAGTTTCAGACAGATAAGTGAATTTAATGTCCACATGAGAAATCACACTGGAGAGAAACCATACTCCTGTGAACTGTGTGGGAAGAGATTTAAGCAAAAAGTAAGTCTTAACATTCACACGAGAGTCCACACCGGAGAGAAGCCGTTTGTTTGTGATCAGTGTGGAAAGGGTTTTAAATGTAAAGCACACCTTAATAATCACATGAGGATTCACTCAGGAGAGGACTGTTTTATATGTCATCAGTGCGAAAGGAGTTTCACAGACAGGAATCACCTTGAGAATCATGTAAAAGTTCATATTGGGGAGAAGCCTTACATGTGCCATCAATGTGGAATGAGTTTCACCAACAGAGCAAACCTTGAGGATCACATGAGAGTTCACACTGGAGAGAAGACTTACACCTGCCCTCAGTGTGGAAAGAGCTTCACAATTAAAAGAGATCTTCTTATTCACATGCGCCTTCACTCTGGAGAGCAGCCTTACAAGTGTCATCAGTGTGAAAAGAGTTTCACAGAGAGGAATCACCTTGAGACTCATGTAAAAGTTCACATTGGAGAGAAGCCTTTTTTATGTCCTCACTGTGGAAAGGGTTTCACATACAGAGCAAACCTTGAGTATCACATAAGAATTCACTCTGGAGAGAAGCCTTACACCTGCACGCAGTGTGAAAGGAGTTTTGCGGTTAAAGGAAGCCTTACGCTGCACATGAAAGTTCACACCGGAGAGAAACCTTTCACCTGTGAACATTGTGGAAAGAGTTTCACAAATAATGGAAACCTTAAGATTCACATGCGCGTCCACACTGGTGAGAAACCTTACAAGTGTGTTCAGTGTGACATGACTTTCCCATATCACATAAGCCTGAAAAATCATTTGCAAACTCATTCTGGAAAGAATACCTCGTTTTCGTAAGTCTGACAAGGTTTAGAAAAAGTAATCATTTCAGAAAACATCTGCACATTCACTCTGGAAAAAGACAGTTTGTGATCAATGCAATAAAATATCACACCTATACATACATATGCAAAGTCATTTACATATGGGACCCTATTTGTGTTATTTCTTAAATAGTATGACAATAGAAAATGCATATCTGTTTGAAACCTGCAGCAGAATGTGACAGAATGAAGACACACTGCCTCAGAATGTGAGCTTCATCAGATTGTCCACCTCATGACGACTTCTTTATATTTATTTATTTAACCATCATCTTTGCTATAGTTTCAAATTTTAGGCAATTGAGGTAGACGCCTATTTATTTGGATTATGTAGAGGTGTTGCTCATTGTCATATATGTTGGTTGCAATGTCTTTGGGGTGTTTTGAATGTGCTATAAAAGAGAGGCATTTCTGGGGACAGCTCCAGCCGTGCACAAAAGTACTTTCCACACAAAAAGAGGCAAGCTCAGTGGATGTTGCTATTGTTTGTGTCCGCATATACAAAGGCAAGAAGAGTTTGTGATGTTTCTGAATTGATTTAATGGCATGTGTTCAATAAAGGCATTACATTGACAAAACAGCGGGAAAAGTTTCTATCTTGTTGACTTGCATGACCCACAACTGATTTCTGAGTTTTATGAGATGGTCATGAGTCCCTTGTTTGTCCTAAACTGTTCTTCAGAATAATACTCCAGGCCCTCCAGGTTTTCCAGAATCTGCATATATGAATCCTTTACATCACTGTCTGTATGCTTATGAGATCCATCTTTTATCACTGAGGACAACCGATTGGCTCACACATAACTATTACAAAGGATGAAAACATTCACTGATTCTCAAGAAAGAAGCAACGCTTTAAGAGCTTGATCAGGATATATTCTGTTTAGAAACTTTCGATTATTGTAGCGACTGAACATATTAAACAATTTTATTTTTGTTTCACAAGTTCGCCTGTCCATCCAGTTCTGATGGTTAATGGTAAACAAACTTGGCTTGCTGTCCTTAATTGAGGCTTGAACCTAAGGCCCCCCATTATGGTCCTACCTAGAGGAAGAACAACAGAAATAGAGGAGATAGGGAGCTGGAGGGATGCTGGAAGAATTGATGCAGGGACGGTGTGGTGACAGCTGCTTGCATAGGTTCGTAACAATGATTGAGAAGACTGAATGATTAGGTTCCTCCCAAACCTACGTTTGGAACCTCATTTAACAAATTACCCAGCAACCCCCCTGACCCAACAGCGAAGCTAGGTGTCAAGGTGTGTTATTTTCAAAATGATGTAATGTGGACAGCAGCAAGTACACTTTTAAAACTTCTACTCCGGACAGCCCCTCATGCCTCATCTATTTTCCTCTGGAACAAGTCCGGGGCAGATACTGTTCCAAACGGCAGACAAAGAAACCAGTATCATCCAAAAATTGCGTTAAAAATTGTACACTTAGAAGACTGTTTTGCCAACTTGATGGCCCAGTACCTTTATTTGGCATCTAAAACACTGAAGTATTAGTGTATTGGTAGTGGATAATGCAGCCGTTTGATTGCCTTATTTAGGTTGTGGGGATTAAGGCATATATGGAGTTCCCTGGTGCAGGGTTTTTCCACTACGACTAAGGCATTGACCCAGTCTGTCGGTTCGAATGCCTTCGAGATTATTCCTTGACATTCTATTCCATTCTGGCACTTGGGTGTCAACAACATAAAATTCCTGCATGGTTTTGGTCTGTTTATGTTTGCACTGGAGTTGGTCTTTTACAAATAGGGGTTCTCCTCCATATCCTGATAGTTTTTGTTTTACTGGTTTTAGTTTACAGAGGCATGTGACATCTCTAATTTTGTTTACTGTGATTTATGTTTACTTGTGTACGTTGTGTCAAATTACTCCAATTTAAATCTAATTTTATGCAGATTCAAACCTACTTCGTAGATTTAAACCTACATGTGAAAACATGTTTTTTCTTTGCTATCATGTATGCTTTGAATCTGTTGTAGTGTGTGCTTAGAAGTTTTGCATTTTCTTCAGTCAATGTCCAGGTGTTATAAATGTCTCGCCCTTTCTCCTCTACGCCCAGCAGGAAATAACAGCAGTTTTCCTCTCCCGATTTTTCATGGAATGGGCCCTTGAACATCAGCTCAGTGTTGTCGGAATCTCCTCCATGCGTCAGACAAATCCCAGTCCATCCTGGGCATCAACATGCCAGTGGAGTCCATCTTCCCTTCCTATGAGTTCTTTTAGTATTCTGAAACCATGTAGTGCTTTTCTGTTCACTCTATCATGAAATACTATAAGATTAAACACAAGGTGTCACGCATTTGACGGATCTCCTTTTTATTATTATTATCACGTTATTTCCTGTGACCATCAGCTTTATGGGTAATGCGGTTTGACATATAACAGTAATACCAATCATTACAGAAAGGCCCTTCCAAACTCCGATCTTCTCACTCTGGTCAGCGGTTGACGACAATCCTGTCAGCACGGTCCACATACGTTATCGCTATCTTTATCCACAAGCATGATCCTAGACAGTTGAGGCGAGATGAATTGGCTCGCCGCCAGCAGTTCTCCTGTTAATGTCTGTGAGGCACTTTAAATTAGTCAGGAGCTTCACAGCCACGCTTAGCCAGCAGTAACTAAAAAAAAGTTCACTTAAAGTTCTCTCTAATGTCCTTGAGATGAACTACAGTGCTGGTGTTTCTCATGGAAAAACACATACAGGGAGCTGTCAATCTGACATTTCCATCTCACTCTTTTTCATGCGTTCTCCCCTCTCATATCCCGATCCCTGATTCGTTATCCTTACCAAAGCACACAATTACATTACAAAGGAAAAAAAAACAACAGGCCCAACTATTTAGATTATTTCTGACTACACTTTTAATTTAGCACAATGTTACACAATATTTTCATTTTAATTAAATAAGAAACATGAAATCTGCAACCAATTTTTTTTTTGCAGGGACTACAATTATATTTTTAAAATATATCAAGATGACCCATATCTCCGTTGTTGTTTGTTTTTTCTTTCTTTCTCTGTCAGGACACAGATGGAGTAGATTGAGATCATCACCCCCCAAGCTTCACAGTCTTTACCATTTCATTTGGTAATGTTAGGCAGCTTTGATTTTAAATGCTGTTTAGTGTCTGATGAACACATTGTTTTACATGTGTGTAAACAATGCCTCCTTTGCTTCTGCTTCTTCAGCAGCTGTGTTTTTGGATCTGGAGATTCGGTACTCTTGCAGAAGGCGTTATATGATAGCGCCCCCTACCATATAACAGTGAAAACGTGGATTGCTGGTCATTTTTAGTCAATGGTGGGAAAAGAGTTAATTATTTAATTTGTACATTACCAGTGCATTACAAAACATTCTAATTCAAAAACTCAAAAAATGTAGGTTTCTAAGAAAATATGTAAGTCTATAAAAGGCTCCTTAATTAAGAGTCAATTATTTTTCTGTGAAGTACATAAAAAGTAAACCGAAAGAATACTTTCTCATTTTTAGTTTAAAGGAGTATACCAACAGCACACTTGAAAATCTTTTTGTAAGGGGACTCTTTAATTCTTTTAAAGAACACAAACACAGTCTCACATTTACATGACTTTCCATTGGTATGTCTAGATGTGATGTTTGTATTAGACTAATCACAATTGAATTATTTTTCTCCAGAGTCAATGCAACAATGACTGTTGAAATTTCTCCCTTTCCTAAACCCCTTTTCACGCTGAGGAAAACAGCAGTTTCTCTCCAGAATGAGTTTGCAAATGCCGTTTAAGTTCTGTGTGATATGTGAAACTATTTTCACACTGATTACACTTGTAAGGTTTCTCTCCAGTGTGAACTCTCAAGTGAGTCTTAAGGTTTCCTTTATTTGTGAAGCTCTTTCCACAATTAGGGCAGGTGAAAGGCTTCTCTCCAGTGTGAAGTCTCATGTGATACTCAAGGTGTCCTTTAACCGTGAAGCTCCTTCCACATTGAGTGCAGGTGTAAGGTTTCTCTCCGGTGTGAATCCTCTTGTGATTCTCAAGGTTCGCTCTTTGTTTGAAACTCTTTCCGCAGTGATGGCACATGAAAAGCTTCTCTCCGGCGTGAATCTTTGCATGATTCTCGAGGTGATTCCTGTCTGGGAAACTCATTCCACACAGATGACAGATAAAACATTTCTCTCCTGAGTGAATCCTCATGTGATGATTAAGACTTTCTTTATATCGGAAACACTTTCCACAGTGATCACAAACGAACGGCTTCTCTCCAGTGTGAACTCTCATGTGAATCGTAAGGTGTCCTTTGATTTTGTAGCTCTTCCCACACAGTTTGCAGGTGTAAGGTTTCTCTCCAGTGTGGATTTTCATGTGGGCATCAAGTTCTTTTTTCTGCTTAAAACTCTTCACGCACTGAGAGCAGATGAACAGCCTCTCCCCGGTGTGAACCCGCATGTGAACTTCAAGTTGTCTGTTTTGTAAGAAACTCTTTCCGCACTGAGAGCACATGAACGGCTTCTCCCCGGTGTGAACCTGCAGGTGATTTTTAAGATTTCCTTTTACCGAGAAGCTCTTGCCACAGTGTTGGCAGGGGTACGGCTTTTCTCCGGTGTGAATTCTCATGTGAATTTTGAGATTTCCTTTTCGTGGGAAACTCTTCCCACACTGTTGGCAGGTGTATGGCTTCTCTCCCGTGTGAACTCTCATGTGGGCACTGAGTGTTTTTTTCAGTGTAAATCTCTGTCCGCACTGAGGGCATATGAACAGTTTCTCTCCACTGTGGATTTTTAAGTGGATTTGAAGACTTTGTTTTCGCCTGAAACTCTTTCCACACTGTTCACAGATGAACGGCTTCTCTCCGGTGTAAACACTCATCTGGACTTTAAGGTTCCTAGTTTGTGTTTTATGAGTCTGTGTGTAACTAGAAGATTTTTCTGCAGTTATGAAGTCATGACTTTTCACATACTGATTTTTCTCTTCCATTTCATTCAGTTCCTGACTCTCCTCTTTCAGGGGCATCAGGTCTAGAGAGAAAACAGGAACAAAAACAAGTCAACGCCAGTTTAATGGTACAAAGCCATGAAAACATGTAGTCGTAATCTCAGAACCTCTTGTCAATAATTCTTCTTTTTCTTTAGGACACATCCCAAATACTTTCAAACTGGCAGTTATTAAACCTTTTATAAAAACCCACAGTAGAGCACTGGATCGGGATCCTGCGGGTGCCGACACAAATCCAGCGGGAGCGGGGGTTTCTCCCTTTGCTGTAGGTGAAACTGGGAGATCAAATATTTACCGCAGGTCGCAGAATTTAAGAATGGAGTCAGCATATGTTTAGGGTGACATCTGATCCATTCCAAGTAATGTTTTTTAACCAAAAGAAAAAAGGGGAAAAGTTATTTGTCATGTGTAGTACTTTACTTTATCTTGATATGAACACATTTACTTCATGGTCCATTTTGTTGAATGCAGTGTTTTATGTCTGTAACTGAGGTGTGTTTCCCTTACAACAGGGCTGTATTCCACAAAGCAGGTCATGTGACATAATCGGGTCTGTTTAAGAATAAGGCGATAACCTCAACTTTCCAAAAAGATAGGTTACAGAATTAACGTAGGGACTAGATGCCGGAAAAGCTTTTGATACAGGTAAATGGGTGTATCTCTATAAGGTGTTGGATCTTTTTGGAGAAATACCAAGCTAAAAATTAAATGTTCCAAAAATTCAAGTCTTAGCTTTTAATTGTCAGCCAAAAATCTAAGTTTAAATGGGGAGAGGATTCTTGTAAATTACAAGTCACTTCATTCTAAAATCTTTGGTTACACTCTGAAAAATGTCCCAAACTGTGGGGGAAATGAATCGACTACATTCTTCCACTACGACCAGACAGAGTATAGAAATTATGATGCTTAAGAAGAGTAGAGAAGTCTTTTGAGAGAACTGAGAAATAAAGTTACAAATTAAGAAATGAATGAAAGAAATACGATTCGGAATAAAAATCACCTACAGCGAGTCTGACTATATTCATAAGAAATGAACTACAACCTTTGAAGAGCAATAAAGAAGCAGCATTCTCAGGTATAAATATGCAGCTAAAATACATGTGTGTGGTTTTGAAAGAATGTTTAATGTCGATATACAGTGTTTGATTGATTTCTACAGTCAAACCAAAAATTATTCAGACACCGGATATAATTGTTGATATTTTTTACTAGTGGGTGCAGGACATTATAGTTCATTTAAGTAAAAGAGGATAGCAAAATAAAGTCAACTGTGACATATTATACCCAAAAATTCTTCATACAGTGCACAACGGTAAAACTGATAAAAAAAAAATGTTTATTTGTGTACTTTGACCTGACCATGTTTTGCCTAAGTGTTTCTTTAATTGTTAATGTGACCTTTTTACACCACAGACTGACCAAAATGAAGCATTACTTGGTAATTCAATGTAACAAAGTATTGATAGTTGAAATATAAACTATATATATTGATAGTGTAAATATTGTCATACCAACAGTTGTCTGAATTTTTGGTTGATTGATAGAAAGGTATGTAATGGATTACAAAGTTATCTGACATCATTGAGCTGAATTTGCTCTTACACAGTTTAACTCTGAGTTCTTGTCATCAGTGTTGGGGAAAGTTACTTCTAAAAGTAATGCATTATAATTTTGAGTTACTCCCTGAAAAAGTAACAAATTACGTTACTTAGTTACTTTTTATGGAAAGTAATGTGTTACGTTACTTTTGTGTTACTTGTTAAATCTGGGCAGGACTTGATTCTTTGTTTTTAATATAAAACAATTCTAATGTAAAAGTCCTTTTACACCAAAAGTGAAATGAATTCACCTCAGACTGAAAGAAAAGTTCATTTATGCAGGAGAAGATCACTCCTCAGATATAAAAAATGAAGCACAAATGTTAGTTTATCTAAAGTCATTTTTTAATATTAGTTTGGTTGAATTGGATCATTGAAGGTCAGCAGCAAAGACACTGGTTCATAAAATGAGATTAAATACAAAGTATATTTGTTTTATTTAACATATTTAATCATTGCAGGGTTGCATCATATTCTGAGTTTACATTTCACTGTTTTTATTCATTCTGAGGAACTGAATCTGTTTTTTGTGAGTGAGATTAATTAATGCATGTTCACATTTAGTCTAGAAAACAGTAACATCATGTTTACTCTCAATTTCCCCACAGGAGACTTGACAATCAATAAATGGGGAAAAAGTAACTGGCGTTACTTATTTGAAAAAGTAACTCTTTAAATATTTTTCTTAGAAATTCAAAAGTAATGCGTTACTTTACTAGTTACTTGAAAAACGTAATAATATTACGTAACTCCCATTACTTAACCCAACACTGCTTGTCATATTTTATTACCATTTTCTAAACTATAGCAAATAAACTGTGATAAATGTAAGATATGTTGAGTTCTGAATATATTTTGGTTTGACTATGAAAAAACGTTAGCACATTTCTTTTGCTTATTCCCATAAAAGCTCGTTTACATTCTGCCATTGTGACTGGAATACACAGGATTTACATACAGGCTAATTGTGAATCTGAAAATAAAAACTGTGAAAATAAACTGAAGCGATATTTTACATTTTAATATGAACTGACTCTATTATTGCATGAGCATCATAAAAAAGCTTTGTAAAACATGTATTTACATTCATTACATTGTATTTACAGTCTTGCCTCGAGATTTTAGTCAAAAATGAAACGCCAGATCACCAACTGCATTTTATTTTTCAGTCTAAAATGTGTGTTGTTTTTATTTCAGAAGTAAATATTGTGTTTACTGTTAAACACAATAATTGTTTGGAAATGTCTTATTTTTTCTCATTAGTGACATTATTCATTTTGTCATGAGTTTGAGAATGAAACCAACCTGTTTGTTCTTCAGTATCTTCATGTTTGACTCTGAATTCTCCTTCAATCTTCACGTCTTCACTCTCCTCTTTAATAGACGCCATCTTTAAGACTGTGTTTTATGTGGATCTCACTTGCTTCTCCAGGAGTTTTTCTCTATGTTTGGAAACTCTGTCATGATTAAGACAACAATAATGAACAGACAGAAAAATAAATGCACACTAAATCTCTGTGTGCGTCTCAATCAGCTCCCTAGTTCAGTAGTCAGACAGTCAGTCAGAGCGAGAGATAATGGACTTGATCTGATTACACAAATAAAAAAACACTCAAAACTATTAATAAAAGAACACAGATCATACAGACATTTTGTATTTATGATGTATGATTTACATTTGGTATGTACTGATTTGTGGATTTTAGTTAATGAATTCCATTTCATGTAAACACTGTGAGTGTATTAGTGGTGATCACAGATGTTTGTGTTGTTGTTGTTGTTGTTGTTGTTGTTGTATTTACTCTGCTGTACTGCAGGTGTCGTCAGTCTGCTGTGATTGCAGCACTTACAAACACTGAATCATTTACACAAGCATTTGATTCAGTTGAGTCTGAACTGATTTAGAAAAGCTCAGTATCTGAAAATGAACAAACAGTGTGTTTATGATGAACCACCTCACTATACAGTGAGTGAAATGACACCTTATATGTTCCTCATGTGTGGATGTGCTCTACTTATAAAAAAAAACATGTTCATTAATGTGATTACATTCATTATAACATTACATTCAAAAATCATTCATTCATTTCAAAGCTCTCTATGAAACTGTCTAAGCGGGTTGTATTGATTGTAACTCTATAAAGGATTAAAATCACAAACCTTTCTTCAGCAGAATCACAGATGCAGGAGTGCGGCGCAGACTGATGACATCATCCCGCCCCGCCACAATAAAAGTCCTGTTCACACACTAAAAATAATTTAAAAAAATAGGCTCTCAGATTCACAAACAGCTTCTCATTTATTGAAAATTGATTTACACACATAATTTTACTCCCCATTCGAGTCCTCTATGAAATAACAGACACTTAGAGAAAAGTAACATCTTCACATTCTGTAAGGAATCTACGGTCTGTCTTTGATTTGACTGATTTCAGCAGTAATGCTCTTTCATATGAGAATTTTTTAAAGGGCAGTTTAAAGGAAAATAATTAATTAAATTCTTATATATTATTATATATTATTTTTCTTTATTCATCACATTTATTCATATTTTTCTAAGATTCATCACAGGAGTACAAAAATAACTACTTACATGTTATGATATTAGTGAAGTAAATGTCGTTTTGACAAGAAAAATACCTTGAATGTCCAGCAGCAGCTGTAGAAAGTGTGAGGTGAAGATCAGGAGACTGTGTGAATCTTCATCAGATTCTTGAAGGAGATCAAACAGTCATGAAGTCTGACTAAAGCGCTGAAACGCTGCGGTTTGATTGAGATTTCAGGAGGTCGTCCTTACGGCTGAAGACAAAGCAAACGAAGCACTGGAAGGATGTGAGCAGTTGTAGGAAGCGCTCAGACTCATCAGCAGATCTACAGCACTCATTATCATCCAGATCAGGAAACACACACCTTCATTCACACTCCACTCACAAACAGTCAACAAACATCAACACACAATACACACTCAACATCAGCATTTCATACTTCTATTCACACACACACACGGCTAAAGAAAAGAGATTCACTGTGAGATTTCAGGAGACATTTGTCCTCCTGCTGACTTTATGTCTAGTCAATGTGATTGTGTCTTTTGCAGTAATTATATTTCAACGAGTCTGATCATCTTTCATAAATGTATCAAGGAGGCTTTAGAGCAGATTAATAAATGTATTAATGTGCCTTTGATAGAAAGCAAATATATTGTTTGGATGTTTTTGGAAAATACAAATAGTGATGACACTATAATAATTCTTGACAAATGACTTATAAATAAAGCAAATGACCAGGACTCAACCTTTTTTTTTAATGAAAATAAATGATTTTTCAAAACGTAAAATAAAGATAAATATTAGTTTAGAATTAAAGGTATTGATGATATTCCTGATATATTACAAAATCTGTACCTCTCTAGGAATTGCACGTTGTCCCCGATATGTCCATTGAGGGTCTCGTCATATTTAGGAGACGTCTCACACCACCAGTCATGTGCTAACAGCTGTATTCCATCACTACAGTCATCTGCTCATCACCAGACAAATAATCCAGGGGTTTTGAGGCACGCTGTTAACCTCCTCCACTTTCACTGGAGTACTCACCTACAAAAACTTTAGCTCCTCTCCTGTTAAGTTTGCACTACTAAATGCCAGATCTCTTTCAAATCAAACTTTTATTCTGAATGACTTGTTTTTAGCTCTAGGGACTTGGACTTCTTCTTTTTGACAGAGACCTGGCAAAATGCTGTGGATGTCACCCCTTTAGGAGAACTGACTCCAGCCGACTGTACCTTTCATAATACTCCAGGTCTGTTGTCTGTGGAGGTTTAGCTGCTGCGTTCAGGAACCTTCATCACTGCAAACGTTTGAAGTGCAGCTAATGAAGATCAAACTAGTCTCATACTCTGTGCACTCATCTATAGACCACCTCAATATAATAAGGACATTATTGGTGAATTCTCAGAGTTACTGTCAGCGCTGGCACCTCATTGTGACAGATTCCAATATTCACGTTCGTTGTAAAACACAATGTGTTTGTTGGACTCCTTTAATTTGACACAGCTAGTTTGAGGTCACACTCTTGATCTGGTGTTTACATCTGGTTTTCATGTGAGCGATGTTGAGGTGTTAGAATCTGGTTCTGATCGTAGTTTTGTTCTGTGTGAATCCCTGCGGTCACGTCCTTCCTCTCCCCAGAGAGACGCCAACTCACGTGTTCACTACTTCTACAGTTAAGCAATTTGAAGAGATGTACACTTCCTCATATTTCTCTCAAATTACAGATGTGTTAACTCGTACAATAGATTCATCGCAGCTGACGGAAGTATTTCATACAACTTGTGCTGATATTGTGTTACGCCAGAGAACAGTGTGAAAGATGAGAGATCTGTCACCGTCGAGTACAGGAGCACAATCTGAACATGATCATCAAACCACAGCATTTGCACGGTTTTAAAGTCTTTTAAATACAAATATTCCAGCGATTTCATACAATCCACCCTTTACAACAGAGATTCAGGGCCTCAGTGATCCTCCAGGGGGATAGCTTAAAGTTCATTTAAGTATTAACCTAAAATAGTTTCAATTCATTATTAATGTTTTAAATTAAAATGATGAAAGCACAGCCTCTCTCGTGTTCTGTGATTGATTGCTTCGGACTCAGCACATCAAGCCTCATCGCACTGTTAAACACAGACTGAACGGCGGCTCAAAACTTACAACCTCTGCACACAAACTTCATCTTAGAGACCTGCATGGGACGGATTTTTTAGTCCTGCTCTCGCAGAAATATGTTATTTCGTCGTGCTCCTGCGCACAACATTCATGTTTTGTCCCGCTCCCGCCTGCAAAAGCCAGCATAAAAGTAACCGGTGTAGATTTTTTCCCCCACTACATCGATGAAATGCACATGAAATAGTTCTGTAACATCTTGTAATTTCTGAACACATTTAGTTCAACATTTAGAAACCACTGCTATCTTAACAGAAAAGCATGGGCTGCTGGTGCATGCGTGGCAGAATGCGAGCAGACAGCGCTCTCTTAAAGCTGACATCTCACTTCATCACGATCTCATAAAGCTCTTTTAACACAATGAATATATGCACAATGAATCTTCCACAATGTCTACACTTCGTGTTGTAATGAGAGGATTCACGAGCACATAACATTCAGCACTGTGCAAGACATTGGTCAATGTGTTCCAGAAATCAACAGATGGCTCATTGCTCAAGCTGCAAACACGTGTTTTAAATCGAAACTGCCTATTCTTACACCTGTTAATTATTTTTATGTTATATTCGTTGTTTTTTTTGTGCAATAGATGAAAACAATTTATGCTTTTTATTTTATATTTAGATATTTCTATTTTGCGATTCTTGCGAATCGTTTTATTCTCCCACACCCGCACTCGTCCATTAAGTTTTGTCCCGTGCCGCACTCTGTTGCGTCGTGTCCCGCAGCAGTGCAGGTCTCTGCTTCATCTCTAGGCATCATGAAACAAACCATCACGCTAATGTAAAGGTAAAGACGATCAGAGTGATAGTAATTAATGCGTCCTTTGGTGTGACAGAAAATGTCCAGCGGTGTGACGCCTGTACTGTCACGCCACAGGACAAAGATGTCACAGCAGAGAACAAGGTGTCTTTAAGAAGCATTTTAAATAATTAAATAATATTTGTTCAACTCTTTTATTCTTTTTTGTTCATTTGAGTGACACTTTTTTTTGATTTAAGGAATTCCATTTCAAATTCTAAAAAAGAGAAATAGATCAATAAAAATATGCTAAGAAAAAATGGCAAAAATAAAACACATGCAAAGTATTACAAAGTATACTACACTTTACTATAGTAAAACCATTTGTATTTGTGTAAAATTACTTTTTTTGTAGTTTTTATAACTGTACTGCATTCATAGTTTGATGTTTTCTACTATTTGAGAAAAAAAAAAAATCAGAAGAAAAAGATTCACAAAATCATTCCGAAATCCTGATCCAAAACAAATGATTTGAAAAATCGCACTGAAGTTCCAATCTGAATCGAACGATTCGCGATCCGCACTCTAGATCCGATCTAAATCAAATGAGTCCCGATCTGAATTTGATTTACATATCATGAATCATTTGACTTGAATGATTCATTTGCTAAATGATTCATGAATGCTTTCCGATCTAAATCAAATGAATCGTGATACACGATTCAACTGGAGCGCTTCGAAATAGTGAATCATTTTACGGTGCAATTGTTTAACTCAATGGTTCCCAAACTGGGGGGCGCGGAGTTATGATAAGGGGGGCGCGGCAATGCTAGTGTACAGTCGGCCGATATTTATATATATATTCGAAACAAAACAACGGCCGAAAATATCTGCCGCACTGCCCGGCAGTATTCAGCGCGCACCGTTCAATATTCCGCTCTATGAATGTGTGTTCCGTTGAGCTGCTCACGGCCCATATGAATGATCCACTCGTGTACCGCTTATGCTCAACGGAAAAGCAAAGTCCGCTCAAATAACTCGCTGACAGAAAATGTCCATGTATACTTGTTCCTGTTTGCTATAGCGTCGCATACTGTGCTGTAACATGCTGTAGTGCTGCTGTACTGGACAACGCTGGTAAAATGACGCGACCCTCTCGTGACGGTGTGCTCTGCTCACATGATCTGATAATAATAGATTTGTAGGACTATACATTATTTTGATAATTAGTCCAAAAAAGTTATAATCTAATATCTAATTCCGTTTCATAGAACTGAATAAAAAATAATATATTGAGATTTAATATTCATATATTTTCTGTCCAATTTTATTGTTACTTTCAATAAACGTGGTTATTTTATTGGCTTGTGATTATTTTTTATTCAGTATCATTAAAATTACCGAGTTAAATTAAAAAGTCTTACAAAATGACTATATTATTTCATAAAATAATAAATAATTATTACAAAGCAGTTTCAGTTTCGGACAAGAATTTTCATTTCGGTACATCCCTAGATTTTTATGTAAAAAGAAACGTTTTTAGGGTGATACAAGACCCCACTGTGAAATTATCTTGCTTATTATACGGCTACTTGCCACATGTAAATAATTTAACACAAAATATGAATTTCATCATATTTTATTACCTCAAGACGACTCGCAGTACCCGCTGCAGCTGTCTGTTATCAGTTGTAATTGTTTTTGTCGTAAAATAACAGACCACTAGGTGGTGCAATTGATATCAGAAATGAGAACTGCGGTTAGCCGAGTAAAATTATGAATGAATGACGCATAGTAGTTCTGCTCTAATCATGGACAAGTTTTTGAAAAGACATCAAGTGCCAGGTAAACGTAGATAGATGGTAGATGAGGTAGATGATGAATCTACTTCAGAGATCGCAACTACAACAAAGAGATAAAAATATGAGAAAATTAAGAAAATCTGTTTAAAAAACAATGAATGCTGTTACATAGTAAAAAAAAAAAAACAGTACATAGTAAAGCTGCATGCTTTACTTTTAATGTTTCTACTCTAAAAGTGACTAGTTCCTTGTTTAGTTTTTTTCAGTAAATTGTCACACACTGAATTATAATAAGTGTAATAATTATTACGTTTCAAATAATTCCTTCTGAAATTGTGTTTATGTTTATGTGTAAATGAAGGGGGTGGGGGGGCTTGAATTTTTTTTTATTCTGCAAAAGGGGGGCCCGGCAGAAAAAGTTTGGGAACCACTGGTTTAACTGATGCAGAGATTCAAAAACCTCAGTTTCACCCATTGCTATGTGCTTTTTAAAATCATTACAAGTGATATCAAAATTTAAAAATAAAAGGCTCTTTTAATTTGATCTGGTTTTTGCTAGTGATTCGCTTGAAATGAATGACAGAAGTCACAAGTTTGAATCAATCGGAGCAGCTCCAGTGTAAATGACTCACTCAGTTGATTCATTTCCTCTTTTTGCATCTTCAGCCGTGTTTACACGACACTTAGCTCAATTGTTTTCTGACTTTAACTGAAATAAGCAAAAAAGGTCTGTTTTTTTGAATTGTGTGAAGAGATTGAGAGTGCTTATTGACAAAATTAAACGCTTATTTCACAGATACATTGTCTTTCAATAACTCAGTAACATTTTTAAGCACCTCTTCAGGAATATTGTCATTTTCAAGTGTTTTCCAGGCCTTACATTTCAAAAAGTCAAATTCAAGTTCTTCAAACACTTTAGACACCTTGTACAAACACTGTCCTCCTTCTAACCCCAAACAACAAAGGTCAGATGGCATTGGAACAACACCAAGAACACTAAATAATGAGTGGGTGTTCATTTCTGGCTGAACGGTCACTTAAAAACTAAGAATCATGGGACAAACACCGCTGAGGCCCTGAGTTCAGATCCTGTAGAGTTAGTTTACATGAAGCGTCTACGATCCTGCTGGATCAATGTGAATGAACACGAGCCGAGGCGGCGCAGACTTTAGTCAAATTTATTGAAGTCCGTATATAAATACACATGCACATTTCCAATGTAAACCAAAGTGAACTCAAGTGCAGCTAAAGGAAATCCCCGAATCATGCAAGGACGTCCGTTCCATTTACAAAAACCCACATGGCGGCTCGGCGTCCCGTAGACGGATCCAGTTTTGGCAAGAAGTCCTCGACCGAAGCCGCGTTCACTCCGCGTTCTGCCTTCCGTATAAATAAATAGATTTATCAAATGTGCACTCACAGAGTGAACTCTTATGTACAGTATTTATAAACCTAAGCAGTCAGTCGGCTCGAGCCGTCGCCTCCCCGCGGAAAGAGCGAGGAACCGACCGAGAACATTCGTCGAAACCGAAGGCAAAGCGGGGAAACGCCTCACCGAAGCCACCGCGGCCTCGTTTGTTCGCGCGCGCCCGCGTCGTGAGCTCCGCCGCTGACGGACGAAGAAAAGGCAACGGTCCCAGATTCCCGTTAAGGCCGAGGTGAAAGAAAACCGACGGACGCGTCGGCTAAACTAACGCGGTGATTGTGCAAGAAAACAGAGCAGTCAGTAGTCCGTGACGTCTCTCCCGTCCCTCCGATCAGTGTTATATACAAAAACAAAACAAGCGCGCTAACGTGTGGCACCTCACACTCTTCACTCATGCGAAAACACAAGAACCCAAGCAGAAACGCTGCCTGCGCTCGTCCGTCCGTCCGCGCGGGGCGGCTCCCTCCGTGGGCGGGCGGCTCGTACATTCGTGGCCGTCTGTCGAGTGCAGGTATTATGGCTTCGATGTGCGCGCGCCCGTCGCCTCAGTTGGTGCTCATGGACACGTCGCGGTTGGGGCCGAGCTCTTCCTCCTGCTCGTTGTCGTTCAGATCCTCGTCTTCCTCGTCCTCCTCCTCGCTCTGAGCGGCGGCGGCGGCGGCCTCGTCCCGCGGCGTCTCCGTCTCGTCGGGAGCCTCGCGGTCCAGGGCGAAGTAGCCCGTGCCTTTGACGGTGTCCTGCCGCTGGTAGAAGAGCACGTACGCCGCTTTGGACTGAACAAAAACAGACACGGGAGAACGTCAGTCATCTGAGTTACACAACACGTCAATTAATTACGTCATTAACTGATGTTTACCGTACATATGTACAGCAACTTGACATAGTCACCACTAGTAATCTACTACTAAATATACTGTAGAAACTTTCATTTTCTATAAAGCTGCTTTGCAATGATTTCTAGCTTGAAAGCGCTATACAAATAGACTTGAGTTGAACTGAATCCTGCCAGCATTCTGACTTCATCTGAAGATCTCACAGCTGTTTGGACATGAGAGCGAGTGAATGAACCGTCGCTATATTTCCAGACGGCCGGAGTTTCTCACCACGATCTGGTCCTCGCTGGTCGGCGACACACTGCTGTCATCGAAGTTGTACCACTTGTCATCTTCCTTGTTCTTGGCGTAGGCGGTGTCTGACAATAAAACCAGATACATTACATATTTGAGTATTTAGACTGACTTTTTAAGCTTATGTGGTGATACAGGTCATGATGGTCATCAGCTGTGATGTGTGTTTGTGTTAAAGGAGAAGTTCACTTCCAGAACAACAATTTACAAATAATGTACTCACCCCCTTGTCATCCAAGATGTTCATGTCTTTCTGTCTTCAGTCGTAAAGAAATTATGGTTTTTAAGGAAAACATTTCAGGATTTTTCTCCATATAATGGACTGATATGGTGCCCCGAGTTTGAACTTCCAAAATGTAGTTTAAATGCAGCTTCAAAGGCTCTAAACGATCCCAGCTGAGGAAGAAGAGTCTTATCTAGCGAAACGATTGGCCATTTTTTTCAAAATCAAAAATACATTTTGTATGCATTTTAAGCACTTTTAAAGCTGGTGTAGCACAGGCTCTGGAATGTGCGTTCTTGAACGATTCTTTCATTCTGAACAGATCTTTAATGTGACTCGGGAAGAGCGAGTCGTCTCGGAGAGTGATTCGTTCAGTCACACATGCGCAACATCCTATTAGGTTCTGTACTGGAATTAGTTCACCTGTTTGGAGTCTTCAGGTTTTTGGAGTGGTTCGTTCATCTTATGGGGCTGTCACGTGATGAACCCGAAATCTTGTCAGATAAGAGGTGAGGTGAGCGAATCATAGACTAAAGACCCAGGTAAACAATGAATGAATCTTTTCTGTTTCTTATATCATTATAGTTTCGTCTTGTTTGTAGTGTGATCAGTGTTTGTGTGAGCAGTAGATGTGTTTGGGAAGTAACACGTAACATTTTAATTATATTTTGATAAAATGAACGAAATGACTCAAAAAAAGATTCGTTCATTTTGCTGAACGAGACTCAAAGGTCAGAGTCGGTAAAATGATCTGAACTTCCCATCACTACTACGAATCACGTGAAAGTTCATCGTCTGTGTACTGAATGTGGTGAAAAACTCCATCTTATTTTCTCCTACAACTTGAGAGGAGGACATCGTTGTACTTTTTTGTTTGTAAACAGCGTTTGACTTACTTGCACTTTCTTAGTCTTTGCATGTTCGCTTTGTAAACACTGGCTCTGTAGTTCAGCGTGACCTTTCGACCTGATTCAATAGTATGTGAACACGCATCCCAGAGCCTGTGATAAACCAGCTGTTGTGCTTAAAAAGTATAAACATTATACAAAGTATACAAAAAAATTATTGTTTAGAGCCTTTGAAGCTGCATTTAAACTACATTATGGAAGTTCAAACTCGGGGCACCATATCAGTCCATTATATGGAGAAAAATCCTGAAATGTTTTTCTCAAAAAGACATGAACATCTTAGATGACAAGGTGGGGAGGTACATTATCTGTGAATTGTTGTTCTGGAAGTGGACTTCTCCTTTAAAGATCAGCCCTGAATTCACATGTGATCGAGTCCCATCATGTCGACGGAGGCGTCCGTGTCATACTCACAGTGTCCTCCTCCCATTCCTCCGTAGTGGTTTGAGACGGCGATGAGGTCGTAGCGGCACGGCCCCGCGTTAGGATTGATGAGGAACTCCGACATGTCCAGATCGCTGCGGGGCGACACGGCACGGTCATTACAGCTAACTAAACCGTTAAAATAATTAACTTGAAATAAAATATTTAAAATAAATCTTTTTATTATTTATTATTTTTCTCATTAAGTTTAACTTTATGCACTAAATTATTAAAATGTAAACAAAAACAATAAAATCTATATAGACACATGAAAAAAAAAATGTAAAGACTAAAACACAATTTCCCATTATAACAAGAAAAAAAGCATACACGCGGTGTAAAAAAGAATTGATTGTGCAGTTAAACATCAATTATATCAGTACAAGTGTAAGCTCGGTCAGCTGTGATATATGGGGTGTAGGGCTGTCAAAAAAAATTAGAATTTTGAATATTTGTTGAATTTAAGATAAAAATACACATTTGAATGCAAAATGTTGTGTGTCAGGCAGATCTATTAATGAAGCACAAGATGTGATAAGGATGTAAGTGTCTGTCCAGCACAACCCACTAGATGCGACGCTGCTGGGTTTTGCAAAAAAGAAAACATTGAAACCAAGCCGTTCACACAGAAGGCATATTTATCACGTTCTATAGGGACATCAATCACCGTTGCACTCGCGTCTCACACAAAAGAGAACGCCATGTCAAATTAACGTTCAACTCTTTAAAAAACGTCACAAAACTTTGTCAGGTTTCTCCCCGTCACACTGCATCTCATGTTTTTAAATGAAAAAGTGCTCTTTGTGATTGGTTTTTGGTCCTTTGTATTTAACTGTGCCTACATATTTGATGCCATTTTGTTTCTAATAGATTAAGTGACTTAGCTAATTATATTTGGTTTATAAACATTATTTTAAACATTATGCACTTAAGTGCACAAGTAATATTTAGCTCAATGCGCCCTCTTGTGGCCGCAGGACAGACGCCAAAAGCTTTTTACACTATATCTGAAGTTATGCCCTTTCAATTTTAATATAATTCAAATACTGATAATGTTTAAGTATAAAATGTGAATTTCATTGCTATGACTGACAGTGATACTGTAACAATGGACAGAACAAACTCTCTGACAAGCTGATGTCAAAATAGAGCTGAGCATTAATGCAGAGTAAAAACAAAACAAAAAAAAAACAAAAAGTCTGTGTTTGCTCAATATACAGCAGCTTCTGCAGATCAAACTTAACGCAGCGTTTTCAAATGTAGTTTTTGAATTAAATCTCATACTATTTCAAAATATTTAATGCATTATTTAATTGTATTTGCTAAACTTTATGTCTAAGTGCAGTAACAGTACAAACATGTGTTACACTAGTAATTTTATAATAAATCCAAAACCAAAAAAACTAGTCCGTGGAAACGGTAACTGAGTTAATGAGCGACTGTTTATGTGAGTTTACATGTTTTTGTTGTCAAAAACTTGATAAATGCTGCTAAGTGAACAAAGTTTTTATTGACTTTGAGTTGATTTCTTGAGCACTTTGTTTTACTTAAAATGATGA
This sequence comes from Labeo catla, assembly GCA_012976165.1. Classification (NCBI taxonomy): domain Eukaryota; kingdom Metazoa; phylum Chordata; class Actinopteri; order Cypriniformes; family Cyprinidae; genus Labeo; species Labeo catla. Next base: position 58,150 of record VONZ01001259.1, on the reverse strand, counting down.
GTCGAGTTCAGACTGTTAGATTTTATAAAAAGAAAGGGGAAAAAATCAGCCAAACGTATTGGGCAAAAAAAATCACCATATATTGGCCACCGGCTGCCCTGATTTCTAAATATCCACATCGGCCGGAAAGAGAAAAAAACAAAAACAAAACAAACATTGGTCAACCTCTACTCAATCCATATCTACATACATATCAAGCTCTAACTATGATCAGCACTTTAAAATGATTGTGTTTGTTGATATCAGACTTCTGCATCCGCTAATGTCATTCATTTCATTTGTGTTGAATGACTCGTGTAACTCGTGTTCGCTCTGTGAACTTCCTCTGCTGTTGTGGCTGAAAGAGGAACAGTAGATCGGCCCTCGACTAGACACTTTTCTGGTTGACTAGTAGTTGTTCATTTTAAGCATTTGTCGACTATTAGTCGCACGTTCATTAATAAACCATTTAAATCCTCATAATGAGCCTTTAAATTGAGAATATTTATGTCCGTCCATCCGTAATCATCGCAAATCACTGCTACATAAATATTGATGCTGGAGTTTTTTAGGTCTTTATGTAAAGACAAAACATCCACTTCTGTCAAGTTTGTTTTGCCATAGTTTTCAATCATTTTTCCTCTCGATAGTGTGATATTGTGTGACGTTTGCTTCAGAGAGGCGTGTTAAGGATTTTAGAGTAGAACTGGCCCGACAGTGGAAAAGCAGCTAATGATCCTAAAATAACACTGGAACAGAGCAGAACTGCTCAAACACTAATAAATGAAACGCAGATATACAGCGCGTCACACACGACTCAAACAGACGGGCGTCACGTTCAGTGGAGCGAGATGTGTTTGCGCAGGACGTACCGCAGAGGGAAGTCCACCAGCGAGTCCAGTTTGTCCCTCATGTAGCGGCTGTAGGAGAAGCGCTTGAGATGCACCACCAGCACCGGCGGCAGAGACCACAGGTCCAGCTTCTTGGTGGCCTGCTGATGCTGCTTGCAGTTGGGACAGTACCTGAAACACACCCACACACGGGACGCTCAGTCACGGGAACACTAGACACGTGCATCACATCAGACCTTCAGATGATCACACATACTCAAACATCATCAGACTGCATGACCTGTCATTATGTGAAGACTCTCTATCATTAGTAAAACAACACAATCATCAAGAGTTAAAATGGCAGATAAATCAGAACTGCCTAATGATGATCCAGGACGTGGTTTTGGAGGTGTTGATGGACGTGATCTACTAAATCTATGTTTTGAACATCATTCTGATCTTTTTGTCTGAAATGTTTCTTTTTGAATTCACGTGACGGACGGAACCACCAAATTCTAGATGAAGTGGATTCCTACTGAAATGACTGGATTTAACCAGAGCAACAGTAAATGTGAGCGGATCTTTGTTTGTCTGTAGCTTTCACATGCACTCCGCTCTGTATTTTTTGTAAATGTTTTATCATCTGACAGATGCCATGCTGACGTGAAAACCAAAGCTCACCACGGGTCTTCCGCTCCGAGCTTCTCTTTGGTGGTGAAGAGCTCGATGCAGTCCTTCAGCTTGAAGAAGCTTTTCTTCTGCGGCTTATACTCCATACTCTCATGCTTCTCAAAGTCCTTTGGACAAAACATTCTCAAATGTTACGGCACAAGCGACTACAGGACTCTACAGCGCGACCATTTCAGTTGCATTTCAATTAATATGAAGTGACTTACATTGTGTGACTGTAACACTATTGCCTGATTTAGCTCTATTTCATCATCAAAAATAGTCTGAAACAAACTGCTGCTGCGCATCTCCATTCAAACACAGTGGTGTTTCCTTTATGAATTAATGTGCGTTTTTAAACAAATATAGTGAGTCAATGATTCAATTTCCCATTCATAAAGACTTGCTTTATTCTTGCTTTATAGCTGTTCGAACGAATCAAATGAATGAATGATTCAGTAATTAAATCAGTGGCTCGCTGCCTCCTACTGGCAGATTTAGATTAATTTTTAAAGTCTCTTTTCAGCATTTTAATCATTTAATCATTCTATCCTGAAAATGTTGTATTTAAAACAATCTCAACATGAATTTATGAATTTGATTGCACTCATGCCCCTCTGAGCCTCATTAAACATGAAAATACACCTACGAGACACTTCTGTGTTTTACTGTCACCTCTGTAGTACACATTCATTTTGTTAATACTGATTTCATTTGATTGGTAGCTTATTCTTATTTTACTTGTTCTTACTCTGTTATTTTAATTAGAAATAAAAAAATATATATAAAAATGTACAATTTTGAAAAATGCCATTACAAATGTAAAAACAAAATTGCCCTGTAAATTACGTTAAGGAGTCAAATATCACTCCGCAATGGGAAGACTAATTTTTGATCAGATGTTTTGATTATTAAAGGCGCTGCTGAAATTCTGACCTGTACCAGGAACGGGAGAGTTTTACCTCGGCCACGGTTTCGTTGAAGTACTTCCTCTTCATTTCCGGCTCCCAGTCCAGGGACAGATAGCATCTATCTGCACGAAAACAGAGCAAACACGTCAGTCTACGAAGACCACGAGCTCTCTACCGTAACGATAACGCGACGAACGGCTCCCACCGCTGAGGCGCATGTGGTCCTCGTCGAAGCGGATCTGCCGCGGCTCTCCCTTGATGAAGTTGGCGTCGGTCTTGCCCATGTTGTTGAACTGGAATGTGAACAGCCTCTTCTTCTGGGCCGTGAGCGTCGAGCCTTTGCCGGAGTTCTCCGGGACCACACCGTTCTCCAGCTCGTTGTCTCCGCCCACCGAGTCCTCCGATTGGCTGTTGTCGTTCTCCGAGGGCAGCTCCTGGTCCTGACTGGACTCGTCGTCCTGCTCGTCCGTCTCCATCTCACCTGCGAGACGAGCCACGCTTCAGTCGGTGCGGCGCACAGCGCTCGTATCTTAAAGCAAACCATCTCAAACACGTCAACACACACGGCAGGCACGCGCACGGGGCGCACGGCGCAGCGCTCGTTAGTGAATGTGGGAATGAACGGGCGACAGTGACGCGTGTGAGAAGAGATGCGCTCAAACCGCATGCTTACTAGGCGACCCCTCCTCCGTTATACCATTGGTGGCGTTGCCGTTGATGGAGTGATGTTTGGGCGAGTACGTCTCCTCCGACTCCTCGTCCTCGACCGCCGGACGAACGAAACGACTGAAACCACAGCAGAACAACTCTCAGTGCTGACTAACAAACACCCGTCAGCGAGACAGAGACAGAGACAGAGCCTAAACACAACAGAAAGACTGAGACACCATAAGTGTGAATACAACAAAAACTAGATTAAAAACAGTTGGTCAAGACAAACCTTTAGTCGGCTTGAGAAAGTTTAAAGTTTAAAGTAGTTTTAAAAGGTTAAAGTTTGAATGTTTTGAAGGCAATACAGTCTCAGATAGATAGACAGCATGTCGTTGGCATGTTACTAACATGATTAACATGTAAATTAGCATGTTGTTATAATGATTAACATGTTACTAGCATGTTAACATGTTAACAACATTAACAAATTAATAACATGTTGCCAAGATGATTGTACCATGATTACCATGTTTTTAGCATTATTAGCATGTTACTAGCATGTTGTAACATGATTTTAGCAAGATTAGCAAGTTACTACCATGTTGCTAGCATGATTTTAACATGATTAACATGTTAGTAACATGCTGTTAACATGACTCTAACGTGATTAGCAAGTTACTAGCATGTTGCCAGCATGATTAACAAGTTACTAACATGTTGTTGGCATGATTCTAGCGTGATTAGCAAGTTACTACCATGTTGCTAGCATGATTAGAATATATTACTAACATGATTAGTATGATTAGCAAGTTACTAGCCTGTTCTTATGATTTTAGCATGATTAACAGTTATTAACATGTTGTTAGCATAGTCCAAATTTAGCAAGTTACTAATGTTGTTAGCGCGGTTATGGTAACATGTTAGCATGATTCGCGTGTTAGCAAGTTACTATGTTCAACATGATTTTTAGCATGATTAGCAAGTTATTAACATGTTGCTAACATGGTTCTAGCATGATTTGCCTGTTACTAGCATGATTCTAACATGATTAACATGTTAATAGCATGTTGTTCGCATGATTAACAAGTTATTAACATGTTGTTAACATGTTTCTAGCATGATCAGCATGTTACTAGCACAATGCTAGCACGATTAGCAAGTTACTAACATGTTGTAGCGATTTTAGCATGACTAACAAGTTATTAACATGTTAGCATGATTCTAGCGTGATTAGGAAGTTACTAACATGTTGTTAGCATGATTAGCATGTTACTAACATGTTAGAATGATTCTAGCGTGATTAGCAAGTTACTAGCATGTTGCTAGCATGATTAGCAAGTTACTAACATATTGCTAACATGATTCTAACATGATTAACTAGTTACTAACATGTTAGCATGATTTTAGCATGATTAGCATGTCACTAACATGTTGTTAGCATGATTAGCATAGAGGAGTTTAAATGGATTAGAAATAGTATATAGAAGCGACGTTTTTAAGTCTCAAAGGATTCTGGGAATTTTGACAGTTGTAGTTTAAATAGTGTTGCTCATTTGAACATTCTGTCAATGTAAGTCTATGGGATTTTTCCTAATTTTTTTCGTTATTTTTTTAGGAAAAACATACATACAGCAAGATACAGCACACCCGGTCTGATCAGTCTGAAGATCTGGTCTGAGTTTGGAGTTTATAGAGTTAAAGCTCTAGCAGGAGCAGCAGTCACTAAATTTGGTCTCAGATGCAGAATGATAACTGTAAGTTTAAGTCGGATTTCTCAAGCCAACTTCATTAAGGTCTGTTGTTTACATAAAGAGACAAAATGTAATCATATGCACTAGATTTGTGTTCTTTTAGGACACTGCTGTGTGACTGGGGTCTGATGAGGCATGTTTTCATTAGTTATTGACGGTGAGAGCGAGTCGGATGTGCGTCGATACCAGAGGCGCAGCAGCAGCAGGTTGTAGAGCTTGTCCTCGCTGATGGTGCGCGGGACGCTCAGCAGGAAGGGCTGTCCGAACAGCGGCGTGCTGGTTTGGTTGAAGCCCGACTGCTTGTACTTCTCTCGCAGATGAACGGGAATCACCACGTGGTCCGTGTCCTCCAGACGGTTGACGGCCACCTCGAACCTGCTCCGGACGGACAGAGACGCACATGAGACACAGACTCTCTACGCTCTACCGCGACAGCGACGACGGGAACTCACACGTAGATGTCGTCCCGCTCCATGATGCTGCTCAGGTTCTCGTTGTTGGCGAAGATCCGGTGGAACCTGTGGTTGTAGATGTCCGTCACGATCATCTAGACAAGCAGAAGGAACACAGTGAATGCAGGGAAGATCAGCAGACAGGACACTCTCCTTACGACAAGACGCTTACCTTCTCGGCCGGGACGCCCGACAGGACCGACAGCGACGCGCACAGATCCGAGATGTAGCCCACTTTAGGCACCGTCAGTTTATACTGAAACAGAAACATCAACGGTTTAATGTTTTATCATCACAAGAGAATAGTGTTGAGCAAATGAGCAGAATCTGATTCAGTAAATCTGAACAACTCGTTACGAGACGCGGTCGATAAAGGTGATTTGCTCTCGAATCAGACTACAGTGATCGCGCTCTTAGTTTTTGCGTGCCGTGACATACCTGCGTGGGTTTGGCCAGCGGGTCCAGCCACACCAAATAGACCTCCAGCGTTCGCTCCTTCTTCATGGGCAGAGGCAGCGTCAGGTAGCAGAAGGGATCAAAGGTCACAGAGATCTTGGCACACACGGGACACACCAGCGTGGACTTGAACAGGCCGTGAAATATATCGACGATGATGGAGTCGTTCCTCTTGATGTGGTTCTCCCAGGCCTCCTCCGCCACCACCTGCAGGACATCCAGAGGAAAAACATCACTCTGGATCTCAATCACACACACGTTCAAACAATACATGAGGAACTTGAGCTTTTCAGCATCAAAATATTGGCTTAACATTTTTAAAAAAGTGTGTTTTAGATGTTGACCTTTCCTTAAGGTTTCACCTGTTTGAATGTCTTCTGCAGGCTGACAAAAACATTTTACTTGTACTTAAAAAAAAATGTTTGAAATTATTTTACACCACAGGACACTTTAAGCTGAACAGCCATTTTATAGCTTTAAAGCTTTAATGTAATTTACTTACAAAAAAAAATAAATAAATACATTAAAAAAAAACTTCTTTGTTTAGTCAAATATCCAAGTCAGACTGAGGAGCAAATTAGATTGTCAAATACAATGTAAAAAATGTTTTTTTTTCTCTGAATCATATTTAGACAGGTGTCACGTTTTTATATAATGCAGATTTTTTTTTATCTGCAAGAAGATTATTTTTCATTATAAACCTTCAGATGATGTAAAATATACTTCATGAAGCGACTGTGAAAAGATGTGTTTGCCATTACTGAGCGGATCGATGTACAAATCATGTCATCCTGCGTATAAATGCGTGTGTGCGTGCCGGACCTTGTCGGGTCGGCCGTCGGCGTCTTTCAGCTGAATGTAGGGCTTCTTCCGGATGCGGTTCAGGTCTTCGTGGAGTCCGTCCAGCAGGAAGGCCAGCAGCTCGTGAGAGTCCTGCTGCTGATAGCCCGAAAACTGAGGCGCGAATCGACCCACCTGAGTCTAAAACATCAACAGCACAGAGACGTCGTCAGTCCGAACAACCGTCAGCGGTTATCTCTCAGCAAACGCACACACGTCAAGCTCCATCCTTACCTTGAAGGGCCGTGGCGTGACGTAGCTGTATTTGCCCGACCACAGCTGCTTGATGAGCTCGGCGTAGGCCTTGGCGATCTCTCCCTTCATTCCCAGAGGATTGTCCTCGTTCAGCTCGTCCTGGTACTTGTCCTTCAGGAAGTACTCGGTCAGAGGAGGGATGTTGCTCAGACACTGCAACACACAGACAGAGGGAGCTCAAGAGCGGCGCGGGACACGTGCAAGCACAGGCCGAGAGTGTGGAGAAGCTCAGCGAGCGTCACCTGTGTGGCCGAGTTCATGAAGCAGGTGTTTCCCAGGTTGGACAGGCCGCAGAGGCCCGCTTTCTCGGCGCGCCGGCCCTGATCCGAGTACTCGTAGCTGCTGTAGGGCGGGTAGGACGGCAGGCTGTAGCTGGAGTTCTTCATGCTGCGGACGGACACACGCAGACGTTTGACAGCGCCGTGAAAGCGACAGACGCGCCGGTGAAAGCAGCGGCGGCGGCAGTGAGAGCGGATGATCAGAGCAATGCAGCCACAACCCAAAACATGCAGCCAGAGCAAAACACAATTAACCACAGCTCAGATACAAAAACCCAGAGAGACGCCTCGCTGTCCGCTCGACCTGACGGACACCACGCAGCGCTGAGAGACGACACGTGCGTCTCACTCATCACGACACACAGAGACTGGACTGACATGTCTCCACGAGTCTCTGAGCAGTACCTGAGCTCATCTGTTAGAAAACTGAAGCTGAACTGTAAGTGGACGCTTTCACATGATAATGACCTCAATCATGCAGGAACGATGTTGGAACGACTACGACAAAGAAACTGAGAGATCTGGAAAGACCTAGTGTCAGTATCACCTACTATATGTAGGATGCAAAGTCAAAGTCAAATTTCAACATTACGTGAATCTCACCTTCATCAACTGTGTCCAAATAAACCTTCAGTTTTGGCACAACCATACGTGTTAAAACTAGAGACGTAGCGAAATGAAAATTCTGGGCTGAAACCAAAAACTCTAGATGCACTTGGCCGAAAACTAAAATCAAAAAAGCTTTTTAATAATTATTTGTTATTTTATTAAATAATATGATATATTTTTAATCATACTGAATTTAAAAAACACATTTAAAATGTGAAAATGGCATTTTTGGACGACAGGTTTTTGTGGCCCGAACTTTTGTGCATCAAAATTGTTCATGGGGTTCACTTACTTTTGCACAGCCCTGTCAGTGACTGATTTGACCTTCTCTGTAAAGCTCATTTTGGTTTCAGCTGTTTTCTACATTGGCAACAGAGCTGACGTCTGTTTCACTGAGCAGATTACATTTCACTAAAATGATTAACGTGACTCTGAACACGCGAGCCTTCAGCATTAAAACGAGGCCCGCGCAGCATCAGCAGCTCACTATGTTCAGAAACAGAGCCAGAATACATCCGTCCCATATAGAAGCTAACGACTGATCACTGCTAATTGAACAACACACAGTAGCAGCCCTGCATTCCCACAATGCACTGCAGCTACAAGCATCACACTAACTGAAGCACCAGTGAAGGTGCTTGAACTGCTCAAACAGGAGGACAATCCCTTATTACTGAAAGCGTGTATGTGTCGGGCAGCAGGACTTTTAATTAATTATGTTAACAAACACAGATGTGCTGAGCACACAGACAGTCAGCTGCACAAACCAAGTGCTCAAACCAACTAGCAGTGTCATCATAAACACATCCTGTGATCGTCATTTCAAAAGCACACAGCACACGTGAGACAAGGCGACGTACCAACCGTTTACCTCTACGTGAAGACTTCACTACAGTGACGTGGGGAGTGTTTTATTAGCCCCGCCCACCCACAAACCCCTCCCCTGGCCCCGCCCCCTGCAGGCTTACTTGCGGCCGCCGAAGCTGCTGTTATGATTGTTTGCGAGAGATGAAGGGCAGATCTTTGGTAAAGCAGAGAGAGTGGAAGCACCAGATGACCTTCAAAAGACAAGAAGAGCGAGAGTTACAGGAGACGACCTCGAGGAGAGATCGGCAGATCCAGAAGGCTGACACGCACGTGTCCAAGCATCGGCTCTAAAGCAATGATGTGACGCTCCGGACGTCACGTGACTCACTTGAGCGCCGAAGATCCGCGAGGCCACGAGCCGTCTTCATTCTTCTGTTCGATCACTAGAACCTGCACACAGAGGAAAACCATCAACGTTACTCCTGCAAACCTTCATTTCATTCCTCTGAAAACCATGATGGACTGTGTGTGTGTGGCACTGGTTCACACAGGAACTGATTAAAGCAGCGACGCTGTCTGATGTGTCAGCGAGCAGCAGTTTTTCAGTAACACACTGTCCTATGAAATCCATCAGCACCCAGAGTCTGTTCTGAGTTTTGTCTCAAGACGCCTCACGATGCAGCCGTGAACTAAACATCAGCACAGGCCTATTTCAGCTCTGATCTCACTGCTGTGACTGCTCAACCAGTGCCTTCACACATCCTGCTTGACACATCTACTTCCTCTCAAAGGAAGCAGCCTGTTTTAGTGATCCCTAATGTGTAACTTCTTTAATGACATATTGAAATAAAAGAAAGAGTTGTTAATAGTAGTTAATAGTCTGTCATTGGCCTGATGAACCAAACTCTCTAATTTAATAAACAATGCAATTTCATAAAAGAACACATTACACACACTCTCTCTAGTTAATGATACTTGATCATTTGTTAATTGCATTTAATAGATTACGCTTTCGGCTCATTTGTTTTGTAAAAGGTGGAGCTGGGCGATAAATGATAACGAGTTCCATAAACGTTCGTTATTATGTTTATGCAGGAAAGGCGGAATGAAAGAGCGCTGGTCATTTGAAGCGCACCGTTCATACGCTCGACTCAAAGCCTCGCTGACGATGAGTCTCGCTCAAGCGAACATTAAACAGCGCTGTGAGATCCAGAGTGAAACGCTTGAATTCAGCCAAAAACACAAATGACACAGCGCTGACAGACAGGAGACACGGTCAGAAGGCTTTTAAATCTACAAATGGCCTTCATTTACCATAGATTTACTGTAGTAGCACTAACTACACTGTGGTTTTGTGTCAGAAATGTGGGTATTTGTGTCAAACTGTAATTATATTATTAATGTAGACATGTATTAAATGTATTGAAGGAGGAGTAATGCAATATAATGACAGTATTTTTTGTGATGAAGCTATAGCATTTATGCATTTATACTAAATGTATTTAGACTACGTTTTTACCATGGTATTGATGTGTTATATTTGTGGTTTTAACTGTGATTATCATGATCTAAATGTATGGAAGATCAATTCATTTAATAAAAAAAAAAAAACTCAAACAGTCAGAATTATTACATTTCACCCTATAAATATGAGGTTGCTACAGTTTCTACAGATATGACTGATTTTGATAATGAACGTCAATCTCCATCTGCATCTGAACTCACGCTACTATCGTGTGTTTTTCTAAGAGACAAAAAAATTCTACATTATTATTATTAATATTATGAGGCGACACAAACCTGTTTCTTGATTTGAAACAATATTACTTATTACAACATGTAGAACTAAGAAATGATTTTTTTCTTCTTTCTTAATTTATTTTAAGGAAAAATGACTGGAAAAGTGTAAAGAACTCAAAACACATGAAAACAAACACAAAACATCCTACGGCTAAAAGTAGCTCATAACTTGCCAATTTAGGAGAAAATCTGACAAATAATGGGCCTGTCAATCCTAAATTTAGGACTCCTAAATGTTTGCTCTAGGAGTATTCCACAAACCGCTTTAGCGTTAAAACTAGCTCCTAAATCCGGGAAACGTTAGGAGCAGTGAAGAGGACTCATAAGTCACTAAGACCAAATCACAAACTGTCCTTCCTGATGAAAAAAACAACACACAGACCTTCACAGAAATCCTAATGGTTTGCAAATAACATTAGAAACAGTACAAACCATCAACTTGTGACCATTAGAAAACATAAAAATTCTTTAGTGTGCTCTGGCACAAGTTCTGTTAGGATTTAGTTGAATAGAAGGTGACCAATTACCAGTAGAGACCACCAGGCATCATTACAGTTACCATTAAAACCAGTACAACCAGTAAAACCACTACAAACTCTCTGATGGTTTCTAGAGTTGTTTTTTTCAGCAGGGCTAAAATGGCTGTTTCTGGCAATCTGCCACAGAACATAAAAATTTAAGAAACATGCTGCATTTATTTACACACATATGTTTTCCCACACAACTTTTTTGGTTCTGGAGGTTATCTCAACTCCAAATTCTCCTTTGATTATATCATTGTTTTCATGAACAAGTTGGGCAAGAAGTAACAGCTGTTCTTGTGTCCAGTTTGGTTTTATTTTATGTCTGCATGTCTTACTATCGGCCATGATTATTATACTCTAAGAGGCTGACAATCACCTGAACATATACTTGTTTAATTAGTGACACTTGCATTGCATTTTAAAATCTTTTGTTTTAAATTTATTTCTGTGAATAAATCTCTGACAGAGACTATCAGCCAATCACTGTGCGCATAGTTAATGATCATGATGACATCATCCACAGCAACGAAGTCAACCCCGCCCTTACTCTGAGCTTAAGACTTCTACTCTTTTTCTTAATAAAAGTTTGTCTCTGCAGCTTTGTGAATAGGTTTATGAGAAAACTGTTACTGCTGTTTAAGAGAACTCTTAGTTGGTAGGATAAAATATTTTGTGAATACAGGCCCTGGTTTTTACCACTTTCACATTGGAGCAAAAATCTGCCTTTACACTCAAAAGAAATGAAAAAGTGACATTTATCATGATAAATATCCATTGATATGAAAAAAATTATGGTGATCATGTTTGTCCATATCGCCCAGTCCTAGAAAAAGGTTTGTGACTCTGAAACAGTGAATCATTCGGTTTCTCCATCTCTAGCTCATTTCACTACACTTGTGTTTCTGTCGCTTTCTCCTCTGCAAAACAAATGGTGATTTAGTGCCATTTTGGCCACTTTACACACTTCAGTCTCAGGGATCTTTAACCTACTCATCAGTGACTCTCCAGCTATTGATTTAACGCTGAATTTAAATTCATTTAATGAAATGAGCGCGTCTCACCTGTCCCTGATAGAGTCCGGCGTCCTGAATGGTGCTGTCGGGTTTATTCAGCGGCTCAAACGTGTTGCTCATGTACTTGTTCCACAGCCGCGTCTCCTTCTCGTCCGGGATACTGAACAGCTTCCGCATCTCCCGCTCGATGGTGTCTGTCGGGACAGATGAGCGTTTGTGAGAGAGAATATCTGCACATACACTTCCATTCAAAAGAACAGGATCAGTAAGATTTTAATGTCTCTTCTGCTTATCAAGGCTGCATTTATATGATCAAAAACACAGTAAAAATTGTGAAATATTATTACAATGTAAAACAGCTGTTTTCTGTGTGAATATCTGTTCAACTGTAATTTATTCCTGTGATCTAAAGCTGAATTTCCTGATCATTACTCCAGTCTTCAGTGTCACTGATTTGTGAAGGATCATTTCTAGATAGTATCTTTCACATACTAATAAATACAGCACAACACAAAACAAGCATGTGATCTAATAAAAGTCTGAAAACATTCTCCTGAAAGTGCTTCACAAAGTTAGCATTTGATTAAAGCTGTTCACAAAGTCATAGTTTGTGATTGCTGTCAAATGGATTTTTAAAGCACAAGTTTGAGCTGAGCTCGATATAAATCACCGTTGAGGCTTTAGTTTAGAGCGTGAGTGTCGTTCAGTACCTATAGTGTCTGCTTTGCTGAAGCGGCGCGTGACGACGTTGTCCATGTTGCTGTCTTCGCACAGCTTGAGTTCGGTGAGGTAGACTTCCACCTTACAGTGTTTGACGAACATGCCCTGCTCCACCACCTGAGAACAACACACAGCATCAGCACAACACACAATCCGCTCAAAACTCAGAGACGAGCGCCTGACGAGAGCGACAAAGCGGAGGTTTTATCTGGCGGGTGAGCCGAGGGTTTCCACACATCAGTGTGTTGACACAAGCTAACCGGAGAAACGCTTATTTTAGCAGCACAGGCCGACAGCTGAAGAATTCCTGCCTATTTATTACACGCTGCCCCTCACCAGTGACACCAAACGCAGCGCAAAACCACATTATCTCAGTGCGAGAACCCAAACGCCGGCAGAACCGAAAGCAGAATCGAGCCGCTCGTCCGCCGGGCCCGCGCCTCTCGCGTTCCCTCTCGGCCCCGCCGCGCTCGCCGTGACCTCGGCCGGCTCAAACGCGGACGAAGCTGCCCTGGCTCCAACTGCCCACGAGAGGTTGAGCGGCGCTGCCCGCCGCTCAGCCTCGACTCTTCCCCAAAGCCCAGAAGAGAGAAAAGGTCAACCTCTGCATGCTGCTGCTCACGGTCGAAGTCGCTGAAGCCGCACAGTCATGCAGTCGAAGCCCCGCAGCACAGAAATAGCCCTCATCGCCACCGACAATTCCTCACATACATGGACAGAGGGCTGGAGAGATACCCACACGCCGACCTGAAAGCCGCCTTCGCCTGCACATCTGAGCCAGCGGAGTCAGCGTTTTCACACACACACACACATAATATCATCATTACACACACACACACACACTCACTCTGTATCTGTGCAGCACCACACACACTCACACTGCACTGTTACTACTACTGTAACTGAAAAAGGCCTGTTTATGTTGGAAATGAGAAATTTAATATGGGTAAAAAGATTTTTTTGTAATAGCTCAGCTAAAAATGCATTAACATATTTAAATTGTGAAAGATAAACACGTTTACACATTACTGTATCATCCAGTGCACTGATTTTAAAACACATTACACACACAAAGCACACGAAGCAAAGTGTCTCGATGCGTTAAAGTGACGAGAATGAGATTTCACTGGTCTGATGTGATTATCTGTCATGAAACCACTGCTGAACATCTGATTGTCAGATTGATTTCTACAGCGCTTTATATAATAGGGATCGTTTCAAAGCAGCTTCACAGTAATAAACAAGACAATAATCAACTATGAAACCACACTATAAAATATAATTCATTTCTTTTGATTTCTACATGATGTTTCTCAATTTGTTTTGTTTTAGAAGCATTCATTACAATAAGATTTTCCTTCTATATATGATTATATTTCTGTATATTATGTACATGTAAAAGACTTCTGCATTAGACTATTATTTACTGTACTTCATTTAATTTTGACTATACATTTACAGTAAAGACAAAACACTGCACTAGGATCAAGTTACTCTAAAAAGGTAATTAATTACTAGTTACTAATTACATCTTCAACAGTCTAATTAGATTACTGTTCAAATGACTTATTACTCATTACTTTCTAAATGCTGTATCAACCTCAACAAGTTAATAACACAAGGACAGACGGTTATTTTAATTCTGTTACATATACAGTAGATGACTACATACCAACTCTCACTACTGACTAATTATTAACTATGACTTTTGCCTCAATATACTCATAATTACTGCTTATTAACACACAGTAGCTGTTACGTTTAAGAACTGGGTAGGAATAAAGATTTGGAATAAGGTCTTGCAGAATAAGACTTTAACATGTGCTCTTTAAATATTAATAAACAGTCAATATCTCAGTAATATTCACGCTAATAATCATCTAATTAATGTGAGAATCTGACACTCTGACAGTATTTAAAATGATATTTTAAGCATAGCCTTAAGATTCTGATGTTAAATCCACTTTTGTATAGTATATAATTGTTCTAGAGACTAAACACAGTATTAGGATCAATTACACAAGAAGTAGCTGTAATTAAACGACAGAAACAATCAGAATAATCCCTGAATAATAAAGGGAGAGTAATTAAATGACAGTGATGAGTTACACCCATCAGTGATCAGGCAGCGTCAGTGTTTGCTGTGTCGTGTCGGTGGTGTGTCGGTGTGTTCGGGTGATTTGCGTTTCGGGTGATCGGCAGGGGTGACGTGTGTTTCGGTGACTGTCGGTGTGTTTCGTGTTGGTGATGTGTTTCTGTGGTGACGTGTGTTCCGGGTGGTCGTGTTTCGGGTGACTGTCGGGTGTGTTCTCGCGTGTTTCGGTGAATTTTACTCGTGCGTTTCGTGCGTGTTTCGTGACCGTCGGGTGACGTCTTCGGACTCGCCCTGCCGTACCTTGCGTGCGATGGGCTCCTGTCCCGGGCTCAGGCCGTACCAGCTCAGCAGCTTGTTCCAGCCGTCGGCGGGCAGCAGGATGTAGTCCAGCTCGTCGATCAGGTGCTCCTTGATGCCCAGCACGTCCCCATCTGCAAACACACACACACAGGGTCACGGGAGCCGGCGTCAGGGGCCGCGGGTCGTATCGGGGCCCGTACGACGCACCTTTGAGCAGGCCCGAGTTGTCGACGGGTCCGGGATACACGTTCTGGTCGCCCATCTGGTATTTGTCCCAGCTGTCGAAGCCCACGTACTTCTTCCATTGCTTGAACCAGTGACTGTCCACCAGATACCTGCAGGAAACAGGAAGTGACCTCACACACGGAGCATGACAGAGCACAACACTCGTGTATGACAGATCTGACAGAGAAGAGGCTGTCATTCATCTCAACACACGCGCGCGCGCCGTTTTACTATAATTTTACTGCAGTATGTGTGGTGTTCTGTCAGAGCAGTGATCGTGTTGTTGTTGTGAGTGTGTGTGATCGATCAGTTCTGTCTGTGATTGATCTCTGATCGACTGAGGAGCGAACGCGCTCTGGTGACGCTCGGTGTCGCGCGCGTCGCGGTGTTCGCCCGCGTGTTTTGTAGCGCGTCTCACCAGGTGTCCGCTCTGCGCAGCGGCGTCTTCAGGAGGCTCGCGATCTCTCCTCTCTGCGTCTCCACATCCGCCGCGCCGCCTTCCGCCATCTTCGCTCGCGCACTGCATGCTGGGACGCACCGCTGGCGTCAGCGCGCACGTCGCCGGCCGCGTGACGTCATGACGCGCCTCACCCGCCGTCACCGCTCTCTTTTCGGGCGTCATTCAGTTTTTATTTATTTATTTACTTATTTATTAGTTAACATGACATACAGTCAGCGAAAGTGTGATCACACATTAATACACTGACACAAACACACGCGCTAATCATGTAAATATGTTAATACACACTCACATTCTTATTATTTCAATGAAAAACTGTCTTGAAATATAGTTGGACTTCTTTTTTTAAGAACATCTTTAAGTTTGATCAAACTGATTGTATTCGTTGTTTTTTAGCTTTATAAAAAAAGAAGACCTTAAAGTCCCCATGAAATCAAAAGTGAAGTGTTTTTTGTCTTTTAGTGTGAATGTGTTTTCTTAAGGTTATCTGCAGTATAAGCTAGTGTGTGTTTCAAAACAATGACAAAATACACATTTACAAGATATAAGCATTCAAAACAGTCTCTCACTTCTGCCAATATGGAGCAATGATTTTGATGACATCACGCTGCACTTCAGCTTCTCATCAAACTTTCCGTCCAATCAAATGCTCTCTAGAATTCAATGTGTCCCGCCCCCTACACTATAAATAGATGCTGAAGCTGTGGCTAAAACCAGTGGCTTGTTCACAGAATTAGTATTTTTGGCAGTGGCGAGCCGTGACTTTTTTAACCAGGTATACTGAGAGATAAGATTTAAAACCATACACATTTCCCACCTTATTTGTGAATGAAATTCATCTCCAATCCTTCAGTTTATCTCAGGTTTATGCAGATATTTAAATGCTAGAAAAACAGCTGCTTTTCCAAGTAAAAATGCCGAACAACGTTTACATGCATTATGTTATAATACGTAATATTCAGAGGGTGGGGAGATGTGGGATTCCCACGATTTATGTCTCTGCATCAACTGAAGGATTTTTTCTGATCATTTAAAAAAAAACATTTTTTACTCATTCCCAGTTAAAACCCACCTCGATGACACTACTACAAAAAGAGACCATGCAACAAGCCAAAAATAATAATATCTTTAAAATATTGCCAGGTAACATTGCAAACAACAATAAAATCAGAGAAAAAAATCCTGATGTTTGTTATTATCTAAAATTTTATATACATTTCTATATATTTTTTTTAATTTACCACTTGTTGACAATAACATACATCTTCAACATTTTATGAGACCAAAAATGTAAGATGTTTTCAGTGGACTTTCAAAATTTGAAAATATACAGTTTGTGATGCTTTTTTCATTTGATTTAGTCAAGTTAGTGCTGCATTTTTGGCGATCGAGATCTGGCAGCAGCAGCACATTTCTGACAGCTTACCTCTGAAATCAGCCGCATGTCAGCAAAACACTGAGAACACACAACAATCCTGATGAGTCAAAGCAGTTGAACGGAGGCGAGACAGCTGCGGAGAACCTGCTTTACCAGAAACTTTTTGTTAAAAAAATGTTTTTTTGTAAAGTTGCTCATTCTACTCTGCATTTAAGCATAAAAATTACCTCAAATATGAACTATTTTCATAGTTTTGCTTTCAGTTAGATTAGGTTATCAAGACATGTGGGTGTGCGCTTCAAAAATAATAAGTGTTTATTGTGATATAACTTGTTTTATTTGTGTCCTAAAAACCATTGTCAACTAAGTTACCCACTGATGATATTTCCTCTAGAAGCACACGGATGAATCACTAGAAGTATGTTCTCTCTCTTTCCCTAATATTGATCATCAAACCTGTGTCAAGAGTGGACTCATTGACTGTCAACAGTGTTACACAAGTATTATTGCTGCACATTTTAACAAGACATTTAACTAAAACATTTGTTTATGAAAATATATTTCTAATTATACCACATGCTCAGTAGTTCTAGGCTTCCATGTAAGTAAAGGCCCAAAACACTAAAAATGTCAGCTGTGTTACCCAGTAAAGGCAGCAAACACAGACGGCATTTTATGCACATATTCCTACAGATCACCTTTATTTATACAGCATTTTATACAATATAGATTGTTTTAAAGCAGCTATGTAAGGTCATGTTTGAGTTTTTGGGAAAGAGGGAAATTCTAAATGTCCCCCTAATTATAGAATGACCCGTATGGACGGAACGCCACCGACTTTTGATATGGTAAAGGTAAATGGGGATAGGCATTGATTCAGACAGTGTAGATATGTTTTCCTTTGGGGCCAAAGTCTGGTTTTCCTGCTTGATATTGCAAACTGGTGTGTCTTACCATATTTTTTTAATGTGTTATCGCTATCCATTACCGGCTTACTTACACATTAAAAAAATAAGGTGGATAAACTACTATAAACCTCAAATTTTCATAGTCTACCTTGATCATCAGCCCCATCTGTTTGTTGTTATGTGTGACTTTGTGAAAGATTAGATTAATTTTCATGACCAATTTAAGCAGAAAATCAGGAAAATCCTATCTGAGGGTTGTCCCCCCTATAAATATCACTACAAGCAACTCTCTGCATTGTAAGTAATATAATGGACATGTACTTAAAAGAACTGTGTAAGTAGTAAAACAATATCAACGCGAAAAAGCGTTTTAAGTTCAGAAATGTTTTGAGTCCCCTCCCTTGCCTCACAGTGGTTCAGTCCACTGCCTGTTTCCCCCTTCACTGACACACACAGGATCTGGTGCGAGACAGCAAAGCTCTTCAGTAGTTATGTGTCAGTAACTCAGGCTGTTAAAGTGATTTTATTCACTTTAAACATGGGGTGAAGTGATTCTTTCTCTTTAATACAGATGATGCTGGGTCATTAATAAGTTAGTCATGACAAAAAAAAAAAAAAAAAGTAATACAATATCTTACAGTCTTTGGCTACTTGTCAAAAGATACCCATTCACCAAATAAAAGCTCACTTTAACTCAAAATTTGACCAAAATATGAATAATTTGGGGCTTAACAGTATATGAAAGCTATTAGAAATCAGAAGAGTTTATAATTTGACACATACTGCCCTTACAATTATGTAAGATTCAAGCATTCAACAGCCTGCAGTGCAACACTGTGTTATAAACTTACATCTGCATATATCAAGAGATGAATGTATGTGGTAATAATATATTGCCTCATTGGTGACATATATGGGAATATCTCTCTTGCTATAGATCAGTTTATATCATATTACATACGGGGTTTACTAGATATCCTGTGCAAATCATCATTTACATCAATTATAAAACTCTTCTTTCACCTTCTACAGGAAGAACACGGACACACTTACATCGTAGGAAGTCGTTCCTGGGCCCAGGAACAATGTTGTTGAATGTGACTGTGGAAATCAACAGACATGAACAGTGTGATTCTCATGATCCTGCATCCATTCCTAACACATTTCTAATATGATGTTCTCCATGATATGAGATGATGATGGACTCGTTTCTGAGAGCAGATCAATCTCCAGGACTTTACCTCTGTCTGACATCTTTGCAGAAGAGCATATATTTTGAAAAATGTCTGCTGTATACAGACCCAAAACATCATAACACAATAACCATGAGGTTTAATGTTACTGGTGTGTCACCTTCCTACAATCTGGGTTGTGTATAGATGAGCTGATCAAAGATCTGAATTGATCTGAGAGTGAATAATCACTTATTTGCTCTCTTCATCATACAAAATGATTCTAACACTAAATTGTACCATTACATTTATTTCTGTAAACAATTGTATTATATGACATATTAATTATGTTTTTTTAAACAACTTATGTCATATGTAATATCCTATATTAGTGTTTTGTCCTGCAATTGCTGCTTGCTTTTATATTTCCACAATGAGTCCATATGATTAAAATAAGAACAAATCCAAATTTGTGGTTTCTCGGTACAGACAGTGATCAATATTTACCCCCAGTTGGTTTTAATTCAGCTCCAGCAAGTGCAGGATCCTCAATACTGCCCTCAACCTGATCTGTGAGAGAGAGAAACTGATCAGAATGAAAATACAGAGACATTAAACCACACAAACACATCAGCAAAACAAAGAGGAATCAGCTCAAAGACAACAGTACATTTATCAAAGTTAGGGGTTTTGTTTTTTAATTCAATCGTATTTATCGGTTGCTACTACTCTGTCAAGATTTAAGGAGCGCGGGAGATCAAACGCGAGAGAAAAGAAAGTCATATTGAGGTTTAATTATTAAAGTACTGTGTATGATACTGGAATACTGAATATATTGTCCCTTACGAAAATTAAAAGTGTAACCATGTTTTTTATTTGTAGTAAAACCATGGTCAGTTTTGGTAAGGGAATAATGTCTGATGTTCTGGTAGGATATTTGTTTATTGCTCATGATTCTTTTGCACTGTAGGGTCTGATTAGGTTGAGCTGTTACACTTGAAAAATAATACTCTCATATTCAGAGGTCAAGAAAGTTTCACTGCAACCAGGCAATCAAGCTCATTTCATTACATATTCCACACAAAGAATGCTCCTGCTGCCAACCGTTTTTATTGTGCTGATAATTTCATTTTATTTAGAACATTTAAAATTGGAAATACATTTTTAACAATCATCAACTCTTTCGAAGTGTGACTTTTATCAGTTGAATGAATGTAAATGAAAATATGAATTAATTCAAATAAATGTACATTCTTTTCGTCACTATAGCATATACACAAGAATCAAAGTGAAAGTCTTGAAAGCAGTTATGTTGTGACAGGAAAGACCAGAATCCACAAAACACTTACTGCAAAGTATACATGTAATGCACAGTATTTCATGTAATTCTCATGTAATACAGTGTTCTCATAATTTGCATTACAATACAAATTGCACAAGAACATCCCAATCCATAGACTAATAAGAATAAAATGCAATCTCTTGTGTACTTGTGAACTGTATTTGTTTTAATCAAGAGCTCCAAAGAAAGTAAAATATTTGTGTAATATCAGGTGTCTGAAGATCAAGGTCCCAGTCAAAATAAGATTCTTGTCTGATGGGGGCAACGATTCTCTGGTACTGGCACTGCATCCTCAGGGTCAGCATCAGAATTCTGTTTATGGAAAAGCTGCTCCGCTCCCTTGAAATTGAGAAAGAACTTGTATTATAGTCTAACAATACAAACTGCTTTGAAATCCCATGACACATTGTAAACTTATAATATTTTAAACAAATAAATACACACCATATATATATATATATATATATATATATATACACACCGTTGTGTAACCATTGGATGACTGTATAGCCCTACATATCCTTTATGACTGTGTATACTCTAGTTTTCAGTTAAAATTATTGCATGTATTAGATTTTGCATTTGGACATATTTAGGCATTATTATTTAGGTAAATTTTGTTTGTTTTCCCCCCAAAATGTTCATCTGAAGTGACCATTTTGGCATTATTATTATTACAGAAAAAGCATGGTAAAAGGCTTTACACTGCCAAAGTTGACGGCGCAGTGATTGACCGCAAGCTTGTAAAACAGCATCGGTCATTGACAGATACAGTACATTTAGTACTGTACATTACGTGTGCTGGGGTAAATATGAACAGGTTGAAGCAAATGATCTAAATGAAAACTGTAACTATGTAGATAATCAGCCTATAATGATTGTGATAAATCAAGACAACTTACCCTAAGTATCCTGATGACTGATGATAATGACGATGATATAATTCGTCTGTGCTATTCCTAACAAATCATCTCAACATCAACAATGTAGTGTAGCAGCAGATAAATCCTGAAATAATAATAATAATATAGCAAGTCTTTACACATCATTTTATATCATTAAAATTAAATAGGAAGCCAATGAAAATTTCAGAAGCTTAGAAAACTTTAGAAGCATAAATGTAAACTCTGGAATCACATTTGTAAGTACAGATCAGCAAATGAAAGAGGAGAAAACAGTTGCAAAACTTGCAGTGTGTTAAAAACAAAGTCAAAGTTCCCTTTCGAACAGTCTTTCTCGTTGCGTAGACCGCTATGGGGAAAACTGTTTTACTCTGTACTGAAGCCTGATTTGTTCACGTTTGTGTAGCTGCACAAACCAAGGGTGCTTTAGCCCACAAGAAAGGGCGGAGCCGACCTCTATATAAGTCGGTTCGCAGCGCCATTCATCAGATCATTCTCCTTCAGCGACGAGGATCATCTCTTCGCTGACTCTGCAATCAAGAAGCAGAAGGTGGAAGAAGCTCAGCCTGCAGCTCGCTCCCGCTGAAGAGTCCCGACAGTGGAAGAACCGGTAAGCCTTCCCCTGTGGCCATCCGACACTTAAAAGAGCAAATTTCTGAACAATTTCCTGGTGACATTGTTTCAAATGTCGCGTCACAAGCTTTTCAGTGCAGCGAGATGCTCTGGCCCACGATTGGCCCAGCGCTCGCCTGTACGCCTTTTTGCCTTTTCCCCGACAGCCCTGATCCCTCAGGTCATCGGGAGGATCAAGGAGACTGGATGCTCACTTCTTCTAGTGGCCTCCCTCTGGAGGAACCAGACTTGGTTTCCAGAGCTGATGGAAGTAGTAGTAGTAGAGCCATGGCCCATTCCACGGAGGAAGGATCTCCTCTCTCAGGCCAAGGGCATGATTTGGCATCCCTAACCAGAGTTGTGGAGCCTTCATGTCTGGTGCCTTGACGGGAGCTTGACCAGCTCTCAGAAAGAGTGAGCAATACCATCCTGGAGGCCAGGGCACCGTCTATAAGACGCCTCTATGGCCAAAAATGGCAGGTCTTTTCTGGTTGGTGTTTGGCGTGAAGGTTGGACCCGTGCTCATGTGACGTGTCCCACGTGCTAACCTCTCTTCAAGAACTGCTGGCTAAGGGGTGACCCCTTCCATGCTCAAAGTGTATGTGGCAGCCATCGCAGCAAATTATTCCCTCGAGGCCGGCCATTCACTGGGTAAAAACGATTTTATTGTTAAATTCTTGAAGGGAATTTGATTACTCTTGTCTATCTTGTTAATAAAATTTATTACAACTTGTGTCTTCCTTGTGTTGATAATACAGAAGAGGTTCTACAAGTTAGAGATTCCACCAATCTTTCTTATGTGATGTACTCATAACCACACATCAATTGACACATAATCCAAGAATCATAACGTCAGCTGTGACACGAGTAGCAATCACAATTTCGCGAAAGCGAAATTCACTACAACATGCAAAAATAGAACAATACACCTTTACTTGGCTAAATAACTGAAATAGAACGATCAACTGCACAAACCTCGAGTGAATCATAACTTGAACCGCGGTCTCGCACTGATGCAACATCCAGGTAGGCAGGCCCAGGGCACGCACCACATACGCCCACAGCAGGTTATAATTGGTCGACTGACAGGCTCAAATCTGATTGGCTAAAGAGTATGAGTGACCCACATAGGAGGTGTTCGCTGCCAGGAAATCTCAAAATTGCACACACAAATCCAAGGCGATTCACATTCACAGCCCATTGATGAACTCGTGAATTTTAAAAATTCAAAAATTTTGTACACAGATGTACATCTGTGAATTGTGTTTTGCATTTGTGAAACGTATTTAATGATTATATATTTTTATTTTGTGCACCCGAATTGGTTTTTGTAAATATATATACATATATATATATATATATATATATATATATATATATGAAGAGTTCAGATGCAAAACCAGCTAAATCCATCTGACGTCTTTCTTTAAAAAATGCATTTTTATCAGGCTCAGATGTATAGGTTTATATGTAAGTATGTTATTATATTTACATCAAGCTACTACTGCATATATTGTAAAAATGTCAATTTGGTGTAAAGCTGCTTTGCAATGATATGTATCGTGAAAAGCGCTATACAAATAAATTTGAATTGAATTGAATTGAATTAAGTACCAGTACTTCTGATTGGGCTGAGGCTGGTACAATCACAGACAGTTATTTTGTCTGTGATTTTATTATACAAAATATTGATAACCATTTTGTTTTGGAGTTTTGTATTATTTGGAATTATGTTTTATTAATTTATGTTTCATTTTGTATTATTATGGAAATATGTACAGCAAAGAAAAGCACAGTCACGTTGTCACGATTGTGTGTAGGAGACATAGGAAGACGAAATATAACAAAAAGTCTTTAATAATATCCACAAACCACACACACCAACATAACTTTAAGATGCGACAAAACAACACGGAACTGAATCCAACTTATAAAGGGGTGCTAACAATACAAGCACAGGTGTGGGTGATTAACCAATAAGGACTTAACAAGGAACGGAACAGGAAAGACCATATATGGGCACAGAAGGGAGAAACCAACATGAACAGTCCACAGGGGTGTGACACACGTCTCCATGAGAAATCTTTTTTATCGTGCTAAATTTTATATTCTTAAATGTAAGTTCTCCCTTGTTTTTATCATGTGTAATGTTTGTCATATACATGTAATTTCTTGTTAAAGCGGTGGTTGACTGGGTTTTTTCTAGGCTTGATTGTGTTTATGGGGTGAAGTCTAAGGTGTTAATGCATCATTTTTTAAAAAACGCATAATTTTCCACATAATTTACCTTTATTCTACATCACTCTGTCCCTTCTCACTGGAACGCTCTGATGATTTCCGGGTTTTGTGAAGCCCCTCAATCGCGGGTCCCCCTTGGCAGAAATCATGAACCCGGGGCACGACGTTTGTATTCTGTATTCACTATAGCCTAATTTGTGTTTTACTTTATAGTTTAATATAAAATTTTATAGCTACTCATTTTTCGTTCTTGTTCTGTTTCAATTTAAAGGGTTTGCTGTGGATTAAGAAGAGTTAAATAGGATATAATGTTTATATTAATGCATATTTGATATAATTTTTTATATAATTTTAAATTATATTTAATGTACATACTGTATAAATTAATGCCATTGTTTCGTGAGTTAATTTCCTGTTTTTGGCCGGGTTACGTTTTTAAAGGTTTCTAAACTGGGGTGTTTTTAGGGGCGTGATATTTAAATGACGACTGTTTTCAGCCGCCACATTTATCAAAGTACGGTCATTCGTACGACAGGATTGGCTGCATACGAATGTTTCATGAGTCACATGTGAACTCTGTTGTAAGTTGATTTGTGCGCTCGGATCTACATTAGATCGATAAATGAGGCCCACTGTCTGTATAATGTGTAGAAAACATCACAACTGTAAGGACAAAGAGAAGTGCTGGGGTGAAATCATCTGTTTTAAACGCACCAGGTGAGAGTAGAAAGCTGCTAGCACACTAGCTATATGTAAACATTAGTTGCATAAACATCAATGAGGATCTGCTGTGTGAGATCACGTGAGGCGATCCCTCTGGCATGATGATCCTAATAATATTTTGTAGTGTGTTATGCTCCATGATTTTGTTTTGGGGGTGTACTAGAACATGCTCTCATGCTTAGTGGTTCGAAAAACACATTATTACAATGCCTTTCTCCCCAGCCTGGCACAAATGGCTCAATCAGTTCTGGGTTTAAAAGCGATTCTTACGTTTTAAATATCTTTCTTACAAAAATCCATCGACTTGCTACAGGAGACCCCCGGATGGATGGATGGATGCACTTTATTAGACTTGTTTTGGACTGATAAAGAGAAACACCCGTCTGTGCTGTTCTAAAGCTTTGGAGTGCAGGACAATTTTGAAGTGTTGGATCTTATCGTCAGCCTGCAAGATTGACAATACATGATATTATCATGCTAATGTATTTAATTATTTACATACTAAGTTTCATTGCAAAAAAACAGCTCCAGCATAAGGGCTAAAAGCAGCCTAACATTATCAAAGAACATCATCACGGATTAGCCGAGCCTAATCTAGTGCAAGTTTATGCATTTTAAAAGACACTCGTGTTATAAGTGAAGCTATCTACACTGTATGATGAATAAATCTCTTACCAAACACTGCACACGTCTGCGGCGCGTTACAGTTCTGAAGCGGCCACTCTAGTCAATGCATGTGTTTATACCCGCTGCGGCTCGTTGAAGCAGCTCTCCGCGCTGCATCACTAAAGTTAGGCTAATTCCCCATCTCGCCCCTACCCCTACCGTACATACGTACAGTATGTTACATTTCTACATTGGTAAATACAGAAGAGCAAACTAAATGGGACAGATGACAATAATCACCACCTAAGGAAACAATAACAGGCAGTAATTAAGGTCAAAAGGAAACCTGATGAACAGAAATATGAACAGACAAACATAACCCAGACAGTGTTTTTCATTTGATCTATTTATTTTGTTTATGTGTTTCCCATTGCATGTGAAAGTTACAATTTTGTGTAACTGCTCATTATTGGTTTCCTGAAGGTGTTTGTACAATTATCCATTGATGGATACCCTTCCTATAATGAGTAGGATGTTTGTCTATATGAGGATTTATTATACACATTAATTCTGACATGTTATTTCAGTGACTGAAGTTCAGCTGCAGTATTAATGTAAATGAAAAGAAAGAAGAGACTCTATAATCTATTCTGGTTCAACACAGTTTTACTGATCCTTTATAAACAGTAAACCCAGGATAGAGCATCTGAGTGAATGTGATCTGGACTGTGTGGATGAGGCTCATTGTGTCAGAGACGCTGTAGAAGGACAGAGTTCCTGCACTCACATCCACATACACTCCTACTCTAGAGATATTACCAGACAATATTCCACTGATGATGAACTTCACTGGGAGAAGAGTCACTATCTTATTGTGTCTGAATGAGTAACCGGAGCGAGAGCAGTTCAAACTCCAGGACTGATCATTACGTCCAAACACACACACATTACCCCGTCCCTTCCTGCTGATGCTCTTATATGACACTGATATACACACATCTCCACTCCACTCAATCTCCCAGTAACAGCGTCCACACACACTCTCTCTACACAACACCTGAGGAACATCATCAAATCTGTCTGGATGATCAGGATACGACTGGACTGTGTCAGTGTGAGTAATCACTCTGTTGTTCTCAGACAGACGGAGGCGTTTATTCAGTGTGTTCAGATCCAGAGTGAGCTGATGGGAATCTGATGGAGATAAAACACATCAGAATCAGGAATTATGAATCTGTTTGATGTTTTCATGTAGCTGAACTCTTCATGTTCAGTGTATCATCAGTGTGGCAGTACAGATGAGCAGATATCCTGTGCAAATCATCATTTACATCATCAATTATAAAACTCTTCTTTCACCTTCTACAGGAAGAACATGAACACACTCAGTGAGTTTTTCTGCTTGTTTTCTTACTGACTTACATTGTAGGAAGTCGCTCCTGGTCCTGGGAACAATGTTGGTGAATGTGACTGTGGAAATCAACAGACATGAACAGTGTGATTCTCATGATCCTGCATCCATTCCTAACACATTTCTAATATGATGTTCTCCATGATATGAGATGATGATGGACTCGATTCTGAGAGCAGATCAATCTCCAGGACTTTACCTCTGTCTGAGATCTTCTTCAGCTCCTCTTTGCAGAAATGATCAACATATATTTGGACAAGCGTCTGCGGTTTACAAACCCAAATCATTGTAACACAATAACTAGGGCTGCCCTCGACTAGAGTGAATTTTGTGCCAATATTTATCAAACAAATCCAGCGTTTTGCACATAAACACAATCTGCTTTGCAAAGAAAAAACGTGACTTTCAAACAAATGCAAAGTTATTTGCAAATACAAAACACTATTTGAGAGAAAATGCAGTGGTATGGACAAATATATGTATGATGTGTTACAACTGTGAGACTCATTTGCTTTTTTATGAGGAAACTTGGCTTGATTTTCTCACAAATGCAACTGAGCAACTTTCAAAAAACAGCAGATGGCGCTGTCAGTCAATTTACACTAGTCTCCCGGGACCCAAAACACCAGTTTACCTTTTCAGGGAATACAGCAGACCAATGTGAGTGGGGAACAGGTGAGTTTCTGTCTTACTATGCCTATAGTTAACCATTTAGATGTTTTCACAAAACAACCCTATACTACAATGCAAGTGAAATTCACAATAAGTGCTGTAAAGTTGTTAACATGATTAATTACGTCAAAAATCAGTAGAGACATGGTTAACATTCAACTAAGCAGTCTTTCCCTATAAAAACTGATCCATTCTCCGTATCCTCTGTTGGATCATGGGATATAAAATACATATATATGTTGATACAAGTGTTCAACATTCAAACCAACGCAGGAGTATAATAACAATATATCATGTCACAATATATTGTAATACTAAAATGCAAATGTATTATGGAGAGTGACAATATTGTGTACCAATAATGAAAGTTTAGACAATTTAATTTAGTATCAAATGTGTTAATATCACCCAAGAGGTAATTAATTATTAAAAAAACTGAAAACAGATCACATTATTTAGTACAATATCTAAAACGTTTTAAACGTTGTAACACTGTGCAATCATTTGTGTCTAAAATAATTCCGTATTTTTTCATGCTGATATAATACTAAGTTAAGACCGGGGTTGAAGACCATGCCAGCACGTTTTGTCACACTTTCTTGATGACCACGAAAAGAACTAAAAATACAGATACGAGCATGGCATTGTTAGAAACTGCAATGGGTCTACTTTTATTTGTATATAGTCATAATAACAACAAAACAATGTTCTTTTGTAAAATAAAGAAAACAAACAGGGTGCTTGAAATGTCTACTTTTAAATAAACCAATTCATGATATATTGTTATTATACCCCTGCGCTGTTTTGAATGTTTAACACATGTATAATATTCTATATCCCACGATCCAACAGAGGACAAGAAGTACAGAGAATGGATCCGTTTTTATAGGGAAAGACTGCTTAGTTAAATGTTTAGCCATGTCTCTACTGATTTTTGTACTAATCAATCACGTTAACAACTTTACAGCACTTTTCACTCACATTGTAGAATAGGGTTGTTTTGTGAAAACATCTAAATGGTTAATTATAGACATAGTAAGACAGAAACTCACCTGTTCCCCGCTCATGTTGGTCTGCTGTATTCCCTGAAAAGGTAAAGGGGTCTTTCGGGTCTCTGGAGACTAGTGTAAATTGACTGACAGCGCCATCTGCTGTTTTTGGAAAGTTGCTCAGTTGCATTTGTGAGAAAATCAAGCCAGGTTTCCTCATAAAAAGGCAAATGAGTCTCACAGTTGAGTCTCTCCATACCACTGCGTTTTCTCTCAGATAGAGTTTTGGAGGATAGGAGACTACATTAACGTTTTATTAATTTATTGATAAACTAGTGCTTTCTTTGTTTTTGGCTTATAAGAAAAAGTCGCAGTAGTGGATCCGCCTGATGTTTCATATTACATACAAAAAATATTCTATTTGAATTGGTTCATTGTTTGGATGTCCTGCCCGATGTACTACATTACCACATAGACCAGCCGTTAACATTCTGCCGACTTCACCGTTTCCTGTAGAATTTTTTTTTTCTGCGACTAAGCAACTAATACGATTTTGGTCAACCAAGCCTCTTCTCGTCGTCTAATGGTAACTCGACTATTAGGGGGCAGCCCTAACAATAACCATGAGGTTTAATGCTATTGGTGTGTCATCTTGCTGTGATTTGGGTTGTGTATAGATGAGCTGATCAAAGATCTGAATTGATCTGAGAGTGAATAATCACTTTTTGCTTTCTTCTTCATACAAAGTGATTCTAATGCTAAATTATGTTATTTTCTACTATTATATTTTCTCTGGCATCTACACAAGGAGTCCATACGATTAAAATAAGAATAAACTCAAATTTGTGGTTTCATTATTTACCCTCAGTTGGTTTTAATTCAGCTCCAGCAAGTGCAGGATCCTCAATACTGCCGTCAGCCTGATCTGTGAGAGAGAGAAACTGATCAGAATGAAAATACAGAGACATTAAACCACACAAACACATCAGCAAAACAAAGAGGAATCAGCTCTAAGACAACAGTACATGTATTCTGGAAACATTCACTCTGTCAAATTAAAATATCATATCTGATATATGATTTTTATGAATATAAAAATGTTATTTATTTTATTATTTTTTATTATTATTTTATTATTTTCATTTTAACCTGTTACCTTGCTTGTGTTTGTTCTCTAACTCTTCAGCCAGATGGTTGTGGTTCATCTTCCTCAGGATGTTCACCGTGATCTTCACAGCTTCTTCTGGTCCGAAACGCTTCTTCATCAGATCCACTGTGTCAGGAGCGTCTGCCTTCTCCAGATCAGCAGCTGAAAAGCCTTTATCATTCTTTAAGTGCCATTTAAACCGCTTAAGTTTATCTGTTTCTAGATCATCCAGAGCGGCCAGAAGCTGCTCTGAAACAGACGCCATCACCCTTCACCCATTCACTCCTGCAGGACAAGCAGGAAAAGTCATCAGTTTTTTTTATTACTTTAAAACAAAGAAATTACTGCATTTTAGTTCTATTTATAAACTATTGTCATACACAGTGTCTCAATGACTGATCCTGAAGGTCCATGTAAAATCCATGTAAACGTCAGATCAAGACTGGTTGATTTATGAAGCAATATTCACTTAGCATAAAATATAGGATGTTTGTAAGATGTTGGGATGTTTTTAACCCTCTGGTTGTGTTCGGATTCCTGTCACACTTGTGGTGTTCAAAAATGACCAGACTCCAAACAATTGCTTATAAATCTGTAAATATGCTATATTATCACCAAATATTGGATTCATTCTTTTTGTCAACTTGTTTTCTTTCATTTAAGACTGGTTTCGTGTTCCTATTTGCATCTGATTAATCGTAGGCCTCATTTCTCTGAGAGAAGGTACCTCATTTTTTGAGTGAAAAAAATTATTTTTATAAATAACTTTCACAATATGAGATAAAATTTATAAAAATCTCACACTAATGTGCTTGAATGATTAATCAGGAAGTTTCCTTTTAAATGCTTTTATTTTTTGCAAAATTGCAAAAAGTCACACTTGTGGTGTTCCCGGTCAAAAATGACCGGACTCCAAACAACTGCTTATAAATCTGTCAATATGCTATATTATATTATTATGCTGATTAATTGTGGGCCTCATTTATCCAAAAGTAGGCAAAACTGTACAAAATTGCACAAAGTTACTTGTGGTCTTCCTGGTCAAAATGACCAGATTCCAAACATTTGGATATAAATCTCTTGTTATGGTATATTATCACCAAATATTGGATTCAGTCTTTTTTGTCAACTTGTTTTTTTTTTCTTTTAGGACTGGTTTTGAGTTTCTATTTGCATCTGATTAATCGTAGGCCTCATTTATCCGAAAGTAGGCAAAACTGTACCAAACTGCACAAACTTACAAAATGTCACTGAAAGTGAATGGGGAAGAATGAAAGTAAAAGAAACAACTAATGTTCAGGAGCATTTTGTGCTTGCAAACATAAAGGCCTTGGACAAAAGTTTACAACTAAATGCTTTAGCACAGAGAGAGCTTCAGCTTGATGTTTCATAATATTGTCTCAGTTTGACAGTGTCAGTGTGCAGGATATATAGAACTAAAATAAGAGTTTTGGTTTGTTGTTCCATGAAATGTTATAATGCAAATAATCTTATTGTGTTCTTTCTGGTATGTCACAATGGTCAGATTTAAGTCAGTAAGTTTGAGTCAAATGCGATAACATTAACTAGTATTTTCAGGAAAAGAAAATATTTTCTGGGTCAATTTGACCCGAACACAACCAGAGGTTTAAACTAAGAACATCCGGGCTAAACCAAAACAACACGGAAAAACTCAAGCTCTTGTTATGGGATCTTGTTAACTAGCTACATTTTTGTTTTGTTTTGTTTTGATAGTCCTCACACATTCAGCGACAGATAACTCCAAAACGACTAGTTAAAATGTTCAAAATACTGCAAAGCCACTAATATTTCACAAGCTTCATTTTCATAATGAGCACTGGTCTGTAAAAGATGAGCGGGGTTTTGCATTTCCGTGATCACTTCAACAACAAATCAAACATCTGCACGCGTTTAAAACCGTGTCACATTAAACTCGTCATGTGAGCTTTTCTGAGCGGACACACACGCACACACACGCACACACACACACCAGCACTAACCTCGGCTGCGTCCGAGTTCTTTTATGCCCGTCCCAGAGCAGCTGAAAGACAAAGCTGTGACTCTTGCATAGACTTCCGTATTATTGACAGATAAAGTTGCCTTGATGTCAGTCGTTTGACGTTTGTCAGAGATTCATCCTCGAAACACTTCAATAGATCAATAAGATTCCGCATAAAAACAGAAACACGCTGTGTGTTCGAATTGGTGTCAGATGAAGAGAACACACAATGTATGTTGTGTTTTAATCTGCCTCTGCATCACAAACTGTAGATTTGATCATTTAAAGAAGGAAGAAAGGGACCGTCTGACAAATACAACACGAAGACGAGAAACGTTCAATTGTTCATCCATACGCTTTACTTTTGGAGAAAAAAACTGCGATATAAATGTGGAGACGAGGTCTTGAAACATAAACACACACACTATAAGCTGTCACTTGGTGAAAAAAAAAACAAAAAAAAAAACGTAAATGTTACATGGGGGAAGAGAAGTAGTACATGGAGTCAAGTCAGGGACGCATAAAATTCAAACATTGCAAAAGAAAATAAAGTTTTGCAAAGAAAAATGATAGAACTGAAAAAAATAAACGTGCTTTTTGCAAACAAAAATAAAGAAAGTGTTGTGAGAAAACGTTTTCAAAAAGGAAAAGTTTTCAAGACAAAAATAAAGAACTGCAAAATATAAAATAATTATTATTAACAGCAGTGTTGGGAATGTTACTTTGAAAAGTAATTAGTTATAGTTAGTAGTTACTTCTCACAAATAGTAACTGAGTTAGTAACAGAGTTACATCATTATAAAAGTAACTATTACCAGGGAAAGTAACTATTGTGTTGCTTTTTAAAAAATAAATAAATATATTAAATGACTTGGATGACCCCAATATTAAATATGTTAGATGAATGAAATTTTAATGAAATTTTTAGTTTACTCACCAGACTAATATTAAATATCTGATATAATATTATAATTATAATTAGCATTCAGCTTTAGCCATTAGAACTTTAGTAATTAGAATAAGCATGTATGAATGCATGTTTGTCATGTTGACTGAACTTAGGACTGGTGCTGATATTGTTTGTAATTTAGTGTTTCTATGAACGTCTTGTTACTACCACGAATTCTACTATTAATAACAATATGAAACACACTAAGATTTAATGAGCTGCTGGGTTCATGAATATTAATCACGTTGTCTGCGTTTGCTCGAACTGATTTGCTGTAATCAAAACTGGGACGATAATAGGTGAGCGCCAGCCAATGAGATTGCTGTTTGCACATTAGTTCCGCCCACTACCGGAGAAACCAGCAGTTCTTAAAAGCTGAAGTATTCCAAAGGAGCTCAGTTGTTTTGAGAGGAAAATACAACAAAGAATATCGTTTACACGTAGCGCGTCAATTCTGCATGGTATAAGACTCTGTCGCTCTGTGTCTTTCTTTGCGTGTGTGAGACAAAGTGACGATAGTCGTGTGCCTTCACACTAGAGTTTACAGCTCGTCAAATACAGGTACACTGCGCATCCATTCAGATGAACTGAAAAATAAAATTATAATAATATTATAATAAATGATAGTAACGCCGTATTTTATTGGCAGTAATGGTAACGGCGTTGTAACGCAGGAAACAGTAATTCGTTTGATTACTCGTTACTGCAAAAAATAACGCCGTTTATTTATAACGCCTTTATTCCCATCACTGATTAACACTGATGGTCTAGTTGTCAGAAGGTGACTGCATTTTTATTGACACATTGGATTTTCTTGCAGCTGTTCATGTCTAAGACATTGGCTGCGTTCGAAACCGCATACTTCCCTACTGTATAGTAGGCAAAAAGCAGCAGGCGAGCGAATAAGTATGTTTGAATCTTCAGTATTCATAAAAGAGTAGGCGAGAATTAGTAGGCGAGTGCACCAATTCTCTCGAGATTTGGACAAACGTATACTTAATTTGCATTCTACTTACCTACTATATAGTAGAGAGAAAAGAGTATGTGAAGAAAGAAGTACATTAGAATCTGCTTGAGCCCAGATTCTGCATGTAGGGATAACCACAGGCTGGAGCTTCTGCGCTGGCCAATCAGCGGTGACCATACTTATACGAAACATGGTGGCAGTAAGGCGTATATATAGAGTATATGTTAACTGCGATAGCTTATTAAAATTGTCATATGGAATTACCTTTGTGCCAGTAAAAATGAATGCACAATTTCAAGAAACTTAATATGACCTGACTCTGAATAAAATGTCTTTGAAACTGGAAAAAAAAAATAAATTGCAGACAAAATCTTTGACTTGAACACACTGCAAGTTTAGCGTCTGTTTTCTCCTCTTTCATTCGCTGATCTTCTAAAATTTTCGTTCACCATTCTGGCAAAAATCTCTCGTGGGGGCGGGGCTAGCAGCAGTGTTTTCTCGTTGGCTAATGAGTTTTTGATTGACAGCTTCTTGACCTGGAAGTGAAGGCATTACTTGTGCCAGTGTGGATGTGAGCATCTGTTAGGAGTTTTGTTTTTTTCAATTCAATCGTATTTATCGGTTGCTACTAAGGAGCGCGGGAGATCAAACGCGAGAGAAAAGAAAGTCATATTGAGGTTTAATTATTAAAGTACTGTGTATGATACTGGAATACTGAATATATTGTCCCTTACGAAAATTAAAAGTGTAACCATGTATTTTATTTGTAGTAAAACCATGGTCAGTTTTGGTAAGGGTATAATGTCTGATGTTCTGGTAGGATATTTGTTTATTGCTCATGATTCTTTTGCACTGTAGGGTCTGATTAGGTTGAGCTGTTACACTTGAAAAATGATCATATTCATACTCATATTCAGAGGTCAAGAATGTTTCACTGCAACCAGGCAATCAAGCTCATTTCATTACATATTCCACACAAAGAATGCTCCTGCTGCCAACTGTTTTTATCGTGCTGATAATTTCATTTTATTTAGAACATTTAAAATTGGAAATACATTTTTAACAATCATCAACTCTTTCAAGTGTGACTTTGATCAGTTGAATGTAAATAAAAATATGAAGTAATTCCAATAAATGTACATTCTTTTTTTCACTATAGCATATACACAAGTATCAAAGTGAAAGTGAATGCAATTATGTTGTGACAGGAAAGACCAGAATCCACAAAACACTTTCCGCAAAGTGCACAGTATTCTCATAATATACAGAATATGTTTAAAATTCATTATATGTTTTAAACACTGCAATGATCCTTTCAACAGTTCCTGTTACAGTATAAGTTACAAAACAGTAAATGTGTATGTTATGTAATGGAGTGCAATATCAGTCTTTACAGGGATAACATCATCTCAACATCAACAATGTAGTGTAGCAGCAGATAAATCCTGAAAGTCTTTACACATAATTTTATATCATTAAAATTAAACAGACACTCACATTCACCCTGGCGCAAGTAACACCTTAACTTCCAGGTCAAGAATCTGTCAATCAAAAACTCAGTAGCCAATGAGAAAACACAGCTGCTAGCCCCACCAGCAGTTCCTGCAAGACGAAGGCATTGATGCTATGGACTGGCCCGCCTGTTCCACAGACCTGAATCCAATTGAGCACATCTGGCCTTATCCACATCTCGCTCCATCCACCAACGCCACGTTGCACCACAGACTGTCCAGGAGTTGGCGGATGCTTTAGTCTAGGTCTGGGAGGAGATCCCTCAGGAGACCATCCGCCACCTCATCAGGAGCATGCCCAGGCATTGTAGGGAGGTCATACAGGCACGTGGAGGCCACACACACTACTGAGCCTCATTTTGACTTGTTTTAAGGACATTACATCAAAGTTGGATCAGCCTGTAGTGTGTTTTTCCACTTCAATTTTGAGTGTGACTCCAAATCCAGACCTCCATGGGTTAATAAATTAGATTTTCATTGATAATTTTTTGTGTGATTTTGTTGTCAGCACATTCAACTATGTAAAGGACAAAGTATTTAATAAGAATATTTCATTCATTCAGATCTAGGATGTGTTATTTTAGTGTTCCCTTTATTTTTTTGAGCAGTGTAAAATTTTATAGCTACTCATTTTTCATTCTTGTTCTGTAATTGTCCCGAATCTGGTCCTGGACGGCAGTCTGCTTGCCACCAGAGGTCGCCTTGCCATTCACGTTACACTGACTGTTGCACCACACCCCGGACTACGTTCCTCATCATCCATTGCGCTGATTACACGCACCCAATCAGACACTGTATATAAGCCCAGACTATTGTACAGCATTTAGCACTTGTTTTCTGTTAGCTGCGTTAT
Organism: Labeo catla; assembly: GCA_012976165.1. Classification (NCBI taxonomy): domain Eukaryota; kingdom Metazoa; phylum Chordata; class Actinopteri; order Cypriniformes; family Cyprinidae; genus Labeo; species Labeo catla. The sequence goes on along the minus strand of VONZ01001259.1, from coordinate 22,143 downwards.
GGTGCCACATCCTAGTTCTAGTTATTCCTTGTGATCTAGTTTTGTCATTTGTGTCTTGACCCTAGCATTATTGGATTCTTGCCCGTTGTGGATATACCTTTTGCCTTTTTGTTTCGGATTCTGTTCGCCCCTCTTATGGACTCACACCTGCCTGTTTAGATTACTAATTTGCTTCGCCCCTTAGATTACGTTCACCGTTGATCAACCCTCGCCTGTGTCACGGAATACTCTTACGTCTTGCTGTCTGTATACCTGTTTGCCTGAGTCCGACCCAGCCTGTTTACGACCATGTTTCTGTCTAAAGTCAATAAAGCTTTGCGTTTGGATCCGCCCGCTCCTCGCCTCGTTCCCTCCGTAATAGAATACTCGGCCGCAAAAGGATCCAGCAGTTTTTCGCCTGGACATTGGCCAGGTATGAACACAGCAAGATTGTTAGTAGCCCTCAAGTAAGGCAAACGATCACTTGAGGACTACACAAGAGAATATTTAGCCATAGCTAATGATTCTGATCTTCCGGACTGTATGTTAATAGACTTTTTTTGCAGTGGCATTAACCAGCCACTGAAGTCAAGACTCGTTTGCAAGGCACCAAGTTCCTCCTTTAGTCAGTTTTTGGACTTTGCTTTGTTGTGTGTGGGCTCACCATTCACTGTGGGTGTCGCGGAGGAGGAACGCGACAACGTGATAATGGTGCCCGCAAAGTTAGACAGCTACGAACCCCAGGACAGTCTGCTATGTTGATCGGTACTCCAGTGATTAAACACGCTCATGAAATGGCGGCTGCGCTGGTGCGTGCTCGCAAAATGGTGGCGAAAACAATGCTCCGTCATGTCACTGCTGCCATTTCTGTGTCAAGTCAAGTCACAGCTGATCTTCATGAGCCAAGTCACAGCCAAGGACGTCAGCTGTGAATGCCCTGTCTGTCCTGTTCCGGCCATGGAGGCCATATATGAACTCTCTGCCTGTCATGTCACGGCTATGGAGGCCGTCAATGAACCCTCTGCCCATCCTGTTACAGCTATGGAGGCCATCATTGAAGTCTCTGCACGTACTGTCACGATGATGGTGGCAGTTTATGAACTTTTAGCCCTGTCTGTAAAGCTTACGGGGACTGTTAATAGGCCCACTGTTTTCCATGCCTCTCTCTTTGTTGCTCTGTCTACCTCTTCTGTCCCTGTTTTCCCCAGGTCTCAGTCCATGCTGTGGGTGTCTGCTCCGCCCTGGTGGGCTCCTGCTCCATCTGCTCCGCCCTGGAGGGCTCCTGCACCATCTGCACTGCCCTGGTGGGCTCCTGCTCAGTCTGCTTTGCCCTGGTGGGCTCCTGCTCTGCCGTGGGTGTCTTCTGTCCTGCTCTGGTGGTCTTCTGCTCCACTGTGGGGATCTTCAGTCTCGTCTTCCCTGCTGTGGTGGACCCTAGCTCACCCTGCTCTGCCGGTCCTGCCTGAGTCCCCAGGTCCTCCACATGGACCTGGCCCTCCAGTCCTCACCTTGTCTCCCCCCCCATGTCTAGTTCCGGGTTTTATGAAAAAAGGAAATGTGTTATGATTGGTTAGCTGTCCCGCTGCACTGCGATTGGTGAACAGCTTGGGCGTGGTTCACTACTGCCAATTTTTAATATAACTTCGATTGCGTTTGTCTGAAAGAAGGAAGTCATATACACCTAGGATGCATGGAAGGTGGGTACATTATATGCTACAGTAGTGTTGGATCCTATCGTCAACCTGCGAGATCGCCGATACATGAAATTATCATGCTAATTTAATTGTTTTACATACTTAGTTTCATTGCCTGAAACCAGCTCCAGCATAAGGCTAAAAGCAGCACAACATTATTAAAGAACATCATTACTGATTAGCCTAGCCTATTCATCATTACTGATTAGCCTAGCCGATTTCATAATCGGTTAAGATTTTAAAAATCCTGTAGTGTGAGCTCGGCTTTACATGGGAAACACACGGCAGCAGGATGCACTATAGCAAGATGGCAAGCCGGCAGAGCCAGTGTGATGTTTTGGGCAATGTTTTGCTGGGAAACCTTGGGTCCTGCCATCCATGTGGGTGTTACTTTGACACATACCACCTACCTGAGCATTGTTGCAGTTGCAGTTCCATGTACACACTTTCACGGAAATGGTAGTTCCTGGTGAATGTGGCCTTTTTCAGCAGGATAATGCACCTTGCCACAAAGCAAAAATGGTTCAGGAATGGTTTGAGGAGCACAACAACAATGTTGAGGTGTTGACTTGGCCTCCAAATTCCCCAGATTTCAGTCCAATTGAGCATCTGTGGGATGTCCTGAACAAACAAGTTCAATCCATGGAGGCCCCACCTCACAACTTATAGCACTTAAACGATCTGCTGCTAACATCTTGGTGCCAGATACCACAGCACACCAACAGGGGTCTTGTGGAGTCCATGGCCCGATGGGTCAGGGCAGTTTTGGCAGCAACAGGGTGACCAACACAATATTAGGGAGGTGGTCATAATGTCATGTCTGACCAGTGTATTGCCTTACATGAAAACATATATGATATCACTACTCTGGTATAGGGACATTTCCTATATATATTCGCATTGGTAAATACAGAACAGCAAACAAGGTAGCAAACTAAATGAGACAGGTGACAATAATCACCACCTAAGGAAACAATAACCGGCAGTATTTAAGGTCAAAAGGAAACCTGATGAACAGAAATATGAACAGACAAACAACAAAACTACACATAACCCAGACAGTCTTTCAGTTTATGTATTTATTTTATGTGTTTCCCATTGTGAAAGTTACAATTTTGTGAAACTGCTCATTATTGGTTTCCTGAAGGTGTTTGTACAATTTCTTGCGTCTTGCAGATTGGTTTCAATGGATACTCTTCCTATAATGAGTAGGATGTTTGTCTATATGAGGATTTATTATACACATTCATTCTGACATGTTATTTCAGTGACTGAAGTTCAGCTGCAGTATTAATTTAATTGCAAAGAAAAGAAGAAACTCTATAATCTATTCTGGTTCAACACAGTTTCACTGATCCTTTATAAACAGTAAACCCAGGATAGAGCGTCTGAGTGAATGTGGTCTGGACTGTGTGGATGAGGCTCATTGTGTCAGAGACGCTGTAGAAGGACAGAGTTCCTGCACTGTGATCCACAAACACTCCTATTCTATAGATACTACCAGACACTCCTATTCTACTGATGATGGGCTTCACAGGGAGTTCAGTCTCTATATTATTGTGTCTGAATGAGTAACTGTAGCGAGAGCAGATCAAACTCCAGGACTGATCATTACGTCCAAAGACACACTCAATTCCCTGTCCCTTCCTGTTGATGCTCTTATATGACACTGATATATATACACATCCACTCCACTCAATCTCCCAGTAACAGCGTCCACACACACTCTCTCTACACAACACCTGCTCATACACATCAAATCTGTCTGGATGATCAGGATACAACCAGACTGTTTCAATGAATGTAATCGCTCTGTTGTTCTCAGACAGACGGAGGCGTTTATTCACTGTGTTCGGATCCAGAGTGAGCTGATGGGAATCTGATGGAGATAAAACACATCAGAATCAGGAATTATGAATCTGTTTGATGTTTTCATGTAGCTGAACTCTTCATGTTCAGTGTATCATCAGTGTGTCAGTACAGATGAGCAGATATCCTGTGCAAATCATCATTTACATCAACAATTATAAAACTCTTCTTTTTACTGTGAACACATGAACACACTCAGTGAGTTTTTCTGCTTGTTTTCTTACTGACTTACATTGTAGGAAGTCGTTCCTGGTCCTGGGAACAATGTTGGTGAATGTGACTGTGGAAATCAACAGACATGAACAGTGTGATTCTCGATTTGGGTTGTGTATACATGAGCTGATCAAAGATTTGAATTGATCTGAGAGTGAATAATGACTTATTTGCTCTCTTCATCGTACAAAGTGATTCTATCACTAAACTGTACCACTAAATTAATTCTGTAAACAATTGTATTATGTGTCATATTATGTTTTTTTAAACAACTTATTATGTCATATAATATGCCCAAACCTCCATTATAATTTGAAAACCTCACTTTAGAACTAGTAACGAAAGAATGTTGAATTGCTTCATTGAAAGCTTACTGTATTACTGTAGTAAAAGCTCACTATATTATATAGAGTATTATGAGAGAAAGAGATGGACTGAACGATCGTGATTACCTGCATCTGATACAGCATTCATTCTTCAGCTCAATCTCATATTCAAAAACATTAGTTAAAACATTAGTTTGAATATCCGCTGATTAAAGATCTTAATGTATAACGTTATATCATAACGTCATAACGTTAATCATCTTTCATCTGTTAAGAGTGATTTCTGATGACAGCGCTGCTCACTACATTTGTTAACTGCATCAAGCTGTTGTTTAAAGTCAAAATAACTTCCGTTTGTAACAGTGTTTATTTTTTTTTTAATATATAAAAGTCTTTACTGCTGACTTGTAAAAACAGTCTCGTCTCCATCTAATGGAGGAACAATGCAACTAAAATCACCATCACGAACAGATGCACAGTTTTTCAATACTAGACACTTATTAAATACTAATATTATTCATATAAAATATTTATATATTTGTTGAATAATAATAATATTTAATAAATAACAACAACAGCCACCATAAAAGTTGCTAGGCAATTCATTTTTCATTATTCATTATTCAGATTTTGCCAAAACTACATGCTCTGGAACAAATAATAGATTCATGAGACCAAGGACTACCATAAAATTTAACCATAATGAATTATACCTCATGTTTAACCACTACAGAGACATCAGAGCCAGTAGTATATTCCAGAAGATCTGGCCAAGGTGAGGCTTCTCTCAGTGGGTTCATGAGCACAGAATGGCTGCTGACCATCTGGAGCCTACATGTCCGAAAACGCTGATGCAAATTTTCAAATAGATCAGTGTTTCCCAACCCTGTTCCTGGAGGCACACCAACACTACACATTTTCCAACTTTTCCTGATCAAACACACCTGAATCAACTCATCATCTCGTTAGTAGAGACTCGAGGAACAGAAATATATTGGTCAGATAAGGGAGACATCCAAAATGTGCACTGTTGGTGTGCCTCCAGGAACAGGGTTGGGAAACACTGAAATAGATGTTATCTTTATTAACAAACTGCATATTTGAACCATAAACAAGTACATTCTCGTCTGAAAACCTCTTAAAACGGTAAGTACCTAACCTACAGAAGTACTTCGCTGTAAGAAGTACCACAAGCATAGTGATGCAGTTACAAACGGTGAAACAGCTGTTGGAGTTCTGCTGGACTATAATATTGCATTCTTATTAGCCAATCAGATTCAAGGACCAGAAAGAACTGTTGTGTAAGTAAGGGATAATCAACGGTGTGTCGCGTATTAAAGGATTTTAAATGCACGACGTGGAGGCATAGAACTGCCCGATGTGAAGTGAAGCTAGCATTTATTTCAATTAATTATCGATTGATTGATCGAGAGAAAGAGAGATGACAGTTGTGTGTGCTTATTACCTGCCTGCTGCGCGTCTCTCTCTGCAAACAACTAATTCATTCACGAACAGCGATCTAGGCTATTTTATTAATAAAAATTGCAAGGAAGCGTTGACAACATGTTTATGTATGTGCGCAGCGTAATGTGATCTCCGACCTCTCTCTGTGTGTGTGTGTGTGTGTGTGTGTGCGTGTGTGTGTGCGCTTGTGTGCATCAATTAAAGCAGCGCATTAATATCGAACTGTGATTAAACTGACTTGGAACTACCTGTGCATTAAACAGTTTTACGGCATACCTGCCAGCCAATCAGAATCCAGTATTCAGACAGAGCATGGAATAATATCCTATATCAGTGTTTTGCCCTGTAATTGCTGTTTGCTATTTTCTCTGGCATCTACACAAGGAGTCCATATGATTAAAATAAGAATAAACCCAAATTTGTGGTTTCCCGGTACAGACAGTAATCAGTATTTACCCTCAGTTGATTTTAATTCAGCTCCAGCAAGTGCAGGATCCTCAATACTGCCCTCAACCTGATCTGTGAGAGAGAGAAACTGATCAGAATGAGAATATAGTGACATTAAACCACACAAACACATCATCAGAACAAAGAGGAATCAGCTCTAAGACAACAGTACATGTATTCTGGAAACATTCACTCTGTCAAACACCAATTATAGAAAATGCAGTATTTCCTATATGAAATATATGGTTGATCTTTTGATTCATATATTTGATATATGAGCCTTGTTTAGTGTAACTATTTAATTTTATTTTTAAGACACAGTTAACAATTTAATTTTCATTTTAACCTGTTACCTTGCTTGTGTTTCTTCTCTAACTCTTCAGCCAGATGGTTGTGGTTCATCTTCCTCAGGATGTTCACCGTGATCTTCACAGCTTTTTGTGGTCCGAAACGCTTCATCATCAGATCCACTGTGTCAGGAGCGTCTGCCTTCTCCAGATCAGCAGCTGAAAAGCCTTTATAATTCTTTAAGTGCCATTTAAATCTCTTCAGTTTTTCTGTGTCTAGATCATCCAGAGCATCCAAAATCTGTTCTGAAACAGACGCCATCACCCTTCACCCATTCACTCCTGTAGGACAAGCAGAAAAACACCTGAAGATACAGAAAGTCATCTGATTTGTGATAAACAGTTATAATTACTTTGTAAAGAGTAAACAATTGCCTTTGAGTTTTATTAATGAGCACAAAAACTATTGTAATATGTTTTCGAAATTACTGTTGTGTATTTATTAACTTACCATGAAAACTGAGGACGCTTGTGAGTTTCTTGTTCTGTACTTGAATCTAGAAAAACAGCCCAGAAACTGAAATGAAACCTGTTTTTCAAATGACATGACATCATGGGCAAAGTATATATGAGTTACAGGAATTTCCTTTTGTAGCATTGTTGTACTGTGCTGTTATGCAAATCAGACCTCAGAGACAGCATGTGGTTTGTTCTCATTGGGTTAGACAAACCTTATGCAATAACCCGGGTGTTCAGTAATGTGCCTGCTGCTTAAGAGATGTGTAGTTTTAGTAAACTCACATGTTTAACTATAAAGTATACCAGCATCCAGGTAATCTTTATACGCCACATAATAACAACCCAAATGTGACGTTGTATCGGCGTAAATGGGCTATATGAACATGGATGGATGTTGCTGGAGTTCCAACGCCTTCAGTGAACTGGGACGCAGCCAGTCTGCCCGAAGCAGGGCAAGTTCAAACAGCACCTAGAGATAATGTTCAGCAGACCCCTGAGGAAAAAAAAAAAAGAATGAATGAGGATGAACAAAATGTAGGTTTGGAAAATAGGTCATCTGCCATGTTGACGTTATCATGTTATAACAAGCACAACAACGTAAAAGATGTGAACAACTGGTTTAATTCATCTATCTGTAAATGTATTGAAAGTGTTGCAACTTGCTGATTTTGTGGTCTTATTGATGAATCAGCCTCACATTTATTTTATTGTAGTAGAACTAATACATTGTAAGGCGGACTCGTAGGAAGCGTGTAAGATCCAAGTGCGAGCTTTATTTATACAGTAGTCAAACAGGCAGGGTCAATATCCAAACAAACAGTGTGACGAAGGCAAAACAATAGCGTAATCCACAAAACAGGCAGAGTCCAAAAACCAGAGAGAGCAGTCCAAAAAGTGACAAACGAACAGGGCTGTGAAACTTGGCAAAAACTATGGCAATGAACGAGGCAAACTATGGCAGAAAACAAAGACAATGCAACAAAGCAAAACCGTGGCAAATAACAAAAAACAAGGCAATGAAAACAGGGAAACGCTTGGTAGAGTCCACTAGAGCAAAACAATACTTTGCAATGTCTGTTTGGAAATGGCCTCCCTTTATGGCCACCAAACAGGAAGTTACCAACGAGACAGCAGAGGGAGCAGCAACAGTCAGTTCATGGGTAAGGGCTCCCTCTGCTGGCGTATAATCCCAGGGCACGACCCCTGGCACTCAAACAACAACAGTCCAGGAGGGTGGGGGAACAGAGGCAACACAGGGGGTGGGACGGAGGGCCAGGTCCATGTAGAGGAGGTGGGCCTGGATCGTGGAGCAGGGACAGACAGTGAAGCACTGGAGGGCCTGGGCCGTGGAGCAATGGCAAAGTAGGAAGCCATGGTGGAGTAGGCAGAGCAGGTAGAGCAGGGAGCCATGGCGAGGCAGGCAAAGCAGGCAGAACAGGAAGCCATGGTGAGGTAGGCAGAGCAGACAGGAACAGAGATATCCACAGTGGAACTAGTGACATCCATAGCAGAGCGGTGTGATCACGGACGACTTCCTTGGCCGTGGCATGACAGGTAGAGAGTTCATAGGAGGACACCGCCCCCATAGGAGGATCTACAGCAGGTGCTGACACCTCTGGAGGCATGGGCGCAGATTCTTGGGCAGACATGGCAGTGAGTTCATAAATAGACGCCACCTCCTTTGGAGGATCTACAGTGTGAGCTGATACCTCAGGAGGTACTGGCGTGAATTCTTGGACAGATGAGGCCTCTGGAGCAGACTCGTGGACAGATGAGGCCTCTGGAGCATACTCATGGGCAGACGAGGCCTCTGGAGCAGACTCGTGGACTGACGAGGTCTCTGGAGCACAGTGTGCAGCCCACACACTGAAAATGGCAACGGCCATTACAGGCAGCACAGTAGATAGTGGGATGTCTGTTGGCCTTGAGGGTGTGGATGCTGTGGACTTGTGGCTTGGGAATGTGAGTTCTGCGTGGCTTGGGTCAGTTGATACATGATGAGGCTCTAGGGGATCAGCTGAGACGTGATGAGGTTCTTGGTGGTCAGTTGTGACGTGAGGAGGCTCTAGAGGATCAGCTGAGATATGATGTGATTTGGGAAGGTCAGAGGGGACCTGGTTAGGTTCTGGTAGGACAGCAGTTTCTTGACTTGATTCAGGGAGGTCTGCCGTGACTTGACTTGACTCAGGGAGGTCTGCTGTGGCTTGACTTGACTCAGGGAGGCCTGCCGTGACTTGACTTGACTCAGGGAGGCCTGCCGTGACTTGACTTGACTCGTGAAGAACAGCTGTGACTTGACTTGGCTTCAGATCAGCTGTCTTGACTTGGTTCATGAAGGTCAGCTGTGGCTTGACTTGGCTCGGGAATAACAGCAGCAACTTGACTTGGCTCATGAAGATCTGCTGTAACAGCTTGCTCATGAAGATCAACTGTGGCTTGGCTTGGCTCATGGGCGACAGCAGCAACTTGACTTGGCTCATGAAGATCTGCTGTAACCCAGCGATTCAGGAACAACAGCTGTTTGACTTGACTTGCTGCTGTGACTTGTTGACTCGTGGAGAACAACAGCAGTGTCTTGGCTTGATTCATGGAGAACAACAGCTGTGTCTTGGCTTGACTCATGGAGAACAACAGCTGTATCTTGGCTTGATTCATGGAGAACAACAGCTGTATCTTGGCTTGACTCATGGAGAACAACAGCTGTATCTTGGCTTGGCACAGAAAGTGTAGCCCTGACTTGACTTGACACTGGAGGATCAGGCATCACTTGATTTGCTTTGGGTGCAGCATACATGGCGAGATGAGATTTGGATGAGATGATTTTGACTTGATGAGGCTCAGGCATGGCAGCCATCTTGGCCGGGGACTCAGACGGGGCAAAAAGCAAAACCGTGGCAAATAACAAAAGAACAAGGCAACAAAAACAGGGAACCGCTTAGTAGAGTCCACTAGAGCAAAACAATACTTCGCAAAGTCTGTTTGGAAATGGCCTCCCTTTATGGCCACCAAACAGGAAGTAACCAACGAGGCAGCAGAGGGAGCAGCAACAGTCAGTTCATGGGTAAGGGCTCCCACTGCTGGCGTGGCGTTACAGAATAAGTTTTCATCTTTTAACCCTTCTAATGTGACCCACAGTTTAACCCTAAATATATTACTTATTTAAAAAAAAGACATTTCTTTATTTGATGTGCAATTTTTTTCATCCACAAGCAAAAGTGGCTTAAATCTCTGATGATTTCATCTTTTTCTTGGTTCTCTCATGTTATCAGAGGCTTATAAATAACAAAGGAAAAAGCAGGGGTATGCGTTTTGATGAATTATTCAGAGATATTTAACCTCATCATTGTGCTTTTTCTCTGTGTATTTAATCTCAAACTATGATTTACGCAAGCCTGTGATATCTATGCTATCTTTTTGTTTGGTCATTATGATTGTTCATTGTGTTTTTGGGTGCGTATTTAAACATGTTCACCTGATTTTTATTATTCTCAGGTTAGTTAAGTCAAATAGTTTAGTCAAATCTGATCTAAATTACAAGCACTTCAAAATACTTTGAATTTTGGACCAGGACTTCTCTGTGGTTTGTTCTGGCTTGGCAATAAATAGCACTGAAGAGGAGGAGAACTGACAGAAAATGTGATGTACAGTACCAGAGCTGAACGTGTCCCTTGCTAACATTTTCACCAAAGTGACAGTGACTGAAGAGACAACAAAAGTTCACGAAACCCACATCGAGTTGCTGGAGAAACGGTGTGCATGCTTGGAGACCAAGTTTGAAAAGGTAAGGGAAAAGACCTGCGACGTGTAGTCGAAATCTCGACGACAAAACATTAGAATTGGTGGAATAAAGGAAGGTGATCCTACTGAGTTCGTGACGAAATGTCTGGACCAAGTACTGGGCGAAGGGAACTTTGACAGTCCAATTAAGATTGATAGGGCACACTGATCACCACATCTTTCAAGAGATGGCCGGTCTCTGCATTTATTGTCCAAGTTCATCATTATCAAGTGAAAGAATGCATTCTGTGCCTGGCAAGATCAAAACCCCTGGAATATGATGGTAAAGTGGTACACATCTTCCCAGATCTGGCTGCCGACGTCTTGAAACAGAGTCAGAGGTTAGACAACATCCAAAAGAAATGCAGGGAGCACGAAGTGAGAGGTCGATTTCGTTGTCCCTTCAAGTTCACTGTGACTGTGAAGGACAATGAAACAAAGGTTTTTGATTCACCCGAGATGGCCGAATCATATCTTTGGAATGTGGTGGAAAACTGGAGAAATGGAGAAGCCACAGTGACAATGCGATCAGAAGAAATGAAATGAAGTCCATATAGCACCCTATTTGATAAACTGAAAGGACTGTATCACTTCTGTTGTATTTTGTGAGATAAGTGGTGAACTATTTAAATAGAAGAATGCCAAGTGGCATCAAGGGTGAGTTGATAGATGCAAATTTTGGGGTGGAGAGCATCCATAGTCGTTGCATGGGATGCAATAACTGGGGGCAGGAGGGGTAGGAATGGAACTATGTTCTAATTCAAAAGGTTCATATTGTTCATGTTCACACAAAGGTTACATTTTTAAATGGGAAGGTTCACTTGACAGCTCTTATTTAAAGACATCAGCCAGAGCATGTGTTATTTTATGAACCGAGTAACAGAGTAAATGTTCATGGTGGCAGCACATTGATTTTGTTAAGATGGAATATGCGTGGAATTACTTGTCCAATCATAAGAGGAAACGTTTTTGCGGATCTCAAGATATCGGGTGCAGAAATAGTTTTCCACCAAGAAACGCATATTAAAACTACAGCCAAGTTTAGTATTAAAGTCCCATGGATGTCTCAAGTCTACCAATCAAACTTTTCTACCAAAGCTAGAGGTGTAGCAATAATTATTGATAAGTCTGTTCCCTTTATACATAAACAATTAAGGATAGAAATGGCAGGTATTTGGTTGTATGTTGGGGAGATAAATTCATTACTCATCACTTTAGTGATGTTACAGAGGAGGCTCCCGTACCGCCTCCTCCACACCACCAGAGGGAACCTTCCCCGGAATATTGACTGTTCCTTTTCGGACATCAGTTCCCATCATCCGTCATACCTGTGACTGACCTCACCTACACACCTGCATCCCATTACACTCACACTATATAATCTGATCACACACATGGCTCCCTGCGAAGTCTTAATGTGTCCCGGCTGTCATTACTGAGCACTGTTCCCTGTGTTTAAGCCAACCCATGTTTGACCTTGGACTGTTAATCGTTTTCTGACTGCCTCGACTTGGACTCTTCCTGAACTGTGATTGTAAGTCACCTGCCTCGACCCCCTGCCTGCCCCCTGCCTGATGCTGAATGTTTTCCGCCAGCCCTGACCTGCGCCTGTCCCAAGTTATTGTCGCTGCCTTGCCTCTGTTGTTGTTCCTGCTGGTGATCGACCCTGTATTGTCGGACTACTCGTTAATAAAGCTGCACACGAATCCAAATCCCTCTGACTCCTCGCTACAGATGAATTTATATGGGCCTAATTTTGATGACGTTTCAGACTTTATGAATTCACGAGCCATCATAGCTGGTGACTATAATTGTGCATTAAATGCTAGGCTAGACACACATCCTCGTCGAACCATAACAAGTAAATCGTCTGTCATATGCAGGAATCATACGCAGAAGTTTAATTTGGTAGACAGCAGGAGAGATATGCATCCAAGGATCTTGATTTTTTATTTTACTCCTCAGTCCATAAAACTTGTTCAAAGATCGATTTCTTCCTAATAGATTCAAGATTGCTGCAATGTGTAGTTTCAACACAATACCATACTAGACTGCTATCGGACCATTCCCCAGTTTCTCTTAATCTTAAAATAAAATCAAGTAGAGGAAATTATACCTGGAAATTTGGTATGTTTTGTGACTATCTATCTGTGACTGTGTTGGTGATGGTGGAATGATGAACACAGAGTCAGGTAGCTGATCACTCAGAGCATCCCTTTATTGTCCTGGGCAGACACAGCTGGGACAAACAGGACCATAGGTTGGTTCAATTGCAGCTCAAAGATGCGTGACAGTCCTAAGTGAAATAAACAGAGGTTTAGAGTTTACAAGCAAGGTAATGCATGTGCGCTTCGTTTTTTCGCCACAATTAACACATCATAGACTAGTAACAGGACTAGGAGCTGACAGACAAACATAATAATCATATGTGTAGCATAATTCAGCTTTGTGCTTGAAAACAATCCAAACTCAATTAATAAGACAAGAGTGATCATCGAAGCAGCTTACCAGCAGCGAAGCTTCATGAAACTGCTGCCAATTACATAGCACTGCCCACTAATATAATGAACGTAATTGGAGCAGTGCAACAACCAATTCCAACAATTCCAGCATTTCAACATTTATTTTAACTCCATTACATATCTAACAAATTTACATTGTTTTTAGAAAACAATGATAAAGGTAATATATCTGATTCAGTACTTTGGGAGACAATGAGGGCAGTTATCAGCGGTGATATTGTTGCATATCAGCCAGCCAAAAAAAGGCAGAACAGGGCTAAACTGATTGAAACTGACACACAAGTAACAAATTTAGAGACTGAATATAGATCAACCAACTGTGAGTCCACTCTTAAAAAAATATTTGCGCTGTGAAGCGAATATAATGCTATACTTTCTAAGATTGTTTCAAGACAACTTATGCATATCAAACAAGAACAGTTTGAAATTGGTGACAGGCCCCAAAAATTGAAGCATTCTCAGGCAACACGTGCAATATATAAAATAAAATCAGATCATGGGAAGATTCTCATTGACCCTAAGGAAATTAATGGTTGCTTTGCTAACTTTCACAGAAAATCAAAAAGTGAAACAAACCAAAATGTAATAGAAGATTTTTTTTTTTTCTAATTTGGACCTTCTCATTCTTAGTTCTGAAGCAAAACAAAGTTTGGATGAAGAGATTATTCGGGGGAAGTGAATGAAATAAAATCACGGTTAGTAATCACAGTTAGGAAACTTCCCCATTAAAGTTAGTAAATTGAAACCCATTAAAACTGCTATCTTTAATCGCAGTGCCATTTACCTGTAAAGTAATATAATTTTTGTTAGGAGGCTTTCATTCTGTTGGCAAGGCGTTAAAATGTAATTTTTTTACTATATTTTTTCCCAGATGGTGCCATTTTTTTCAGGTTTGGCCTATAAAGCAAATACTCACTTTATTCCTGTTTTTTGCTTCTGCATATTATTGAGCCAATCGGATAAATAATGCAGCTTTAATTGTGTGGGTGTGTTGGTGTGGATGACAGAGTGTGGTATGTATGTGTGTCATTAAAAAAGAAAATTATGTGTGTTCTTACATTTGAGAGACAAAAACTACCAAAAATCACAAATCCAACCACTGTGTGACCAAGGGGGGGAAATTTGGTACTGCGTCCAAACAAAATCTTACTGAAATCTAATTTTTTTGAGATATCAACCTCAAATTTGAAACACAGCTTGTTTAGATTTATGGCTTTGATTTTCTAGCAGGTTTAGAGGTCAACATGTTTCATAAAATATATATTTTTTATAAAATATGCTTTATATAAAAGCATATTCATAAACTTAAACCTCTATAACTTTTTTTTATTTCACTTTTTAAATTTTTTCTACTTCATCAGTAATCTGCCATGGGTCTTCTTTAAAATGAGACCAAACTTAACTCTGTGCTCCCACCCACTGAATTTTTATGACACTTTTTTTTGACATGGACACTTTTGTCCACTATGGGCCTATGTGCAACTTTTTTTTATTGATGCACAAGAGTTAAAGATGATATTATCTTTTGGAAGATGATATTGTCTTTTGAAATCCTACCTACCATGTTTATGGTAGGTAGGATAAATGCTATAAAATGATTGTTCTTCTGAGATTTTTGTATACATTTCAAGCTACACCTTTCTTTATCCCCCTTCAATCTTTTAAAGATGATCATTTTAATACTTGTGTTAAAGGAAGGTTAATTTATTTAAAAATAAATGGGAATTTTTCAAATGTAATGTCAGAAACATTGCAATTAAATGTAATAAAGAATAAAAAAAAAACAAATCACAAATGTAAGGAAATACAATTACTTGATAATTTATGTATTTTGGTACAGAAGCAAATTCTTACTAAAGAAGATGAAGTTGAATTAGTTAAAAATCAATCTTAACTAGATCTTATTTATCTTAATCTAGCTAAGGGTGCTTTTATCCGTTCAAGGGCAAAATGGCTAGAAGATGGCGGAAAAAAAATAGCTTGTATATTTTTGCTCTAGAGAAAAGAAATTTTAGAAGAAATACTTTAGCTACTTTAAATATTAATAGAAGCCCTTGTACGGACCCTAAAAATATTTCTGATTATGTTTTTTCCTTTTATAGTAATTTATGTAACTATTTGATCAATTTAATTGTGAAAATTTCATTTTTTTGTGAATTTTATTTACATTCTTGGGAACACATTGAAAATCCTCTCTATAATATATACACTGAATGTATTAATAGTGGTGAAATGTGTACTACCATGAAACAGGGAGTCATTTTGTTAACTGCTAAACCTGATAAAGACCCATATCATATTGGAGACCGATCTCCCTTCTAACAATTGATTACAAACTAATTACTTTGGTATTTGCTAATAGATTACGGAAAGGGTTAAATAACATAATCAGCGAATATCAAACCATTTTTCTAAAAGGTCGTCACATAAGCAATAATATTAGGCTAGTGCTTGACTATGCTGAGAATGTAGAAGATGGTGCCATTATTCTTTTTCTGGATTTTTTCAAAGCATTCGACACACATGAATTCTTGTTTAAAACTATAGCACTTTTTGGTTTTGGGAATAATTTTTTAAATGTTGTTAAAATGTTTAACACTGATATTAGTAGCTCTGTGATTCTCAACACCTCCACCACCAAAAGACTCAACATTAATCGTGGAGTGCGTCAAGGTTGCCCAATTTCCCCCTTTTTATTTTTGTTAGTAGTTGAAGTATTGCTAATTGGAATTATTATCAGTTGAATTTTATGTTAAATTGCTGGTTACAGCGTGATCCATTTATGATCTTTACATTTATGGTCGTGTCTTATTATCCGAAGCTGAAGGCTTATCTCGGTTTGTTTATCCTTCTTTATCATTGTATGTCAAAGATTCTAACTGCAAAGATGTTAACAATTTGTTCTTCTCATTTATTTGGAAAAATAGACTAATAAGAGTTTAGAGGTCTGAAGGAGGTCTGGAGATGCTTTGTTTTGAGGATGTTGGACCTTTAAGATTAATTGGCTTCAGAGATGTTTGATCATCCCTAGTTCTCTTAAAATAAAATAAAATTGGTGTCTTGAAATTTCTGTAAACATGTGATTACAATATTTCTAAAATCTCCCTCAGATTATCCACATTTCAGCAGCAAGCTCTTCTCGCTTGGAACATTTGTTGCTCTCACAATTTCTCTCCTCACACCTCCTTCATTTGGAACAGTGGTAATATAACTTATGCAAATAAATCATTATTTTTAACAAACTGGTGCAACAGAGATATTAATCATATAAAAATGTTTAAAAATTTAGGAATAATTTAACTTATGAACAATTCATGTCTATTTACAGTTTCCCTGTATAATTTAGGGAATTTAACTTAGTTGTTAAATCTCTTCCAGTAACACTTCGTCAATGTCACAAGTCCTGTCCAGTCTGCCCACCACCAGAGGTCGCCATCATATTGACACTCACACTACTTAGACTGCTGCACTACACCCTGGACTACATTTCCCATGCTTCACTTCTCCGATTACGCACACAGCCACATCCAATCACACACAGTATAAATACGAGGCCGTCACTTTCATTCAGGTCGGAGTATTGGATAGCGTTTATCACGCATTTTGTGGTAGCTACTTAACGGATCCAATTCCAAAGTTTCCTGAGTTTAATTTAATCTGGTTTCTTGTCTAGTCATCCGTGCCTTGATCCTAGCCTGTTTATCTCGTCTTGTCTGCCTTCAGCCTGCACTGGACTTGTCGCCTGTCATTGATTTAACCCCTCGTCTTGCCGCCTCGGTTGAACTTCAGACTGTCAGTTTGGATTACTCATTTGCCTCGCAAACAAGTTACTTGTTAATCTTTTTATTTTATTAGCAAAATTTCACATACATAAACAAAAATATCTTAATTCATCTCCCATGTTAAATTTGTTTTGATTTGTACTTTTATATTTCTTCAATAAGACTGTTGAAAAATAAAAAGTCTGAGACATGTTTAAAATACTATAATACAATCTTCAGTCCCCCTGGTACTATGTAATATCCTTATTTGGCATTATTTGATATTACAAACATGGCAATATTCTGTTTAAAATACAGAATACTACATTTAAAATGTAAAATGTTAACTTAATATTACCTTTTTTTGTTGAACTGTTGTAAAAATTGTCACATTTGCCATCGTTTGGATATTCTGGGAAATTTGCATTCTTGCTCCTATTTTAAAGATGAAAACAATAACTCGCACAGGGTATGTGTCGGTATCAAATAGAGTTTAAATTGATCTCAGTGTACAGTCCATGTCAATATTTGCTCTTCGTGCTATTAAAGGGGTCCTCGGATGCTAAGTTCACTTTTTCATGTTGTTTGAACATTAATGTGTGTTGTCAGTGTATGTACAAATCTACCCTATAATGATAAAAATCCATGCAGTGGTTTTTAATTAATCTGTAAACATAATATCCCCTTTTTCAAATCAAGCCGTTCTCAGATGTCTGTCGTTGTGCCGTCACACCAACAGAGGCCGCTCCCACAATAGTTGATTAACATGAGCGTCTTACCTCAGATCAGCTGTAACAGTCCGACCTCTTTGTTTTGATGCTGGAGCAGGGATGTAAGTTAGACAAGAATATCTCTGATTGAGTGATTGAGGTGTTGTGTTGCTGGATGTAATAATGAACATAGTGGTCCTCATTTACTACATATATATACCCGATCTACATATATCCATCTATGTTCACGAGAATCATTCATGATCCAGCTTCACTTACAGTAGAAGTGTTTTTATGAATCTTTGCGATCGCCTTTCCTTATAATGTGGTAGTTAGGAAGTTTATCGGCTAAACGCGGCTAATGTAAACAAGATCGTCACTCCACAGAGAGAAGAGAGGGGCGGGGCGAGCAGAGCTCATTTGCATTTAAAGGAACAACCCCTTAGAATGAGATGATTTTTGCAGAGCTGGTTTTGTCAAGGTAAAAAGGGTGTTGTTTTACAAAACCATTGAGAATTTTTAATCAAAGTATATTAGAGACTTTTCATTAAGACCCTAAAGAATCATATCAAGTTATGGAAAATGGGCATCCGATGACCAATTAAAATAGGTCTACTTTAAAGATACTCTGAACAGCAGCGCGATTTGCTAAAGAAATCTCTCCTATCTCTTGTTTTAGCTACTGTGTATAGACCGCCAGGACCATATACAGATTTCCTAAAAGAATTTGCAGAATTCCTTTCAGAACTGTTGGTTAATTTTGATAAAGCGCTAATTGTCTAAGTATTAGTATTCCCTTATGGTTTAATAGTAATGACTTTATGAATTTCTTCACTGATAAAATAGATAACATCAGAAATACAATAACCAATGTAGATTATACTGCGTCTAATACATCAGCTTCTTTCGCCACACCCAAAGAAAAACTTTTCTTTACAACTATAGGACAGGAAGAGCTAAACAAACTAACAACATGCCTATTAGATCCAGTATCCAAATTACTGAAAGAATTGTTACCTGTAGCAGAAAAAACATTTCTCAATATTACTAACTCATCGTTAACCTTAGGTCACATCCCAAAACCATTCAAGCTGGTGGTTATTAAGCACAGAAACCGCACTTGTTAAAATCACTAATGACTTGCTTCTTGCGTCAGACCAAGGCTGCATCTCATTGCTAGTTTTACTTGATCTTAGTGCTGCGTTCGACACTATAGATCATGACATACTAATAGATCGACTACAAAATTATGCAGGTATCCAAGGGCAGGCTTTAAGATGGTTTAGATCCTACCTGTCCTATCGTTCTAGGTCCTCTACTGTTTTCAATATACATGCTGCCCCTTGGTAATATTATTAGAAAACACGGGATTAGTTTCCATTGTTATGCTGATGATACTCAACTATATACACTATATTGCCAAAAGTATTCGCTCACCTGCCTTGACTCGCATATGAACTTAAGTGACATCCCATTCATAATCCATAGGGTTCAATATGACGTCAGTCCACCCTTTGCAGCTGTAACAGCTTAGGTTTAGGAGTGTGTTTATGGGAATTTTTGACCATTCTTCCAGAAGCGCATTTGTGAGGTCACACACTGATGTTGGACGAGAAGGCCTGGCTCTCAGTCCCCGCTCTAATTCATCCCAAAGGTGTTCTGTCGGGTTGAGGTCAGGACTCTGTGTAGACCAGTCACGTTCATCCACACCAGACTCTGTCATCCATGACTTTATGGACCTTGCTTTGTGCACTGGTGCACAGTCATGTTGGAAGAGGAAGGGGCCAGCTCCAAACTGTTCCCACAAAGTTGGGAGCATGGAATTGTCCAAAATGTCTTGATATGCTGAAGCATTCAGAGTTCCTTTCACTGGAATTAAGGGGCCAAGCCCAGCTCCTGAAAAACAACCCCACACCATAATCCCCCCTCCACCAAACTTTACACTTGGCACAATGTAGTCAGACAAGTATCATTCTCTTGGCAACCGCCAAACCCAGACTCGTCCGTCAGATTGCCGGATGGAGAAGCGCGATTCGTCACTCCAGAGAACGCATCACTACTGCTCTAGAGTCCAGTGGCAGCGTGGTTTACACCACTGCATCCGACGCTTTGCATTGCACTTGGTGATGTATGGCTTGGAAGCAGCTGCTCGGCCATGGAAACCCATTCCATGAAGCTCTCTGTGCACTCTTCTTGAGCTAATCTGAAGGCCACATGAAGTTTGGAGGTCTTTAGTGATTGACTCTGTGGAAAGTTGGGGACTTCTTCACACTATGCGCCTCAGCATCAACTGACGCGCAGCATCAACAAACTCGGCCTACCACTTCGTGGCTGAGTTGCTGTCATTCCCAAACGCTTCCACGTTCTTATAATACAGCTGACAGTTGACTGTGGAATATTTAGGAGCGAGAAAATTTCACGACTGGCTTGCTGCACAGGTGTCATCCTATGACAGTTCCACGCTGGAATTCACTGAGCTCCTGAGAGCGACCCATTCTTTTACAAATGTTTGTAAAAACAGTCTGCATGCCTAGGTGCTTGATTTTATACTCCTGTGGCCATGGAAGTGATTGGAACCTGATTCTGATCATTTGGATGGGTGACTGAATACTTTTGGCAATATAGTGTACCTCAACAAGACCAGATGAAACTTTTAACAGAGTTAACAGAGTGTGTTAAAAATTTAAAAGATTGGGTGACCAATAATTTTCTGCTATTAAATTCAGATAAAACAGAGATATTACTTATTGGATCTAAAACAATACACAGAATATCTTGACTTCTACAATTAGACGGATGTGCTGTTACTTCCACTACAGTCAAAAGCCTGGGTGTTATATTAGACAGCAACTTGTCTTTTGAAAATCATATTTCTCATGTTACAAAACCAGCATTCTTCCATCTTAGAAACATTGCCAAGCTGCGAAACATGTTACCTGTTTCTGATGCAGAAAAGCTAGTTCATGCATTCATGAGCTCTAGACTGGACTATTGTAATGCACTATTAGGGGGTTGTCCTGCATCTTCAATAAACAAGCTACAGATAGTCCAAAATGCAGCTGCTAGAGTCCTTACCAGGTCAAGAAAATATGATCATATTACCCCAATTTTAAAGTCTCTGCACTGGCTACCTATTAGGTTCCGCATCAGCTACAAAATAGCACTTCTTACCTATAAGGCATTAACGGTTTAGCTCCTGTGTACCTAACTAGTCTTCTACCACGCTACAATCCATCACGCTCCCTAAGGTCACAAAACTCTGGACTGTTGGTAGTACCTAGGATAGCAAAGTCCACTAAAGGAGGTAGAGCTTTTTCACATTTGGCACCCAAACTCTGGAACAGCCTTCCTGATAACGTTCGGGGTTCAGACACACTCTCTCTGTTTAAATCTAGATTAAAGACACATCTTTTTAGCCAAGCATTCAAATAAAGCATCTCACAGTTATATCTGATCAAATGTTCATTATTAATCTTTTAGCTCTGGTTTAACAAATCTTCCTTTTCTTAGTTTGAACAGCAGCTACGCTAATTATGTTCCTATTTGTTCTCTGTTTCTGTCATGGGATTGACATCCTGTGGTAACTAGGAATTCACAAGCTCCAGTCTGGATCCAGAACACTTAAGAAGAGATGATACCAACCCCACAGAGGACTTCAGATGATGCCAACCCTGAAACAACATACAGCACTACTGAATTCTGCTACTAATTTATAGTGTTCTTTGTCTGTTTGATAACGTCATTAATTGATCTTTACCACACATCTCTGCCATCTGTACATCAACTTGACAGTTACCACTAGTAAGCTACTACTACATACAGTGGGTGCAGAAAATATTCAGACCCCCTTAAATTTTTCACTCTGTTATATTGCAGCCATTTGCTAAAATCATTTAAGTTCATTTTTTTCCTCATTAATGTACACACAGCACCCCATATTGACAGAAAAACACAGAATTGTTGACATTTTTGCAGATTTATTAAAAAAGAAAAACTGAAATATCACATGGTCCTAAGTATTCAGACCCTTTGCTCAGTATTTAGTAGAAGCACCCTTTGATCTAATACAGCCATGAGTCTTTTTGGGAAAAATGCAACAAGTTTTTCACACCTGGATTTGGGGATCCTCTGCCATTCCTCCTTGCAGATCCTCTCCAGTTCTATCAGGTTGGATGATAAACGTTGGTGGACAGCCATTTTTAGGTCTCTCCAGAGATGCTCAATTGGGTTTAAGTCAGGGTACTGGCTGGGCCATTCAAGAACAGTCACAGAGTTGTTGTGAAGCCACTCCTTCGTTATTTTAGCTGTGTGCTTAGGGTCATTGTCTTGTTGGAAGGTAAACCTTTGGCCCAGTCTGAGGTCCTGAGCACTCTGGAGAAGGTTTTCGTCCAGGATATCCCCGTACTTGGCCGCATTCATCTTTCCCTCGATTGCAACCAGTCGTCCTGTCCCTGCAGCTGAAAAACACCCCCACAGCATGATGCTGCCACCACCATGCTTCCCTGTTGGGACTGTATTGGACAGGTGATGAGCAGTGCCTGGTTTTCTCCACACATACCGCTTAGAATTAAGGCC